>JAINRI010000028.1:0-154067 GCA_025413485.1 Ficus microcarpa
AATAAAACATTGAAACTTGGTGATCAAGAATCATAATAACAAAACCAATTCAGCCATTGATGGGTATGATTTTCTCGTTGTGACAGACAATTAAGTTCAGGTTTATCTCACTTGAAGGACATAACGGAAGCATGCTATGTCGGAAAGCGTGCAAAGCAGATGATTAAGAGAACTCCCAAGATTGATGCACAAGACACAAAAGGACTAATTTTGGATAATTTCACTGCCGAAGTTAAGTTTATCCAGGTGTGTTTTTCATATCCGATAAGACCAGAAAGTTCGGTCTTAAACAATTTTAGCCTGACCATCCCAGAGGGAAGAACTGTAGCATTAGTGGGGCCTAGTGGCTCCGATAAATCCACAATCTTATCGTTACTTCAACGATTCTACGACCCACTGGAAGGTTTCGGCGCAATTATTCTTGGTGCAATCCAGCCTTTAAATGCAGTCGCAATGGGAACTACAATCTCCGTTTATTTTTCCACTAATCGTTCTGAGATCAAGGAACGGATTAGGTATTTAGCATTGTGGTTTCTGTTGTTGTCGGTATTGTCATTTGTGATGAATGTATGCAAGCATTACAGTTTTGCATACATTGGGGAGTACCTAACGAAGCGTATTAGAGAGACGATGCTTTCAAAGATACTAAGTTTCGAAGTTGGGTGGTTCGATAAAGCGGAGAACTCTACTGGACTCACTTGCTCTATACTCACCAAAGATGCCAACATGGTATGCATATTTTAATCTTCATTTTTTCTCATCATAGCTTCCTAAGAATTTACAAATAAAAAATTTTTGAATTTAGAAAATAAAAAATAGTTAAACCAGGATTTTGGCTATTGTTTGCAGGTCAAATCTTTATTAGTTGATAAAATGTCTCTTCTCATAGAAGCGATCTCCGTGGTAACGTTATCATGGGCAATGGGGTTGGTTATTGCGTGGAGACTTTCCGTAGTCTCGATAGCTGTCCAGCCTCTTATCATTGCGTGTTTTTATGTTAAGCGTGTCCTCCTCAATAGCATGTGTAGAAAAGCGATGAAGGCTGAACAAGAAAGTATTAGACTTGCTGTTGAAGCTGTCTCAAATCTTCGAACTGTTACCGCATTCTCTTCCCAAGAGCGAATCATAAAAATGGTTGAAATGGCTCAAGAAGACCTACGAGGTGAGAGCATTCGTCAATCACGATACGCAGGTTTGGTACTCGGTTGTTGCCTGTTTGTTGTCACTTGTAGTTGGAGCCTAAACTTCTGGTACGGCGGTAAGCTCGTCTCCGAAGGCTACATCAATCCAAGAGCAATATTTCAGACTCTAATAATCTTGTTGAGCATCAATACTATTGTTATAGAAGCTGGAATCACCATAACTTTTTTCGCTAAATCTTGGGAGGCCATTCAATCAATCTTCTCGGTGTTGGACTGAGACACAAGAATTGAACCAGAAAATCCAGAAGGTTACAAACCCAAAAGGATAACTGGCAACTTAGAACTCTGCAATGTCGATTTTGCATACCCGACTAGGCCAAATGTAATGGTCTTTCAAGGCTTCTCACTCCTCGTTGAAGCGGGGAAATCAATAGCTTTGGTGGGAAAAAGTGGCTCCGGAAAATCAACAATTATTGCCTTGATTGAAAGGTTCTATGACCCACTTGAAGGTGTACTAAAAGTTGATGGCTGCGATATAAATTCTTTCAATCTGAGGTCATTAAGAAATCACATTGCACTCGTTAACCAAGAACCGATTTTGTTCGCTGGCAGTATAAGGGAGAACGTCACTTATGGATTGTCCAATGACGTTGGCGATGCAGAGATCATTGAGGCTGCAAGGACGGCCAACATTCACGATTTCATTGAGAGGCAACAAAGCGGTTA
Organism: Ficus microcarpa; assembly: GCA_025413485.1. Taxonomy (NCBI): domain Eukaryota; kingdom Viridiplantae; phylum Streptophyta; class Magnoliopsida; order Rosales; family Moraceae; genus Ficus; species Ficus microcarpa. The sequence goes on from JAINRI010000028.1 coordinate 1,869, forward strand.
TGAAACGTTGTGTGGTGACAAGGGATTGCAACTCTCCGGCGGTCAAAAGCAAAGAATTGCAATAGCACGAGCTGTACTAAGAAACCCGGTAGTGTTGCTACTAGATGAGGCTACTAGCGCACTTGATAGTAACTCGGAGAAGGTGGTCCAAGAGGCTTTGGAGCATATGATGAAGGGGAGGACTAGCATTGTTGTGGCTCACAGACTATGTACCTTACAAAACTGTGATGAGGTTGTTGTGTTAGACAAAGGTAAGGTGCTGGAAAAGGGAAGCCACTTCTCTGTGATGTCCAAAGGCCCCGCGGGAGCATACCACTCGCTTGTAAGCCTCCAAACGGCAGAATAGTCCTAGATTGTCACTCAGCACACTCGAGAAATGAGAATTTAGTGGGCCCTATATAATTTATGGAATGAAGGAGAGGAATGTCAGTTCTTGCATTCTCTTTATTTTGATTACACATCAAAGAGAATAAATTCCATAGTTACTTATATACTCCTAATAAATTGTCATGAGTTATTAATATTTTCATTGTGTAGTATGACATTTTGATAATTATGTTCATAAAATTAATATTAATAAGCTTAGTAAATAGTTAAAAAGGAATGTGATTGGTTCCTCTATATTATCTAATACGCAAGTAAATATTCAAAAGAAAATCTTTCTTTTCTATTATGTCACTTTACTTTTTGATCTCATAAAATTTATCATTATATTCAATTACGGTTTAATAAATGCATGCTTAATGCATTGTATTGGGGTACCCTAGTTTTATTCAAACTTTAGACCAACTTCTTCTGTCCCTGAACTATAAAATTGTCAATTCAACTGCAAACTACGAAACCATCCCATGTAATCCCACTTATTGCATAAGAAAAGGAAACACATGACGGATAAGCAGGGAAAAATGGCATTTTCATGAGAATGAGAGATAAAGTTGCGAAATTTGTGGTAAAAAATGGGAACAATAATAAATCTTTTAAACTTGCATGTTTAAATTTATGTAGGTACATATGAAAGCAATTTTTGCTAAATGCATCCAACTATTTTTTTTTTTTAACTATTTTTTTTTTAATGCAACATGAAGTTATTGGAAAAAGCCTGCCACGTCAGCAGAAGGATTTCAATAATGCTATGATGATTGGTCATAAGTGGCTGTGTGGTAGCCTCGCCTGACCAATGGCCTGTGATGATTTTTGCTTTGGGACTGGGTGGTTTTAATCATTTAAGCATTTTTCTCATTTCCAATGCATTGGCAGTATTTGGAAATAAATTAGTTTATGCAATTTAGTTTCTGTTAGGTGTTTTAAGTCTAACTTAAATTTTTTATCTTAATTTTTATTTTTTTCTAAATAATTAACAAAAATTATAAGCAGTTTTTAAAAAATCAATTAATTCCAACTTAAAAATTCCAACTTCAACTGGTAAACCAAACAAATCATTAGTGTATTTATAAAACATGTATTTGTTCATTTGATATAGTTGTAAGTTATGCATTATAAGCTTTCAATATTAAATAATGAAAAATGCTAAAAACATCAACTCTAATATCAACTTTTGAATATCATTCAATGTGGCACATGAGTTGGCGTTCTTTCATTGATAAGTGTTCATAACATTATCACATAAATTGATTGCAGTTACAAATAAAATATGACACGTGAGTTGGTACTCAAAAAATTGATATTATAGTTGGGGTCCCTATCACTACTCTTAAATAATTGTTTTGATTTGATGTGGGTGAAGAGTTAGCAAACATATAAGATATGGTCAAGTAGTTAGTATGTAGTAAATACAAGTATACAATAAGTAAATAAAACTGACATTTTATTTTAATCAGATTATGGTGTGAATCTATTTTTTTGACTATTGAGATGACCTTGTTTTGATGTCGTGGTAATAGTGATTACAAATCGCAAAGCACCAATGCTAGTGGAGACAATGATCAAATGAAGAACTTATTTGTTGTTCGGTCAAAGGACTAATTTTCAATTAGTAGATGGCTGAATTGTGAATGAATCTTAATTAGGTTTAGGCGTGATTAGTAGACTCGCACTCAAGATAATTATCAACCACCTACCAAACATGACTAATAGATAGTTGTCTAACTTAAAGTCCGCAATCGGTAAAACATGATCGAGATTTTTGTTTTTGTTCGTTTGTTTGTTCGATTTTTTTTTTTTTAAATAAAATTGTAATGCCTATTTACTTCTTATTGGAAAATGGTTTACTTGGACTCTTGGAGTGAGATTCTCCAAGTAGAAACATTAATATTGAGGGTTATTTTCATAAATGATCTTTGATATTTAATTTTACATGTCACGCTACCCCAAACCTTTTTACAGTTATGTGAACGGCCCCTATATTAGTATTATTTCGAAAACTAAATGTAAATTAAACACATAAAGTGTAATTAACACTAGAACAGTAATTCAATATTTTTTGGAGGGAGACTTTATCTCAAAATTATCTTTGATGACACTATATATATATTTTTTTATAAAAGTACAATTTAAATTAAAAAAAAAAAAATCTCTGTTTGAGGATCATTTTACCTTCAAATAAAGCTTATGTGTTCAAAACACGTTAAATTTCTATGGTTGCAAAACAAGGTTGGCGTATTCTCCTACACCCTTCATCCCTTGTTGGCCGGTTGCTCAAAAATAAATATTTTTGATCTTGTGATTTCATGGTGGCTAAGAAAGGTAGTGCAGCCTCTTTTATATGACAGAGTATTTTGTGGGGTAGAGTACTTCTTCTCATGGGGAGACATTGGCGTGTTGGTAATGGAGAGGACATTATAATTTTTGATGATCCCTAGTGTAATACCTAGTTTTTCAATGTTCTTATTTCCTTTTTAAGGAATTAATTTTATATTATGAAGATATTCATGAAAAGCTCAATTTAGAGCTTTTGTTAGATTTTGTGAATTTTTATGGATCAATAAGACTCAAAACTGATTGTTTAACTTAGAAACGGACCTTTTGAGTCGAAAATGACGGAAAAGTACATGATTCCATGTTGGTCAAAGGTTTGACCAAAAAGATACTATGAAACTCGTCATTACGAATAATATAGCATGAATAGGCCTTAAAACCACCTTAGAAAATCAAGCACACTTGGTAGAGATTAAAGGTAGAATGGGTTCGGAAAAATAAGAAAAAAATTATACAGTCTATTTTTACACAGATAAATTTTGGACTGCAGTATAGTATAAAAATACTGTATATAAGTGAATACAGTATTAAAAATATCTTTGTAGCTCAAAATGGACTGCTTTTTAAAGGAAATAGCCAAACAAGACCCAAAGGAGAGTGAAATCACCTTGGTTGGATTTATGACATCATAAATATTTTAACTTAGCTCGGAAAGAAAGTTAGAAACTCCTAGAACCCCCTTGGCCGGTCACCTCACCTCCATTTTGTGTGATTTTTTATTTTTTATGGGGTTTTTTTTTATAATTTTCAAAAGTTCCACAACCTCTATAAATAGGTGGTGCTCCTATTCATTTTTATTCAAAAATCTAGGGAAATTCTTGCTAATTTTCTTCAGAAAATCCGTGAGCTAGGGAGGAGAGAAAGAGAAAAGAAAAACAAAAATTTTCATAGGGGTTTTATGTAGGGTAAGTTTGGATTGCTCTAGGGAAACCAAGAAAAAAATTTGGGAATTTTTGGAGACCCATTGGCCATAGTGGCTGAGAGTGAGAGGAAGAAGAAAAAAGAAGAGAAAAGTTGAAGAATTTTTAGGGGAAAGCTTGGAGGAGTATTCGGTTTTGAGGAGAATCAACCAAGGAACCAAAAGAAAATTTGGTATCCCTAGCTAGAGTGAAAGCCGAGTGGTGGAGGAACTAAAGAAGGAAGGAAGAAGTTTGGATTCCAAACCCTAACTTGAGCCAAGGTAATCTTTCAAAACCCTAACTCTTCCAATTGAGTTCAATTTGGAATTTTATTTGTATTTTAAGTTGGAGTTTGTAAGGACATAAGTCCAATTTAAGTTTCATGCTCTAGGTGCTTAGGTTGTGCTTGATTTAGGGTTAAGGGTGGTTGGCTTGATTTTGTGAATTGCTTGCTTGGTTTGACTTGATGAATGGTAGGTTGCATGTTAGATGTGAATGGTTATGTGTCCCCTGATTTTTGGTCCAAATCTTCCCTAGGCAATGTATGCTAAGCTGCTAGCTTAAGGGTGAATGCTTAGTGCATGTGTGATGTTGTGCAAAAGGTAGAACCATGCAAGCTTAGGACTAGGGCAGTTCGGGGTTTGGCTTGTATGGACCCGTTTGAGCTGCATGTTGGTTCATGTGGGACATTAGAAAATACTGCATGTGTGCTATTTAGGCTCCCGCTTGTTCGGTTGAGTTAGTTTCCACGCAATAGGACGTAAAATGAGACTAATAAGGAAAATTGTCAGTTCGGGTTTGGAACTGCCCAGTTTTCTGGTAAGTGAAATTTGAGGCATTTAGAAGCCGAATAGGGTAAAACGTTAAACAAGAAAGTTGTTCGGAACGAGTTTTCCTAGGGGACAACATGAAAAGATTCTCAAAATAAGCCTCCAATAGCCTCCGTTTTTATAAAAATCTGAGGCTGGTCTGCCCATACCTAGTTTACACGGCCAGCCACTTTCAAACAAAAACTGACAAGCATACAAGCAGAACTGGATTTTTTGTAAAACACAAAAGTTTTAGGATTTTTCGAGAGCTACAACTTCCGTGAAGATAAGTTTTTCAAATTCAGAACGAATCTTTAAACTGACACTGTTTTCCAAGGACGGTGCAGGGAACCAAAAATTCCTGCACAGGATTTTCTAAATTAGTTCAGAAAAAAAAAAACTGTATTTTGTCTAAAACCACTGTTTTTAATTATGAAAATTATTCTAAAGGCAATTTTCAACCTCAAACGATTTTTATAAAGATCCATTTCAAAAATATGAATTTTTACAAGAAGATTAAAGGATTTTGAAGCAAATTATCCAAAAAATTTCCAAAAGTAAGAAAATGAAAATTTCAAGCTAAAATTGATAAACAAGCCGACTATGAACCATAACCGAAGGTAGTATCCGAGTTACTGGGCTTAGCCTCCAAAGCCCAAGATTGACCATAGAAAGTTGACTATGGTTGATCGGAGTTGACCATAGTTGACTTTGACCATCAATAGTTGACGTTGACCACTGTTGACCAAGGTTGACCATAGTTGACCGTGGCCGCAGTTGACTACCGTTGACCGAGATGTTGACTTTGACCTCGTTTGATCACAGTTGACCTCGAATAATTTAGATCGACTACCTTGAGGGTTACCCAATATAATCCTAAGGGACACCAAAAATGTGGAAATGGACTAAAATGTAGGGGTGTTAGGGCATAGGCCAAGTTGATAAGATATCTAGTACTGGAGACATACAACTAGGATTAGATAGGCATGTTGGTTGAGTCACCAACATCCCACAAGATTAAATTAACTCTTACCTATGTCTTTCCTCAAGCAGGAAGAAACCTGCAATTGTACTCGGAGGAGGAACCACAACTTAGGGGACATAGCAAGAGAGGTAAGTACAATTCCGCCTACAGCATAGGCTTTAATTGGTACTTGCCTAAGTATGTTAGATGTATGCTAGTGGTGTATGCCAGTGGTATGCTATGCGCTGCTATGTGATATTCCATTATGTTATGTTGATTGCCATATTATATGCAACATTATTATGTTATGTTAAATGTTGAAGTATGATCTTGATATGATGTACATAAGGTAAGAATGTATGTTAAGCAAGATAATGGTATGAGTATGAGTTAAGAATATGTGACATCACGATGCATGCTCACTAATTCTTATAAGACTAATGAGATAAGGAAAAGAAAGCAAGATGGCAAGCGAGCTTGCCTGTGTCGTACCACCCGTCCGAGGTCGGGTTGGATTATGGTTTGAGTTGGACTTGGACTGGCCGCCCCAACCATTCCATAGTTACGCGTCGGGTATGGACACGCATGTAAGGGCCCATAAGAAAGATAAGAAAGATAAGTAAGATAAGCATGATAGTAAGTTAAGAGTGAATAAAGAAAGTGTAAAACGAGCATAACTGGACCATGCATACGTTATGCAATGCTATATTATATTATGATGAGTGATGTTATGAGATGATATGTGACGCCATGTTAAGTTAAATTAGGATGTGTATAATTAGGCTATGTTGTGTATGACGCAGAATAGATAGTTGTACTTGCTGAGCGAAAACTCATTGTTTGACGTCTATGCTGTAGGTAAGCAGCTTGTCAGCAACATGTGATACAAGATGGAGGAGCGTGGTGGGGCATACTGTGAAATTGTGGGAATTCAAGCCGCGACGCGTTTTGTTCTTTAAGTATTTATTTTATGTTAAATGTTTTCGTTAAAGACACGTTTTATACATTTGTTAATTATATGCCTCGTATATAAAAAAAAAATTCCGCTGTGTTTTGCTAAATTAATAAGTGCGAGGAACTAAGTAAGTATGTATGTAAGGTAACAGCCTGTGCTAGACGAGTCGTTACACCTAGCTATTGCGACCACATTCTTTTAAGCCAATCATGGTTAGTAATCAGAACTCCACCGACCGACGTGTGTTGTTACACCATAACTATCTTTTTAAAGTAGTCAATTATAGTTAGATTGCGTGGTTGTATCCAGTAGGAGTTAATAAAAACAACGAAGAAAACATTAGCAGAATAAGAACATTAGAGAAGTATATAATTAAAGAAATGTGAGAGAAATATATTTTTTTAGATTTGTGTTTGCGAAAATTAAAAGAGAAAATGTAATTTAGAGACTTCAACAAGAGAAAAATGGTATAGCATCGAGAATCTTTTATGTATTTTGTATTCTAATTGCAAAATTGATTCATAAATAACTCAATTGCATATTTCACATCCCAAATACGCAATAAAAAAATATGGATTTTGAGCTCTTAAAAATCACAAAAAAGTAATTTAAACAAACTAAGTCTTCACTTTGATTTGCAAAAAATTATTATTACAAGTTATCCTAAATCGACAAAATACTTTTCATAGCAATTTGCAGCAAAAGACAATTTATAAAATAATTCAAGCAAATAGTTATGTGACTAAATTTTATAAATAGAGCAAGACTAATACTCATATAAAATAAGGCACATAATATTTTGAAATAAAAGAAATGAGAATAAAAAAGACTTAATTCACTCAAAATATAAACACTACAAAACAAGAGAATTAATATCACAAATAGAACACTCAACACATAATCTCATCACTAGCCTCACAAATGGAAGAATTAGCCTAGCTTGCTTATCATTTTCACAAAATCTAGAAAGAAAGTATGAAAATAAATTGCAAGACAAAACAAGAAAATGAAGAAAAATGTGTCTCCAAAAATACACTATGTGACAACAACCCCCAAAAGCCTTAGCTTACTCCCCTGTTTATAGAGTTTTGGAATGCTAAGGTTCAGCTAAAAGCAATAAAATTCATGGTAGAGTTGCTCTGATAAGTGGGAGAAGTGCTGAAAAACTGATGCAAAATGGGGAGGCTTTTGACACATGGCACTAACTGATTCGCGGTAGGGAGAAAATGGGATCATATGTTAAGTCAGTGGGGAACACGGGTGGACCCACACACGGAGTGGAGGAAATTTTAGCATTGACATCAACTGACCGAAACACGGGACCCACACAAAGAGGATGACGGCACGCATGTGGATGCGTGTGGGAGAAAAACTCGCGTTGTGGTTGGCGTGTGCAGCGGACGTGCGCAAGAGACGAGCTAGTTAGAAAAAAATGGCGGGGCCCACTCTAACGCGGCTCAACGGCTTGGGTAGGCCGTTGCTAAAGCAGCTGATCATGCTTGGCTTTTTGGCTTAAATTTTCTTTCTTTTTCCTTTGTTTAATGACCCATTTGCATGTTTCTTTAAAATAAACCTAAAAATCAAAATAAATTAAATTATAACTAAATATTTTCAATCTAAAATTTTGTAATAAAATCATGAAAATATTTGATTAAAACTCAATTTATTAATCAATTTAAAACATCAAAAAGTACATTTTTGTGCACTTATCAACGTGTTTGAGACTTACTCCTCTAGATGCGTGCAACTGGAATTGAAGGATAATTAACTACACCTTGGCCCCGATTGATGGGGAGCTCGTTAAACAAATTCCGTTAGGCCGCCAAAGCAGGCCGGACACCGGGATTTGGCACTTTGAGCCTAAGGGGAACTACACTGTGAAATCTGGTTACAGAAACCTTCCGGGTTTTCATAATAATATGGGAAAATCTAGTTCTGCGGCACTGCTTCATGGTGGAAGTTCTTATGGCACCTACCGCTCCCGTCAAAGATTAAAATCTTCCAGTGGCAATGTTTTCATGGTTTCCTGCCAACTTACACCAATCTTCATGCTCGACATGTGGACTGTAGTGCTGTGTGTAGAAGATGCCAAGATGGTGACGAGTCCACCTTCCATGCCCTAGTGAGGTGTGCTTAGGTTGCTGAGGTATGGGCTGGTAGTGTCTTCTCAGCTAGTTCAGTCAAGTTCAGGGGTGAGTCTTGCAGAGATTTCCTGTTATTCATGAAAGGATATGTGGATAAACATGATTATGTAGTTTTCCTCACTTTATTATGGAATATTTGGTTTGAGAGCAACAAATTTATCCATGGAGGAAGACTAAAGCCAGCCAAGAGAATTATGGAAGACATTGGCTATTGGCTTTTCAACTATTAGGAGGCACAAACCAGAAGGGTAGTTGTTTCTTCAAGCTCGTCCTCATATTACAAACGTTGGAAAGCTCCTGATCCGGGGTGCGTTAACCTGAATGTGGACGCTTGAGTTGTTTAAGGGATGGACGTTGTAGGGCTTGGTACGGTCATTCGAGATGAGGATGGTTTTGTTATGGCAGCAACGGCGAGAAAGGTTGATGGTCTCTTCTCTCCCTTCTTTGCAGAATGTTTGGCTGTTAGGGAGGGCTTTCTTTTGGCAAACAAAAGCGGGCTTCGAGTGCAATGTGTCGAAACAGATTGTCTCCAGGTTGCTAACTGTGTGCTTAGAAGGGAGCCTCTCGCCCCTGAATTCCCTCTGATTGAGGACATTATTGGTCTTTTAGGTAGCCTTGGTGGTGGTTCCTGTTGTGCCATTTCTCGGTTAGCTAATGCTGCAGCCCAACTCTTTAACTCTCAATGATGAGTGTGACTAGCTGAAAGAAGTACCTGAGTGCATTTCTAACGTTGCATTTCTAACGTTGTTATAAGTGACTTAATTCAGAATCAATAAAATCAGCCACGAATTTTTCTCAAAAAAAAAAAAAAAAAATGTTGCATCACAAAATTATTTATAAAATTATTTCATTAGTATAAATAATAAATTCATTTAAAATGACCGCTTTGACAAAGTAATTTATTAGAGCACTCTAACAAAAACATTTAAATTGGAGCATACTTGAAAAAAAAAAAATCTTTTTAAAGGGAATCAATTAGAATAAAAATGCATTTCAATTATATAATTAAGGATCTAATCTTTCTAATTTCAATTATGTAATAAAAAATATGATCTAAAAAAAAATCCTAAAAAGTTAGAAAATAGAAAGAAGCAAAAATAAGAGCTGAGTCCACCCATAGGGGGGATGAGGTGCCAAAGGAGGGTGACTCCTTATTTAGCCTCTTCTTTCGTCCACCCAGGTTCAATTCTCATAGAACTCCCATAAGATCCGCGCTGCAATTTTGGCTGCAAATGTATTGGGTTCGTGATGTTTTGGATATGACCTAAGTTGACAACTATAAGGGGGAGTTTGGCAACTAACTCATTTCCAACTCATTTCAAACTTTTTTTTTTTGTCTTTTTCCTAAAAAGTTTGTCTTTTTCCCAAAAAAATTTTTTGTCTTTTCTGAAAATTCAAAAAAAATTTACTATTACAACTAAAATATTTCAACTCAAACTAACCATCCAAACACCCTCTAAGTGACTGGATTAGAGGCCCATCTCTTCCTTACCATTCTCAAAGAAGTAGAATCCTGTTTGTGCGGCTGAAAATGGGCCGATAAGGGAGACCACCAAAGCCTTTGTTCATAAAAAAAAAAAATGTTGGGAGTGAGTAAAAGAGAAAATAAAGTTTTAAAAAACTGTTATCGGGAAAAGAAGAATAAATAAATAAAAACGTAAGAACATGGAAGGGGAAAAAGAGCAAAAAGAAGAAAATGTGAGTCAGAGTACAAAGGAAAAAGAGAAAAAGACCGAACAAAGATTTGGATGTCCCTTATGTTTCAGCAAATCTAGTAAAGCCCTTCTAATCAGTAATGAATCATTGCCTCACGCGTAATGAGAGTGGTTGTAGGGGAGGGTGGGGGGAGGAATTATTGCCTTGCCCGATTTAGAAGAGTTGACTACCGATATTATTGGGGATGATAACTAGATTCCTTACTCAAAAAAGAAGGTATCACGTGACAAACATGTGCCCTCACGTGACATAATGAGGTCGTCTAGTGAACCAGAAGTGTTTTTTTTTTTTTTTTTGGGTAAAATGATGAAAGGAAAACAAACAATGATAGAAGAAACGAGAACACTCTAATTAGATTGGCACCCTCAACTAACCCCCAACTCGATTTATATTAAATTAAAAAAATTACAAAATAACATAAAATTGAAGGTAGCAGGCCATAAGGGTAATAAATTGATGCAGTATATATAGATAGGATAATTAGAGAGATTATTTTAATTTTAAAAGCTTATCTTTATTTAAATTATTAGTAGATTATCTTTATTTGAATTGTTTAAGAATTTGAATTTGATTAGGATTAGGATTAGAATTTAGATTTATTACGTAAAGGCTTGTTTGTTATTTTGCTATTAGAGCTTTTATCGTTGTCAATAACATCCTTTGGAAAGTTCTCTCAATTGATTTGCGTGATTTTTCGGTATTCTAGTTAGAATCAACGGATCTGACACAACCTATCTTGCATATTTTTGTATATTTTTTAAGAATCAACAAATTTGAGTGTTTATTATACGCTTATGCTATGTCATAAATACAGTTGAAAAGTAAAACAAATGCAAGACATATGTTCAATTTAACAATTTTTAGTCACGAAATAAATTATTTTTAAATTTGTGGAATATGAAAATTTTATTAATTAAACAAAAATAGGGATGTTTGTTGAAATTGTGCCTTAAAAGTGTTATTTTGCACATATCTCAAAAATAAAATTGTATGGCTCCATATCATGGGGAAAAAAAGAAAACTTAACATAACCTGTATCCATGCAATTATCGAATTCAGTTGTGTTAAACGAATTGTCAAAGTACAAGATGTTCTGCTAACGTTGCAAGAGATTAATATTTTTTTTTCCTCATTTACTGTTACTTTGTTACCATTTTATCAGACTATTTTAAGTTTAGAATTTGACCACAATATAAAAACTAAAAAAGACTGATGTAAATAAATAAATTAACGTTAAAACATATATAGTAATGTGGTAAAAAAAATTGGACCAGAAAACGAGACTATGCAAATGCCAACACTCATGTATCTCTGCTCATGTTTGTATGTGCATATATATATATATATATATATATATTTTTTTTTTTTGTTCTTACGGATTCGCTTGAACTTGTCCCTCAATTCCGGAATGTGCTCGCTCTTAGTGACTCGGAAATAAAAGTATGCTGGCCGTGCCTTGCGCTCTTTGTGCCTCTCTAATATTTTTCAGCTACATTTTTTCTATTTTAATTTCTTTAATTTTTTTTTAAGGACTTTTTGAATCACTTCTCTGGCTATATATATATATATATATATATATATATGTGAAGAAGAGTATATCAATAAAAGTATAGGACAACTGACAACATAATAGAAGAAATGCTTTTGAAAAAAATAAAGCGTAATTTTGTAAAAAAGAAAAGCACATAACAGAAAGCGGAAATGGAAACTACTAGATATAAAAAATAAGGAAATGCAATCGGAATTGGAATCCGAAATTCTTAATTCAACTTATTACAAAAACATAAATTACTAAAAATCGAAAGAAAAAAATGCCTTATTGAAGATCTAAACGACGGAATTTATCCGAAAAACAATGTAAGTCGTACCGGAAAATTGCCTTATTTGACCTTAGGATGACCCCAACGTGACGAAAAGGCACACTCTTTCTGCACCGCATCATTACTCCTTTTGATCACTTGGCTTGCATATAGCTAGCTACTAGCCAGAACCTACAACGCTGTGTAAAACAATGATCTCCACAGTGAGACCAGGGCCAAATGCCAACAAAACTCCCCACTCCAACCCGTCCTCGGTCGTCGCCTTCATGTCATCTGACGTCTTCTTCCTCATCTCATCCAGCACAAAAAGCACCGTCGGACTCCACATGTTGCCATACTCACTCAGCACGTGCCTACTCGCTCTGAGCTTCTCAGCTTTCAGACCCAAAACCTCTTCCACTTTATCAAGCACTGCTCGACCCCGGGATGCAGCACATAGAAGAGAGAGTTCCAATCTCTAATAATACCAATCTCACCAAAAGCATGTTCTAGAATCTTCTCTATATTTTCTCCAATATACAATGGTATGTTCCGTGACAGTGAATAAACTAGGCCCATTTCACCCAATTGTCCAGCTATCGCATCTCGCGAGTCAGGAATGAACTTTTGTGTTGCCGACACCATACGAAACAACGGCTTCTCCGTGGCATAATTTTCAGAACTAGTACTAATAGCGCCAACTATAACAGCAGCCGCGCCGTCCCCAAATAAGGCCTGGCCGACCAACATGCCCATGCGGGTGTCGGATGGGGCGGAGAAACAGATGGACATGTTCTCCGAGCATACCACAAGCACGCGGGCGCCATTGTTGTTCTCGGCAAGGTCCTTGGCGAGGCGAAGAGCAGTGCCGCCAGCGAAGCAGCCTGGTTGTAGATCATAAATCTCGCGACGGAGGGTTGAAGGTTTAGGAGCTTCGCGATTTGGTAATCGGCGCTAGGGATGTCGATGCCGGCGGAGGTGATGAATATGAGGTGTGTTATTTTTGAGATGGGTTGGCCCCATTCTCTTATTGCTTTCAGTGCAGCTTCTTTGCCGAGTTCTGGAACGTCTTTCAATAGTATTTCTTGACGTGTAGTTAGTGATGGGACCGTGTTGGAGTAGAGATTTGGGTTTTTTTGAATAATTTCTTCCGTCAATTGCATGTAACGTTTCTTTATGTCTGATCTCTCACCTATAATCAAAGCATATTTAAACATAAATTTAGAAACAAAAATTTTTGCGAACGTACATCATTACAAGTTTGTCAATAAACGACAGTCTTAATACGACAATTTTTTAAAAACCATTGTCTAAACTAGAGTAACAACGGAAGCCACTGTTATGAAAACCGTTGTCTATGCAGATTCTCAAGAACATGTATGATCAAAGGAATATAAATTTAGCACCAGTACTGCTTATTTGGTTTAACAATACATGTATACATATCAATATATATTGTAAAACCATTATAAGAAAACAAGTGGCATAAGCGGAAATAATAACATCCAAACTAAATTGGTACCCCCAATTAGCTACCTCATTATATACCAAACCCGCAACTCGATTTAGATTAAATAAAAGAAAATGACAAAAGTAACAAAAAATGAAGGTAGCAGGCCGTAAGGGTAATAAATTCAACTGAGAGGCAAGACATATACAATATATGCTCACTTCAACAATTTTCAATCACGTACTAATTTATTCTTAAACTTGTACAATATGAAGTTTTGTCAATTGAACAAAAAAAGGGATATTTGTTGAAATTTAGAAGTGTTATTGTATGGTTCCACACCATGAGAAAAAAAAAAAAAAAAAAAAAAAAAAAAAACCCTCCATGCAACCTGTACCCCACACAATATCGAGTTCAGATCTATTAAATGAATAGTGAAAATTAGTAGAAGATGTTGCTAATGTGCCAACACTCGTGTATCTCTGTGCGTGTTTGTACGTGCATATATATAAATATATTTATATATATATAGCATTTTGTTCTTACAGATTCGCTTGAACTTGTCCTTCAATTCCGACATGTGCTCGCTCTTGGTGACTCGGAAATAAAAGTCAGGATAGTCAGATTGATAGAAGCAGTTTGGGGGAGTTGCAGTGCCAATGGCAAGTATGCTGGCCGTGCCTCGCGCTCTCTGTACCTCTCTAATATTTTCTAGCGACATTGTTTTATTTATTTATTTCTTTCTTTCTTTCTTTCTTTTTTTATAAGGATTTGTCGAATCTGCTTCTAGCCATAAAACAATATCTCTAACTTTATATAGAAGTGGCAATGACATTTCTACTTTTGCATTTCAACCTTTTAATCTAATGGTTCAAACTTATTCTTTTTCCATTTAATTCATATCTAATGGTTTAAATAAAATCCACCTGGCTTGTTGATCTTCTCACACCTCACATTACTCTCACACTTCACACCAATTTGTCTTCTATGTCTTGCACATCTACTATGTTATGTGTGTGTACACAAATATCTTTTTTTTTTTTTTTTCTTTTTTGATGAGAGTGTATATAAATTCAAGTTATAAATTAAAATATTTTCCTCACCTTGGCAGAAGAATAAAAATATTGCAAAAAAAATTAAGATTATATTAATGTCTGTTCAGGAAAAAAAAAAAAAAAACCAGTAGTTTGAGATATAAATATATATATATACGCACACATACATATATATCTTTAAGGTGTCTAAAAAACGAAAAATAAGAATTTCTTTTTGTAACCCCATGTCAATTACAAAATAAGATACATTATATATATATTTTTTGGCTTAAAATGCATTATACGTATTTCCTTTAAGCTTATATTTGCAAAAACTGTATCTACACTTTTTTATTTCTAAATTTTTTAGAGTTTGGTAAATTTTCTTTATAATCTTCTTTCACTAAATTTTTATCCCTTCAATAATTTAAAAGATTATGTTCCTTTTCTAAAATATAATTACCCAAGGCACTTGTTACATTAACAGCACACAAGTCCAATAGGAACCAAAAAAAATAAAATAAAAAGAAGAAGAAAAAAATAAAAAGCAGACAAGTGATGTAGGCACTATCACAAACTAGTGTTAAAAAAATAAAAATAATAAAAATAAAAATAAAAAGCAGATGGACAACTGACAACATGCAGAACAAACACTTTTGCAAAAAAATAATAATAAGTACAATAATAATAATAAAGTAAATAATAATAATCTCAAGACAATAATAATAAAAAAGTACATAATAATAATCTGATGATGAAACTTCCATGGTGAGGGTACAACTACTTTTCCCTAAGAGTGGGCGTTGGGTTGAAACCAACCTTTTTTTTTTTTAAGTGGTTATACTTATACACCCATCAAAATATGAATACCTCCACCAAATTATAAACTGTTTTTATCACAATTTTATCCCCTAAAAAAATTACATTAAAAACCCAATAGAAATAAATCCTTATATACCTCCACATTAATTAATTATAAATAAATGTAATATGCTTTTAGAGTAAATTAAAAAAAAATCATACCCCCACATTAACTATAAATAGATTTTTTTTTAATTGAGTAAAAAAAAAAAACATACCCCACATCTTTGAGCATCCCGAATTTCTTTCTTTTTTTTTCCCTTTTTTAGGGAGATTATCCCGAATTTCAATTCTATGTGGAACCCAAACTTTTCCCTATGATATTCTTCTTCGGGTGGAAAAAAAAAAACCTTTTCTTAAAGAGTCAATATAAAGTATGTATTTTAAACGTTTTTCATGCTCAATTTATCAAACATTTCATGTCCATTCTTCTTATTTTGTGATTGTTGAATGACGTAAAGGAAGCATAAAAATTCGTAAACGAGATAAGTTGGAACACAGATAATAAAAGTAAAAGATAGAAAATAAAAGATAAAAAAGTACAAGGGAGCGATATATTATTATAAATATTCTCAAAATAATTATTCATCAGGAATGCCAGATAATAGGACTTATATTAACATGTTGATTAACCCATAATACTTGGAAAATAGGCATCAAACACTTGTTGATGATTCACATTGAATATCGAGAGAATTTATGAAATAAGAAGACTAAACACTCTAATATTGCTCTGAAAAATTTTTCCTCCTACATATAATTAGATTAACATATTAATAAGCTAAACTACCTCAAACAGAATGGGAAACTACAATAAAAAATAGGAAGCTAAATGATTCCGAATTAAAAAAAAATAGAAAATAATATATATTTGACCCAAGAATTAAGCAAATATTTGACTTTGACTTTCTAAAATCAAATAATTACGTTTCCTTTTAATTGTAAATTGTCGAATTAATTATTTTGAAGCCTCCAAGAATGTAATACCTTGTGTCACTACTACAATCGATGTAATTAGCTACCACTTTTGTCGCTAATGCACAATAATATGCGACAACACGGCGTCGCTAATATTCAAAATCGTTTCCAAGACCCACTGTTCTCACAAAAAATAATTATGATGACTTGTCGTCGCAAAAACCGATTATTTGCGACAACATGCCACCAAAAAAATGAAAAATAAAATATCTCATATTTGCAATGACATTGTCTTCGTCAATAATAATGGTGCCATATCATTATTGGCGAGAGCAAAATGGAGCCAAAGATAGCCATTTGTGACGGCAATGTCATCACAAATAAATCAGTATTTGATAGCTGGTAGCATTTAACTATTTATTTTTAATGGGAAAGTATTAACGATCACTGAGTCATCGCAAATACTTGGAATTTAATTTTTTTTTTTGCAAAAAAAAGACAGTCAAATTGACAGTTCCTGAAATATTATTTGCGACGACACTTATGTATTGTCGTTGCAAATAATGTTTTAGGAATGTTCCCCATAATTAAGGTGGTTTTATTAAAATTTGTGAAAATTTTAAAGTATTTGCATCACAAATACTGCATATTCGAGAAGATTCTAAAAGATTTTTAAGAGGACGACATTGTTTCTGACGTCATTTGCAATGACAAATAAGGGTATTAGCACTGGCATTGTCGTCGCAAATACTAATGGGTATAACCCAGATCAGACAACCTTCTTCTCCATTTTTCTGTGCAAGTTTTCTCCTTTCCCTTTGATTCTCTCGCTCTACCTCTCTGATTATCGCCTTATCTGTAAGACCCGAAGTTTTGAAGACTTGTAATCTCCTTGTTCATAAGGAATTAGAGTCTAATTTATGTATCCATGATGTGCTATATGAAAAATTATGAATAATAATGAGAAATTCATAATTTTATCTAAACGATGTTTGAGTCCTCATTTAATGATTTTGAGACTCAATTAATGTTTTATGAGCCCAGAATGAAGTTTTTAAAGGAAAAAGAATGAAAAATGATGAAATTTGACAAAAGTCAAAGGTTTGACCAAAAGTCAAAGGGTTGACCAAAAAGTCAAAGTTTGACCGGGACGGATCACAACGTCGACTTTACAAGTATGATGAAGGAATATGAAAGAATCTCCGAAAATAGAGTTTTATAAGCCGTAAATCCACCCTAAAAAAATCAAGCACACCGAAAAAGAATTAAGGGCAAAAAGGTCTCCGAAAAATTGGAGAAAGAGAGTTTCGGTCCAAAAATTTAATGGAATAATTTTTGGATCAAAATATAAAATAAGAATGCTCATCACAGTGTTGGAAATAACTGTAGAGCGCTAAAAGATCTGTGAAAGACCGATATGGCCAAACAAGGCCTTGAAAGAGCTAGTGGAAGATGACATCAACCATTGACATCATCCCCCACTAACTCAAAGTTGCATTATGTGGATTTTACCATGCATGATGGCCAACCATACATGGGAGACACAAAGGAAAAGAAAAAAAAATGGGAAAGCCTTAAATTAAGGAGAAAAGTGCACCAACTTTTGTCCATTAAGTCTAGTCACTTTTTGCTTAAAATAATGAGCCAAACCCATGCCATTTTCTCCTTAAAATCCGGCATTAGCTCCCCCCTCTCCATCATGTTCGGCCAGCCAAAGGAGAAGCAAAAGAAATGAAAAAAAAATGGGAACAAGATAAGACATAAAGCCATGAAATGAGGACAAGCAACCACTCCACCTTTCCTTCCACCAAGGGCTGCCATTTGTCCCTCTTTTCCCTCAATTTGCAGCAGCCCATGCCCTCCTAATCCCCCTTGGATTCGGCAGCCAACAAGGAAGAGAGAGGACTTGACACAAAGCCTTGAATCAAGGGACAAGAAAGCAACCACTCTAGTCATTCAAGACATCTCATCTTTTCTCTTCTCTTTTTCCTTGTCAAAGCAGCCAAAAGCTTTGCTTTCCTTGAGGATACTCGGCAGCTAGGGAGAGAAAGAGAGAGAGAGAGATTCAAAAAGTTTTGGGTTTCCATCTCCTTGGAGTTTCGGTTCTAGAGAGAGAACTAAGGAGAAGTGAGAAAATTTTTGGTAAGTTCTTCAAGAGGAAGCCGACCAAGAGCAAGAAAGAAAGAGGAAAAAAAGAGGTATGTGGATCTTGAAAATTTTCTAGATTTCTCCTTGATAATGCTCGGTTTTAGAGGAGCCTTAGAGCTAACAAAAAAATAAAATTTTGGATGCATTTTCTTTGTCAAAGCCGTGGGTTAAGAGCAAGCCAAGGAAGGAAGGAAAACTTTGGGATTTTGAAAACCCTAACTTGGGTTGAGGTAAATCTCTTAAACCACGTTGAATCTAAACTTTATTTAAGTGTTTTTAAGGTTGATTCAAGAGATTTGTAAGGACATAAGTCCATTTAATTTTCAGCCCTATTTTTGGTGTGTATGTGCTTGATAGGTTAGGGTTGGTTGGCTGATTTTTTTTTATGCTTGATTGCTTTCAAATTTGTACTTGAAAATGATGGATTTTTCATGCTAGAAAATAGGTTGTATGTCCCATAAGTTTAGGCCAAAAATCTGCCCTTGGCAGCCAAGAGAGCTTGCTAGACTTAGGGATGGATTTTGTGTGATGGTATGTGATGATGCATGAGTTAGAACCATGTAACCCTAATCTTTTTAATTTTCGGATTTGGGGTTGCATGAGTAGATGAGATGGAATTATGGGTTGTAATGGGACGTTAGAAGCGCTGCTTGATGTTGTCTAAGCTCCCGATGTGATCGGTCGAGATAGATTCCGCGAATAAGACATAAACCGAAGAGAGGAACCGAAACTGCCAATTCGGATTCGAATCTGGCCAGTTTCGGGAAAGGGTAATTTCAAGGCTCTTAGAGGCCGAATGAGGTAAAACTCAAAACACGAAAGTTGTTCGGAACAACTTTTCCTAGAGGACAACGTGAATAAAATCTCGAAATAAGGCTCCAAAGGCCTTCGTTTTACCCGAAACCCGTGGCTGAACCCTGGGACGTTCTCCACACAGTTTTCCAGAGTTAACCCGTTTTCAAATAAAAACTGGTACTGATTTAGGCCGAACTAGATTTTGTACAAAACACGAAAGTTCTAGCATTTTTCGATAGCTACAACTTTCGTGAAGAAAAGTTTTTCAGATTCTGAGCCGATTTTTAAACTGGGCGCGTTTTGTGAGAGACGCGCAAGGAGCCCGAAATCTAATAAATGAGTCTCACGAAAATCTTTTTTAGAAAAATCATGAAGTGTTCCAAAATGGTCATTTTAGCATCGGAAACCATTCCAAAGGCGGTTTCCGACCCCAAATGATTTTATAAAAGATTTGTTCCGAAAACCATGAATTTTAAAAGCTCAGGTTTAAAATTCACATTTTTCTCCAAAGTAAAGAAAAGAGGGTTTCAACCAAGAATTTACAAGTTAAAGAAAATAATGAATTTAAGCCAATGAATTTTTCTAATTAAAAAGGGTTAGAATTTTTACAAGCAAAATGAAAGATTTTTGGAAGTTAATCACACAAGATTTTCCAAAAATAAGGAAGAGAAATTTTAAAGTAAAATTGATAAACAAGCCGATTACGAACGGTAACCGGATATTATATCCGAGTTACAAACCCAAGGATAACCAAGGGTTGACAAAAATTGACCCAAGGTTAATTAAGGTTAACCTTAAGGGTTACCCAACATAACCCTAAGGGATACCCACATGTGTAGTGGGTTAAGACTTGAAGGGTTTATGGAAATAACCCAATAACAAGGATATATGATCAAAGCCCAATAAGAGAACAAGGCTCTAACCAAAAAGGTTACCCAATGCAACCTCATAAGGACTTATCCAAGTTCAATAAAGAATGGGGATAAATATGGCCTAGATGGATGTTATGAATAGGGGAAATACAACCAAAAGTAAATGTGAGTGTTGGTAGGTCACCAACACCTTACGAAAGGATCCTGATCCTATATTTTTGGTATATCAGGAAAGTGAATTGCCGCTGCCGACAATTTAAGGAACGCGATTCTAAGGAATACGGCACTAGAGGTAAGTACAAACCTCACCTACAGTATGAAAACTAGTAAATTATGTTCAAGTATGTGGTTTTCAAATATGCTGCAATATGTTGTGTGCTATATCTATGAAATACCATGTTTTATGAAAAGTGCTATTTTTGCTAAATGCCATGTTTATAAAATGTGCTATTTTCGTAAAACGCTACGTTTATAAAAAGGTGCTATTTTTGCAAAAGATTATAAAAGTACTATATTTGCAAAATGTCATGTTTATAAAAAAAATGTCATGTTTGCAACTACCATGAATGAAAAGAATGTCATGCCATGTTATTAATGAGATGAAAAGTATGTTATCGCATAGTGACATCATAAGGTATGTTCACTAAAGATAAATAACATGGTAAGAAATTACAAGTAAAGTGTCGTACCAACCTCCACCAAAGTGGAGGATCTTTATGAAGAAATTATGGATTCGCCCTCTCGTTTATGTAAGAGGGTGTAATCACTTATGTTTCCTATAGCAGTTAGGGACTTGCAATCCCATCTAACTGTATCTAGAGGCGCGCTATATGTTAAGGGTACGTACACTAAGGGGCCCATAAGAAAGGTAAGAAAGTTAAAAGAAATGCATAAAGGGAACATAAATGGTTCATGCATATGCATATGATGATGTATGTTTTTCATGATGTTTTAAATGTTTTGTGAGATTATGTTTGTGCTTACTGGGCGAAAGCTCATCAAGTTATATTTCATACTGTAGGTAAGAAACCCGCAGCTTAATGCTGGGCATTGTTGGAGCGGTGTGGCGGCAGACGAGGGCGGTATGGATACCACTACGCATAGTTTCCGCAAATCTTTTGATGTAAAGAAGTTTTTGTATAGAAGCATGTATGATAAAGACAAATTATGTTTTATGGTATTTTGGAACTAAATACCTTAAGTAAACGTTTACTTAAGTAGTAATGATGTCTTACTAAAGACAAATGTTTTTATAAGTAAGTTTCAAAAATATATATATATATATATAAGAAAGTCAAAAAAAAAAATATATCCCCAAATTTTCAAGTAAAGTAAGTAAGTAATCTAAGTAAGGTTAGGGGTGACTGCCCCACGTAGTAAGAGGGCGTCACAGAGTTGGTATCAGAGCGGTATCCTGCCAGCCTACTTCGTCTCGCTCCGCATCGTTCTGCAATAGCCCAAGTAAGTTAAATTATTTTCTTACGCTTAGAATTAGATTTTCGTATTCAACGCACATCGATGGTTCGCTATGGAAAGGTGGGTTGTGAGAATGACGTTGGGTTGTGTCCTAGCTCGGTGGTGGTAAAACAAATAATGTATGCCCATGATGAGGAAATTATGTATTTTCCTAAAAACTATGATTATGAAAAGAAAATTATGGTTCTGTATAAAAGATATGATTTTATGAAAGTTTTAAAAGTAAGAAGCTTATTTTGTTGCTTCTATATAGAACCATGCCAACAAGACGTCGAGCGGCACCGGCCCAAAACGTCGATCTTGCAGTTCAACTGAACGAGCTGAGAGAGATGATGCTCGCCCAACAACGAGAAATAGGTGGGCTTAGGGCTCAAATAGCCCAACAGAACCGAGGACCCCCTGAGGTCAGGGTACCACCGGCACCTGAAGAGCAACCAGCGGTACCGGAATTCCCCGAAGAGGAACCAGTAATTCCGGAACACCCTGAGGCCCAAGAAGCACCAATGGCGCCGGTAGCTGCTCCGCCAGCTCCTCGAGCTCGAACCCCGGCAGAGCTGTACCATGAATTTCGGCGCATGAAGGCGCCAGAATTCGAGGGATCAACGGACCCGATCGAAGCCGACAACTGGCTCATCGATCTTCAAGTTTCCCTGAACTTCTTAGGGCTCGACGATAGAGAGAGAGTCCTTTGCGCGTCCTTCATGTTGAAGAAAGACGCTCGGCTATGGTGGGAAACGGTCCAGATCAGACGGGACGTCACCCAGATGACATGGGATGACTTTGTGGAAGAGTTCCGTGAGAAGTACTTCAACACGGAAGTAATGGAAACCCAACAGGATGAATTCACCAATTTCCGTCAGGGAAATTTGTCAGTGGCTGAAGCTGTGAGAAGGTTTGAACAGCTCGCCCGTCTCTGCCCTCAACTCATCAGTTCTGAGAAGGACAAAGTGAAGAAGCTGATGAAGATGTTCCGGCCAGAATTAACCGTGCTTATCAGCAGTGGCCCTCAACCACCGCTCACTGTTGCCGAGTGCGTCAGTCGAGCAGTTCGAGCCGAATAATGGGTCGGCCAGAACAAGACGCATCGAGCCCAGTTCTTTAAGGAAAGGAATGAAGAAAGGGCCCTAGCCAGGCAAAGTCGGACCAAGCCCGGCCAACCATCACAGCAGAAAGGCCAAGAAGGACCTTCTGGCCAACGCAGCGGCAACAAGCCGTATGGCAACCCCCAGCAGAAAAGAAAGTGGAATGCTGGAGGGCAAGGGAGCCAACAGAATCCTCCCCAGAAGAAGAATGCCCCTGACAACAGTGGAACTCCTTTTTGCCAGAAATGTGGGAAAAAGCACCCAGGAGACTGCTGGGCAGAGACAAACCGCAGCTATCTGTGTGACAAGGAAGGCCACTTTGCCAAGAATTACAATGCAAATGTTCAGCATCAGCAGAATTACCAGCGGGGTCAGGGAAGTCAGTTACATGCCGCCCAGATAAAGCTCGAAGGACCCGCAGTTCCTCAAGGCCGAGCTGAAGCTCCAGAACCGCAAGGACGCATCTATACCTACACAAAGGAGGATGCTCAAGATGGACCATCCACGGTGGTGACAGGTCAGCTTCCTTTTGCCCAACAAGATGCTTATGTGTTGATTGATTCTGGAGCTACGCATTCATTCACATCACCTAGGTTTACTAAGAAACTAGGTAGAGATAATGAGAAAATTGGAAGAACCTTTCGTACTGCATTACCCTCCGGGGAAATCTTGTTGTCTGATTATTGGATACGCCATGTTCCAATAATCATATGCGGTAGAGAGATGTACGTCAACCTAATCGTCATCGACTTATATGACTACGACGTTATCCTGGGTATGGACTTCCTAGGAAAATACAACGCGGTTATCGACTGCCAGCGTCGTGCCGTTACATTCAAGTCAGTTGGGGATAAGGAATTCATCTTTCGAGGATCAACCCCGAAGCAGCCGAAGATGTTTATTTCGGCGTTAAAGGCTAGAAAGTTGTTGGCAGAAGGATGTATGGGATTTCTAGCCAATATGGTAGATAAGATGCTAGAGACCGAAGGTAAGCCGGAAGATATACTGATCGTCAAGGAATTTGTGGACGTTTTTCCTGAAGAATTGCCAGGATTGCCACCAGAACGAGAAATCTCTTTTGAGATTGAGTTACTTCCAGGATCGGCACCCGTATCCAAGGCACCTTATAGGATGGCGCCTGCCGAACTCAAAGAATTGCAAGTCCAGTTGAAGGAGCTCCTAGATAAAGGATTCATCAGACAAAGCTATTCACCGTGGGGAGCCCCTGTGTTGTTTGTTAAGAAGAAGGACGGCACTCTAAGAATGTGCATCGACTATCGGGAGTTGAACAAGATCACCATCAAGAACAAGTATCCGTTGCCCAGGATCGACGATCTGTTCGACCAACTGAAAGGAGCCTCAGTCTTTTCGAAGATCGATCTACGATCGGGATATCACCAGCTCCGATCAAGGAAGGAGATGTTCCGAAGACGGCGTTTCGCACCCGATATGGACACTACGAGTTCCTTGTGATGCCGTTCGGACTGACAAATGCACCAGCCGCCTTCATGGATCTGATGAATCGAGTATTCAAGGACTACCTAGACAAGTTTGTCATTGTCTTCATAGACGACATTCTGATCTATTCAAGGTCGAAAGAGGAGCACGAAGAGCATCTAAGGATTGCACTACGGATTTTGAAGCAAAATCAGCTTTATGCCAAGTTCTCCAAGTGCGAGTTTTGGTTGGAAAAGGTCCATTTCCTTGGACATGTAGTCTCAAAAGAAGGCATATCCGTAGACCCGGCTAAGATTGAGGCGGTAAGTAAGTGGCCAGCCTCCAAAAATGTCACCGAAGTGCGCAGTTTCCTCGGATTAGCGGGCTATTATCGACGATTCGTCGAAGGATTTGCTAAGATCGCGGCGTCACTTACCGTACTCACAAGAAAAGGGAAGGCTTATGAATGGACCAATAAGTGTGAAGAGCACTTCCAAGAGCTAAAAAGCAAGTTGACGAGCGCTCCAATCCTCACAATCCCGGTTGTGGAGGAAGAAAACTTCGTGATTTACAGCGATGCTTCCAAGATAGGGTTGGGCGCCGTGCTTATGCAGAACGGAAAGGTGATCGCCTATGCTTCACGACAGCTCAAGGAACACGAAAAGAACTATCCGACGCATGATTTGGAGCTTGCGGCGGTAGTTTTTGCCTTAAAGATTTGGAGGCACTACCTTTATGGCACTAAATGCGAAGTGTACACGGACCATCAGAGTTTGAAGTACATCTTCACACAAAAGGAGCTTAACATGAGGCAAAGAAAATGGCTCGAATTGGTGAAGGACTACGACATAGATATCCGATACCATCCCGGGAAGGCTAACAAGGTAGCCGATGCCCTAAGTCGGAAGTCGTCCTCCTCGATGATGTCAATCCGGTCATTGACCGAACCTCTTCAAAAGGAGATAGTGGAAGCTAGAATCGAGCTCATTACGGGAAGATTAGCTGCTCTAACCTTCCAGCCTACCATTTTAGATGGGATGAAAGAACGACAAGAAGCCGATGCCTCACTGCTTAGGACGAAAAACGAGGTTTTAGAAGGAAAGGAGTCGGACTTCCACATATCTGATGAAGGCATACTTTATCAAAAGAATAGATTATGTATTCCTAATGAGGAAAAAATTGAAGGAAAAGATCATGGTGGAAGCTCACGAGACTCTGTATTCTGTCCATCCCGGAGCCACAAAGATGTACAAGGACTTAAAGAAGAGCTTTTGGTGGCCCAAAATGAAGAACGATGTCGCGACTTTTGTCAGTAAGTCCCTTACCTGTCAAAAAGTAAAGGCAGAACACCAACGTCCAGGAGGAGAATTGCAGAAAATCTCCATTCTAGAATGGAAATGGGACCAAGTGATGATGGATTTCGTGGTTGGTCTGCCTCGAACTCCTAGTGGCAACGACGCTATTTAGGTAGTCTTTGACCGATTGACAAAGTCGGCATACTTTATAGCCATCAAGCTCAGCTTCTCTGTGAAACAGTTGGCAGAATTGTACGTGGCTCAGATCATTCGCTATCATGGAATTCCGAAGACGATAATCTCGGATCGTGACGGTCGCTTCACTTCGAAATTTTGGAAGAGCGTACATGAGGCAATGGGTACCAAGCTTTCATTTAGTACAGCTTTTCACCCACAAACAGATGGACAATCAAAAAGGATCATTCAAACCTTGGAAGACATGTTGCGAGCTTGCGTGATGGATTTCAAGGGAACTTGGCATAAGAAGCTTCCCTTGATTGAATTCTCGTACAACAACAGTTTTCACGCTTCAATTGGAATGGCTCCTTATGAAACTTTATATGGAAGAAGATGTAGATCTCCAGTCCACTGGTACGAGACGAGAGAAAAAGAGCTTGTATCTACAGACTTCATTCGAACGACCACGGAAAACGTGAAGCTCATACGACAAAGGATGGAGACTGCATTTAGCCGGCAAAAGAATTACGCCGACAAGCGCCGAAGGCCTCTCGAATTTCAAGTAGGAGACTTGGTTTTCCTCAAAGTCGCTCCATTTAAGGGAGTTATGCGATTCGGAAAGAAAGGGAAATTGAGCCCAACGTATATAGGACCGTTCGAAATAATCGAAAAGGTCGGTAACGTAGCCTACAAGTTGGCTTTACCCCAAGAATTAGCATATGTGCACAATGTGTTTCATGTATCAATGCTAAAGAAGTATGTTCCGGATCCCTCACACGTAATCGAGCACAAACCGATCGAGGTTCGAGAAGATCTGACTTACGAAGAAAAGCCAGTCCAGATTTTGGCACGAGAAGAAAAAGTGTTAAGGAATAAGGTTATCCCCCTAGTCAAGGTACTATGGAGAAACCGCCACATCGAAGAAGCGACGTGGGAACGAGAAGAAGATATAAAGAGAGACTACCCCGATTTGTTCTAATTTTCGAGGACGAAAATCTTTTAAGGAGGGTAGGTTGTAAGACCCGAAGTTTTGAAGACTTGTAATCTCCTTGTTCATAAGGAATTAGAGTCTAATTTATGTATCCATGATGTGCTATATGAAAAATTATGAATAATAATGAGAAATTCATAATTTTATCTAAACGATATTCGAGTCCTCATTTAATGATTTTGAGACTCAATTAATGTTTTATGAGCCAAGAATGAAGTTTTTAAAGGAAAAAAAATGAAAAAGGATGAAATTTGACAAAAGTCAAAGGTTTGACCAAAAGTCACAGGATTGACCAAAAAGTCAAAGTTTGACCGGGACGGGTCACAACGTCGACTTTACAAGTATGATGAAGGAATATGAAAGAATCTCCGAAAATGGAGTTTTATAAGCCGTAAATCCACCCTAGAAAAATCAAGCACACCGAAAAAGAATTAAGGGCAAAAAGGTCTCCGAAAAATTGGAGAAAGAGAGTTTCGGTCCAAAAATTTAATGGAATAATTTTTGGATCAAAATATAAAATAAGAATGCTCATCACAGTGTTGGAAATAACTGTAGAGCGCTAAAAGATCTGTGAAAGACCGAGATGGCCAAACAAGGCATTGAAAGAGCTAGTGGAAGATGACATCAACCATTGACATCACCCCCCACTAACTCAAAGTTGCATTATGTGGATTTTACCATGCATGATGGCCAACCATACATGGGAGACACAAAGGAAAAGAAAAAAAAATGGGAAAGCCTTAAATTAAGGAGAAAAGTGCACCAACTTTTGTCCATCAAGTCTAGTCACTTTTTGCTTAAAATAATGAGCCAAACCCATGCCATTTTCTCCTTAAAATCCGGCATTACCTCCCCCCTCTCCATCATGTTCGGCCAGCCAAAGGAGAAGCAAAAGAAATGAAAAAAAAAATGGGAACAAGATAAGACATAAAGCCATGAAATGAGGACAAGCAACCACTCCACCCTTCCTTCCACCAAGGGCTGCCATTTGTCCCTCTTTTCCCTCAATTTGCAGCAGCCCATGCCCTCCTAATCCCCCTTGGATTCGGCAGCCAACAAGGAACAGAGGGGACTTGACACAAAGCCTTGAATCAAGGGACAAGAAAGCAACCACTCTAGTCATTCAAGACATCACATCTTTTCTCTTCTCTTTTTCCTTGTCAAAGCAGCCAAAAGCTTTGCTTTCCTTAAGGATGCTCGGCAGCTAGGGAGAGAAAGAGAGAGAGAGAGATTCAAAAAGTTTTGGGTTTCCATCTCCTTGGAGTTTCGGTTCTAGAGAGAGAACTAAGAAGAAGTGAGAAAATTTTTGGTAAGTTCTTCAAGAGGAAGCCGACCAAGAGCAAGAAAGAAAGAGGAAAAAAAGAGGTATGTGGATCTTGAAAATTTTCTAGATTTCTCCTTGATAATGCTCGGTTTTAGAGGAGCCTAAAAGCTAACAAAAAAATAAAATTTTGGATGCATTTTCTTTGTCAAAGCCGTGGATTAAGAGCAAGCCAAGGAAGGAAGGAAAACTTTGGGATTTTGAAAACCCTAACTTGGGTTGAGGTAAATCTCTTAAACCACCTTGAATCTAAGCTTTATTTAAGTGTTTTTAAGGTTGATTCAAGAGATTTGTAAGGACATAAGTCCATTTAATTTTCAGCCCTATTTTTGGTGTGTATGTGCTTGATAGGTTAGGGTTGGTTGGCTGATTTTTTTTTTTATGCTTGATTGCTTTCAAATTTGTACTTGAAAATGATGGATTTTTCATGCTAGAAAATAGGTTGTATGTCCCATAAGTTTAGGCCAAAAATCTACCCTTGGCAGCCAAGAGAGCTTGCTAGACTTAGGGATGGATTTTGTGTGATGGTATGTGATGATGCATGAGTTAGAACCATGTAACCCTAATCTTTTTAATTTTCGGATTTGGGGTTGCATGAGTAGATGAGATGGAATTATGGGTTGTAATGGGACGTTAGAAGCGCTACTTGATGTTGTCTAAGCTCCCGATGTGATCGGTCGAGATAGATTCTGCGAATAGGACGTAAACCGAAGAGAGGAACCGAAACTGCCAATTCGGATTCGAATCTGGCCAGTTTCGGGAAAGGGTAATTTCAAGACTCTTAGAGGCCGAATGAGGTAAAACTCAAAACACGAAAGTTGTTTGGAACAACTTTTCCTAGAGGACAACGTGAACAGAATCTCGAAATAAGACTCCAAAGGCCTTCGTTTTACCCGAAACCCGTGGCTGAACCCTAGGACGTTCTCCACACAGTTTTCCAGAGTTAACCCGTTTTCAAATAAAAACTGGTACTGATCTAGGCCGAACTAGATTTTGTACAAAACACAAAAGTTCTAGAATTTTTCGATAGCTACAACTTTCGTGCAGACAAGTTTTTCAGATTCCGAGCCGATTTTTAAACTGGCCGCGTTTTGTGAGAGACGCGCAAAGAGCCCGAAATCTAACAAATGAGTCTCACGAAAATCTTTTCTAGAAAAATCATGAAGTGTTCCAAAATGGTCATTTTAGCATCGGAAACCATTCCAAAGGCGGTTTCCGACCCCAAATAATTTTATAAAAGATTTGTTCCGAAAACCATGAATTTTAAGGGCTCGGGTTTGAAATTCACATTTTTCTCCAAAGTAAAGAAAAGAGGGTTTCAACCAAGAATTTACAAGTTAAAGAAAATAATGAATTTAAGCCAATGAATTTTTCTAATTAAAAAGGGTTAGAATTTTTACAAGCAAAATGAAAGATTTTTGGAAGTTAATCACACAAGATTTTCCAAAAATAAGGAAGAGAAATTTTAAAGTAAAATTGGTAAACAAGCCGATTACGAACGGTAACCGGATATTATATCCGAGTTACAAACCCAAGGATAACCAAGGGTTGACAAAAATTGACCCAAGGTTAATTAAGGTTAACCTTAAGGGTTACCCAACATAACCCTAAGGGATACCCACATGTGTATTGGGCTAAGACTTGAAGGGTTAATGGAAATAACCCAATAACAAGGATATATGATCAAAGCCCAATAAGAGAACAAGGCTCTAACAAAAAGGTTACCCAATGCAACCTCAGAAGGACTTATCCAAGTTCAATAAAGAATGAGGATAAATATGGCCTAGATGGATGTCATGAATAGGGGAAATACAACCAAAAGTAAATGTGAGTATTGGTAGGTCACCAACACCTTACGAAAGGATCCTGATCCTATATTTTTGGTATATCAGGAAAGTGAATTGCCGCTGCCGACAATTTAAGGAACGCGATTCTAAGGAATACGGCACTAGAGGTAAGTACAAACCTCACCTACAGTATGAAAACTAGTAAATTATATTCAAGTATGTGGTTTTCAAATATGCTGCAATATGTTGTGTGCTATATCTATGAAATACTATGTTTTATGAAAAGTGCTATTTTTATGAAATGTCATGTTTATAAAATGTTCTATTTTCGTAAAACGCTACGTTTATAAAAAGGTGCTATTTTTGCAAAAGATTATAAAAGTACTATATTTGCAAAATGTCATGTTTATAAAAAAATGTCATGTTTGCAACTACCATGAATGAAAAGAATGTCATGCCATGTTATTAATGAGATGAAAAGTATGTTATCGCATAGTGACATCATAAGGTATGTTCACTAAAGATAAATAACATGGTAAGAAATTACAAGTAAAGTGTCGTACCAACCTCCACCAAAATGGAGGATCTTTATGAAGAAATTATGGATTCGCCCTCTCGTTTATGTAAGAGGGTGTAATCACTTATGTTTCCTAGAGCAGTTAGGGACTTGCAATTCCATCTAACTGTATCTAGAGGCGCGCTATATATTAAGGGTACGTACACTAAGGGGCCCATAAGAAAGGTAAGAAAGTTAAAAGAAATGCATAAAGGGAACATAAATGGTTCATGCATATGCATATGATGATGTATGTTTTTCATGATGTTTTAAATGTTTTGTGAGATTATGTTTGTGCTTACTGGGCGAAAGCTCATCAAGTTATATTTCATACTGTAGGTAAGAAACCCGCAGCTTAATGCTGGACATTGTTGGAGCGGTGTGGCGGCAGACGAGGGCGGTATGGATACCACTACGCATAGTTTCCGCAAATCTTTTGATGTAAAGGAGTTTTTGTATAGAAGCATGTATGATAAAGACAAATTATGTTTTATGGTATTTTGGAACTAAATACCTTAAGTAAACGTTTACTTAAGTAGTAATGATGTCTTACTAAAGACAAATGTTTTATAAGTAAGTTTCAAAAAAAATATATATATAAGAAAGTCAAAAAAAAAATATATCCCCAAATTTTCAAGTAAAGTAAGTAAGTAATCTAAGTAAGGTAAGGGGTGACTGCCCCACGTAGTAAGGGGGCGTCTCATTATCGCTCTCCAATTTTCTCCATCTCCCTTTCCCACTTCTTCTCCAAGTTTCTCCCACATTTTACCCCAAAAAACTTAGTCCCCCTCACCCTCTCGATCAAAATCCAATCTCCCTCCATTGAAGAAAAAGGCATTTGGTCACCGTTGGAGCCTTGTTGCCGAGCCACTGAACCTCCCCTTCGCTGCCGATGGGTTTGGTGGTTTTTTGGTGTTTTTTTTATTTAATTTTTTGATGTTGACGATGATGACGATGTGGTCTGTTGTTTTAAGATTTTTTGGATGGAATGATAATGTTGATGATGATAATGATGTGGTTTGTTGTTTTTTTGATGTTGAAATATTTTTTTGCTGGTTTAAAAATTTTATATAAAATAAAAATTAATTTTAGAATTGCTTGGAACAAAAATTTGTTAACATATTGAAATAAAATGTTAAAAAATATATTTTTTAAAAAATAAAAAAAAATTAAAAATTAATTTTAAAATATTTAGATTAATCTAAAAACATTTAAAACTTTAGTCAATATTTAAGAAATTAATAATAATTAATAAATAATAAATTAATAATATATAATACGTTAATATAAATTAACAAATTATTATTAATAAATAAATTAAGAATACTTAAGAAATTAATAATAATTAACAACTTAATAATAATTAAGAAATTAGTGAAAATTAATTAATTAATAATAATTAAGGAATTAATAAAAATAAGTAAATTAATAATAATTAATAAATTGATAATTATTAATTATTAATTAATAAATAAATAATAAATAATAAATAATATGTTAATATAAATTAACAAATTATTATTAATTAAGAAATTAAGAATACATAAGAAATTCATAATAATTAACAAATTAATAATAATTAAGAAATTAATGAAAATTAAGTAATTAATATTAATTAAGGAATTAATAATAATAATAATAATAATAATAATAATAAGTAAATTAATAATAATTAATAAATTAATAAATTAATATTAATTAATAATAAATAAGATATTACTAAAAATTAATAAATTAATTATAATTAACAAATTAATAATCATTAAGAAATTATTAAAATTTATTAGTTAATACTAATTAAGGAATTAGTAATAATTAAGAAATTAGTAAGATAAAATTAGTAAAATATGTTTCGATATGTGGCTATACAGATATAGCTTACATGCATACGAGTTTATGTTTTCATTTGGCATATGCATTTATAAATAGCCATTAGACTCCTTTAGGGATTAGTAGTAACCGATGCTAGAATTGTCCTATTGGACAGTTTCGTATTGTAGTTTGCGTATTTCTCATTCAATTGGGTGGGATTATGTGCTTTTATTGATTTTGCTAAAGAGCATGCAAACAATAATGGTTGTATCAATTGTCCTTGCCAAATTGTTTGAATCATGAGATGCTGCCAATAGAAACCATTAGAGCACATACACATCGATATGGTTTTAATACATTGTACACGAAGTGGAGTTATCATGGTGAAGTAGAAGTAGTTCAAAGTAATGAGAATGTTGTGAGAGAACCTACGGATGAGATGTTGGGATCTAAATTAGGGACGCATTTGAGCCCTTCCACAATACTTGGAAGCCAGTGGACACCGATTCAAAGAAGCTCATTCTGGAGCAAATGACGATAATAATTTCTAAATATTATAATTTCAATGAATTAGAGATATTAAATTTTTAAACAAATGAAAATGCTCTAACAGTGTTGTTGCATGATTGGTTTAACTTCGACTTGGATGTGAATGGTGGATTGATCCAATCTATCATTGACCACGATTGCACAAAGTGCTACAAAGATTGGAAGAAAGATCTCCATAACTACTTCAAGGATCTTGGAGGAGCTGACAATAAGGAGTACGCTAGAGCTCACCCCCCCCCCCCTCCGTGGCCCTAAAAAATGAATAACATCGGGGCCATTGCTGCGACAAGTTTATGACTGACAAGTTTAATTTTAGAAACAATTATTAAATCTTTTATGATTTGATATGTATAATTTAATATAATTAAATGTGCTAAAACTGTAATTGACTATTTGTAGAAAACATCGACAACAAATTCAAAGAACCACTGCAATCATAAGTGAGAGAGTTTTTATGTAGAACCTCATACGCATACCACCACAATAAGAAGGTAAGACTTTTGCATAAGTGTTTTTTCTAAATTTAAATCTATTAATGAATTACATATTGTGACTACCTGACCTTTTAGGCTGTCACCTAAAACTTGCTTATTTGGTTTTGTTATCTTATTTAAATCATTACTAATTCACTTCTATATCTTCAAAATTTCAGGAAAAAAAAATTTTTTTTTTTTGGAAACTTTATTTATGAAAGAAGTGATTCTTTAAGAATCATAATAATTAGAATTAATTTTAAATAAAAGATACTAACATAACATTTCAGACTTAGTCATGCCAGTGTATAATTAAGTCTTTCATACCTAAGTATTAAAATGTACTAACATCAAAATAGTATTTAACAAATCCTCAAAAAACATGTACAGAATATAAGAGTTCGGTTGGCTTCCATAGACCCCATCATACGTTCACCCATCACGCATCCGCACCGTCAATCCATCAATGTTTAATATGTCATAGGCAACTTGCCTGAATTATCTACAGTGGGAAGCATAAAAGGGTAAGACAAACTCAGTAAGCATAGATGTGCAATCCTACAAATGCATACAATTGAAAATGTATGGCAAATTATGTAGTTATCTATTTATTCATTCAACAACTTATGGGCCTTTGTGTTCGTATCGAGGTGCTTGCGATCTTAAATGGGGAAAACGGGGGAGCGACCCAATCCGTTAGCACCCAAGGTCATAACTTTAACATCATTGATCATAATTTTCTCTCATCTGGCCGAAGGTGAATATCCTCCCATTCGGTCAGAGATTGGAACGACACATTACTAGTTTCACTTTCTTAAATATTAAGTCATATAATGAACATGTAAGAATGATGTGTTCAATAAAGCATGTATATAAACACATTATCGTGGCATACTTTAGTAAAGCATGTAACTAAAAACTTCATCATAACATACTTTCGTAAAGTGTGTAAATAATCAGATCATCAAAAATAAACATCAAGTTCACATCGTGCATATCATATAAATAACTACACTGTAGATAGGGTCTATACTTACAGAACATCGCGTAACTGTATATCTGCGTAGATTGTTTCTGGCTCTAACTTCAAGTCGTTGTGGTGTCCTATTTTTAAATTGACATCCGACTACTAAAGTAATGTTTTTGAATTGTTTTCAATTATGGACATGTGTTCTCTTAATTAATAATTAATTTCAATTTATTTATTAATTTGTCTCTAAGCTTTTTTTTTTTTTTTACCTTAAAAGAATAAGGTTCTTCATTATTGATTAGATAATTATCATAAATAAATAAATTAATTAATTTTAAATTTTAAATTAATTAATTATTAACTTATTAATGAGTTAATTATTTAATACTTAATTTCTTATCTATTATTTCACTTAATTCCACTTTATTCATATTTGGCTCCATTAGGTGACCATGGATAACCATGGTCTTCCAACATCATATTGGGCTATCTTTGTAGGTTGTGGGCTTATTTAGTCTGTTGCGACCCATTTATTTGTAATTGGCTTAGACTATTTCCAAATAGTGTTTTCACCTTATTATTATTTTGGACCCCTTAAGGCCCATTACACTCGGTGGTCTTTATCAAGTTTTGGTCAACAATTACATGGCATCTCAACAAGCCTAGTGGCAAGTTCATTTCTCGTCACCAAGCCCTCGGGTACCAATTTACCAGTTTGCCCCTATTTTGGTGATTCAAGCATTTGTAAACTTAAACTTGTTAAATCTTTTGACCATAGCTTTTATTAATCTCTCTTGCAGTTTTATAGATCAACAAAACCTCTACCTATGTAGCCCAAAACGTTCTCCCCATC
Organism: Ficus microcarpa; assembly: GCA_025413485.1. NCBI lineage: Eukaryota > Viridiplantae > Streptophyta > Magnoliopsida > Rosales > Moraceae > Ficus > Ficus microcarpa. The sequence continues at coordinate 36,727 of JAINRI010000028.1, forward strand.
AAACTATCATTTTACCCCTTAGTTTGGTAAAATTACAATTTTGCCACTACACATACCCTTTTTAATCTAGACTTGTTCGATGGCTTCTAAAAAATTTATCCTAGGGCCTTAGAATAATGTTTATAGTGCCCCTAAACTCTCAAAATGGCTTTCATAACTTATTACATTTCTAAACGCAATCAAATACGAATACTACATTTAAACCCCTTTTATGTTTTTTAAGGTCGTACATTTGACTATAACATAAACTATATTATTTCTCATATTCATTTAACTTAATACATTGTTTTAAGGGTGACAAAGATGTTTTCTAATTATAGTCTAAGCAGATTTTATAAGTTGACCCGTTATTAATTTATTTCTACATTTTAGTCCTTATTTTTCCCCAATTAGTTCCCAATACCCCTTGGCTTTACCTTTTTCCATGCTTGATGTCCTTATAAAGTGTTGTCATAAGATCTGGACTTATTTTTAACAAGTTTTTTTATTTGCATATTTGACCCTAACTTTTCTATATTTAGGTTTTGATCCCAAGATGGCGTTTTCGTTATTTCTTATCCATTATCACCAAAATTTGATATAAGGTCTATTTTAAGTCCATAATCAAGAATGGAAATTTTCATATTCAAATAAGGTCTCTAGACTAGTGAAATTACGATTTTACCCCTTAAAGGCAAAATCGTAATTTTTAACATTTTTATTTCTAACGAAACTTAAGTTTTTCTTATTGCTCATGTCAAGAGTAATATTCTGTCCTTCTACGTGAGTGTGAAAATCCCATTCAAATTACCATTTTCCAACTTATTAATATTTATGTCAAAATGTAATTTTTTGTATTTTATAGTCATTAATTCTTATTCTAGCCTATTTGTGATGTCAAAATATTTTCCTCCCCATTCATTCATGCTTCTATTAATAGATGACATAACATATCAACATGCCATAATCTCTTATTCTCATACATCAATATTCATTTCATGTCATATAATCATAAAAATCACATAAACATACTTTTCTTCATATTCCATATACAAATAATGTTTTCTAGCTATTTTAAATCATGACAAGCACATATATTATCTCAATACGTAGCAAAACAACATTTTAACCATTTACCATGCCAAAATTTTTATATTTGTAAGAATACATTTTAAAAGGAAAGTTATTAAGAACTTGGTAAACTACTAGTTTAGAAGTCATTTATCTCTTAAAAAAGTAGTGAGTTCTTGGCTCCTCTTTAAGGCTTTAAGCCACTCTTGGATCCTTGAGGTAATGGGCTAGAATGGACATAAAATATCATTTTAAAAACATTCTTAAAACATCATTTTTCTTTCTAGGAAACAACTAGAAAAATATAGGTTTTTTTTTTTTTTTTTACCTTGAAAAACACTTGCAATGGCTCTTCTTCCTTGCCAAAAAATGATCTTGGGAGTGGATGGAAGGAGATGAAGAATTTTTTGGCTTTCCTTAGCTATAAATTTTGTCCACAATGAAGGGAGGAAGAGATGAGACTTTTCTTTGCTTGTATAGATTTTATGAAAGAGAAAAGAGTGGTTTTGGTTTACCTTAAAACCATTTTATAGCCAAGCCTTATTGTGGATTCAAATATTAAAATTTTTGGATTTTAATCTCTCTATAAATGTGGTAAACTAAAGAGGATAGGTTGGGAGGTTGTTTTAATGGTTTTTCATGTATTTCTATGTGGTTTAAGTGAGTAGTCATTCAAGTAGTCCACCTTCTTACATTGTAATCATTCTTTCTTTTTTGTCTTTTCATTTTTGTTTTGCTTGTTTAGCTGTTGGATTCTAAATTGTCAAAAACACCACTCTTGTTTAGCCTATTTTTTGAAGAAAAAGAACAACAATTTTTTTTTTTAAATCAATGCCAGTTTACTAGTAGCAGGCAGGCAGCTCATAACCTGCTTGCATAGTTCATTGGGCTTGAGCAAGGGAAGGCATGCACAGCACCCCTTCCCTTAAAATTTTTTTTCTTTAATCTAGCAGTGGGCTTAAAATTTTTTTTAAGCCCACTACCTTGTCCAATCGGTAATTACCCACTTGGGGGGGGGCCGGGCCGGCCCGGCCCGAATTTTTGAAATGCAAGCCCGGCCCGGCCCGTGGCTTAGGGCGGGCCGGGAGCGGGCCCGGCCCAATTTTTAATTTTTTATTAAATTTTTTTATTATTTGTAATTTTTGAATAAATTTGTATATTTTTGATAATTTAATAATTTATCTTAATATTTTATCTTAGATAAAAAAATAAAAACTTTTATACTTTGTTAAAAAATTTTATTATACTATTTCTATTAATTTTATATTTATATTTATATTATAATTGCTTAGTTAGTATTTAATAATTATAATATTAGTTAGTTAGTTAACTTAATATTATAATTAAACTTTTAATTTTAGTTGTTTAAGGTAATAATTAAACTTTTATTTATTTTTTATATATATAATTTTTTAATTATTTTTTTTATTTTTTTTAAATAATAAGCGGGCCGGCCGGGCCGGCCCATTGGGCTTAACATTCGGGCCGGGCCGGCCCGGCCCGTCGGGTAAAAGGGGGCACGGGCACTCCCTCTAAACCTTTTTTTTTTTTTTTTTTTTAGATTGTAGTAGGATTGCTAAACTTAATTTAGTGGGTAAATCTTGGCATGACATTAAATTCACTTCTTAATTCACAAAATCGTGATTATTCATTCATTATATATATAATGAATTTTTACATGTAAAATTTTCACAAAATCCCAATTAAAATAGAGAATGAGAGTAACATCATATTTTTACTTTCTCGTCACCAATAAAAAAAATGTTATTAATGACGAAATGTACAATTTAATTCTCTATTTAGGAGGAGAATTAATATTGAAAATTTTGAAGTTGTTACACACATATATATTCTAATGAAATCAATTAGTTGCATGATCAAATACGCAGACCCAACAGTTGCAGTCGTTGATCGATAATTGGGGTGACATACATCGTTGCAGGCCAAACTAGGTTAACCCCCAAGCTGACTAAACATTTGTAAGTATTTATATTTATTACTTTTACTTATTCAATTAGCATTGTATTAACAAATCAATTAACAAATCGTGCAGAATTTGATGGAGGGTGACAGAGCAACTCAAATGTCTCTGTGATGCCCGAGAAATTCCTAAACTTAATTTCATGAATTATTATTATGGATTTCATGAATTATTATACTTCGAGTAAATTATTTTCATGAATATCAAATTTTAAGATTATGAATGAATTTTTATGTATTATCCATACGATGACATCGATGCTCTATCAATGTTGAATTTCTCTATTCAAATGAGAAATTATAAATGCATAGAAAATATGTCAAACAACTTATAAATTTGTAGAATATTTATTATGTTGTATTAGAGAGATAAATGTGAATTTTTTGGAAGGAATCATAATTTTTCTTAACAAGTCAATTTGATGACCTTAGTATTTATTTTGATCATTTCAATATTTAAGTTTTGAGAGTATAATTAGGAAAATTAATGTGTCATATAGATAAGAGATGAATTATTAGAATATACTCTTAGTAAATTCAAAGGTAAAAGATTGATCAAGAATTATGCTTAGATTTGAAATTAATTGTGTAGATTTTATGTTAAAGGATCTTAGGCAAATCAATGGCCAAACTCTAGATGATAAGTGACTAATGAGACCTTAAGGTAAAAATTGGTGTGATGGAAGACCCAATGGGTAAGATCAAAGATGATAACCTTTGATCAATGGTGGGAAAAATTAGAAGAAAGAAAAACAAAAACAAAAAAAAAAAAAAGGAAAATTGAGAGGGAGATCCAGACTATTGTGGTCAAAAGCAAGAAGAAATTTGAACACATGAAAAATGGTATGTTGTGCATGCATGTAAAATCAAGTAAGGAATTGTGTGGGTACTTTTGGCAATATGATACAAACAAGGTACAAGTAAAAGTGACCACTTGTCTTACAACTTGTAGAACAAAATTCCCAAACCAAACCCCCCACAAAGTGATGACAATTCAATGAGAGAATCAGCTAATATTTTTCACTTTTATCCCTCAAAAGACAGCCATATTTAAGACACATATTGGCTGAAAATAAATCATAACATCTCATTTTATTCTCACACAAGTTAACCTAAAAAACCTAGCTTCTCTATCCACCACCGAGCTCAAAAAACCATCAACACTATTCTCCATCTTTAACACCCCTCTAGCACACTCCTCCATCCATTTGAAGCTCCAAACAACCCCATTATCAAGTTCGAAAAAGTATGAAGTGGAGTTAGAGGATGTGTTACTAGAGATAACCTAGTGGTTTTCTTTATGTTTTAGTCATTTTTTGAGAACTAAAGCATGTTATTTAGTTATAATCTTAATGTTAGACTTCTTCTTACCTAAAAAAATGTTTTGGAAAGAACTTTAAAGGTTCAAGATCTTAGAAGATCTACGGAGCATTTAAGTAAAATCTACGAACTTTGTTACAGTTTATGGTCGTTGAGATAATATGATTTAAGTTAAAAACTTTGACATGAAAAATAAAGTATATTGTAAGATTTTACAGAGAATAAGATTCATTTTAGGCTTTTGAATCACTTGGTTTACTTTTGTATGTCTAAAACTATGTGCATTTGAAATTGTGACACTAAAACTAAAGAGAAAAGGAACCTCTGGGGTTCAGTATAGCAATGGGTTTTGTGAAATATGAACCTCTTAAACTCACAATTTGGATCATAAGTTATAGCTATAAATACTAAATTCCTTAAGCTTTCCAACAAGGTATCATATGCCTCAAACGGATAAATATGCAATTTTTGTTAAATTTTACAAGTTAAGACTATGAATCGAGAGGTTTTCCTGTAACCTTCTTCTAGCCACAGGTTTGTTTTACAGCCTGTTTTTGGTATGCAAACTAGACATTATAAGCTTTCCAATGTCTTTTGCACTATTTAGACTTGTGAGTGAATTGTTATGACTTTTCTACTTTTAATTACAAATCTGGCCATATGATACATACATGAGACTAACAATAACGAAACCTCATTATACAACATCTAAAGCTCAAAAACTTCAGAAAATAACTTATGGTTGTAAAGTAAACATCTCAAGCTTTGAAATGAGCTATCATACGATTAAAACGGATATGTATATGATTCTTAATAAATCACACAAAATTAGATTTCAACCTGGTAAACTGAAATTTTATTGTAAGACATTAAGGAGAACGTCCATATTAAGATATGAAAGCCTTTAAATTTTGGAAAATAAATTATAAGAATAGAAACTAGATACTTCAACATTTCCAATGAGTTATTAAGTGTCTAAAATGGAATTATACATGTAACACCTCACCTATGTAGGGCTGTTGCCTTACTTACTTTACCTTACTCATTCATGAAAAGTACAAATTTTTTTTTAAAACTTGTATATATACATACACAAGTACGCATATAATTAAGAAACATGGTCTGAACTTTTTTAACATATTACATAACACTTACTAAGTATTATATACTATAATAAGCTTCCAAAACGCGTGGCGGTGTCCCTCCCAAAATTTCACAGTCTGCAGTACCACCATCCATAGTCATGTATTACACGTTACTGATAGGCAGCTTACCTACAGCATAAACGTAAATAATGAGCTTTCACTCAGCAAGTACAACTTATCATCTGTCAAACCATTTTGACAAAGATATGCATGATCCATTTATGCTTTCTTATCACGTTCTTTATGCTTTTTTATGTTAGCGTCTCTTTTTGGGCCCCTTACATAACATAAGTATACGTACCGTGGCGCACAGTCATGGGGTGGTTGAGGCGGCCAGTCCAATCCAACTCAACCTACGGACCAAACCCGACTTAAAGCGGGTCAGTACGACACCAAACAACTTGCTTGCTGTTATATTTGAAAACTTGTTATTGTTTTAAAACATATTTGAAAACTATTTCATACTTGGAAAAATCATTCCATACTTGAAAACAGTTTCTTACTTGAAATTTGATCTTATTCTTACCATGTGACTTATCATTAATGGGCATGCTTCATGATGCTATACTGGTATAACATAAATCATATGTATCACATACATCAGTGCATGAGCTTTGAAAACATGCAAAGTAGTAAAACAATTTAGCTATGCTGTAGGCGAAGTTGTACTTACAGATCAAACTACGTCCTGTGTTTGTTGCTTCAACTAATTTGCAATAACAGGTTACCTTCCTGTTTTTCAAAAGAATGTAAAACAAAAATCATCCTATCTTACCATAAGTCATTGCATTAAATGTTGGTATCCTAACCAACACCTATGAGTATCTTTAGTTATATGTCCCCCCTATAACACTTTAGGATAACTTATTTGGTTACTTAAAGTAACTTTAGGTACTAAGCCCAATTGTACATTGAATAATGTTAGGTTACTATTCATTATTTTGGGCCTAAGCCCAATTACTTTTAATTCGTATTCCAATAGGTTACTATATGTAACCTTGGGTTTTAGGCCTTATGAATACCTCATTAGGTTACTATGGGTAACCCTAGGGTAAAACTTGAATGACATCCTATTGGGTTACTAGAACTTGGGCCCAATTAGTTTTAAGGTTTTATTTTATTAGGTTACTATTGGTAACCTTAGATATGAGACCCAATTAGTCTTATTGGGTTACCAAGACCCACTTATTCTTTTAAGGTAATATCCCATTGGGTTACTATTAGTAACCATGGGTCTTGGGCTTAACCCAATGACTTAAGTATCCTAATTGGTTACTATCGATTAACTCTTTGTAAAGAGGATCTCAAAATAATTTGGCCCATATATTTATTATTTTTGAACATAGGTCATAAAATTTGTAAGACCTTAAAACTATATTTGAAAATCAGTCCATAATTTTGGTGGTTGGTGCATGTACAAGAATTGCCTGTTCATGTACTGTTTTTAAAGTTTGTGTAGGAATTTTCTGTTTTCCTGTACAGTTTTTAAAACTCAGTTTTATCTTAAAATCCAGTTGGAATTTGAAAAAGTTTTCTTCATGAAAGTTATAGATCTTGAAAAATCCTACAACTTCCATTGTTTTGCTCAAAATCTAGTTCTGCCTTTATCTTGTTCAAATTTCGGGTTGAAGCCTGCTGGCCGTGCATAGGGTTTGGGCAGCCCCAGGCTCGGATTTTTGTAAAAATGGAAGCATTTGGAGCTTCTTTTTCAAAATCTGCCCACGTAATCCCTTAGGATTTTTAATTTTCTACAACTTTTATGTTTTAACTTTTCCCAAATTCGGTCTCTAAGGACCTCAAAATTGTCTTACCAGAAAACTGTCCAGTTTTACCCCGAAAACTGGCAGTTTTGCATGTGATTCTTTTTACGTAAATTTTACGCGCAAACTATCTCAAACGGTCGCAACCGTGAGCTTAAGACGTCATATAGTGCTTTAACATCAGTTTCTAAGAGCCATGCATTTGTTTAAGCCACACAACCTATGTGGTGTTCTATTGCCCACATGAGATTTTAGAGCTAATTTGCATGCAACATTCAACATACAAGCTTCTAACCAACTTATAATTCATCCATGCATAACCTACATCTCTATCAACTTATGGGGACATATAGCATACACTTCATAGGCATGTATGCAAACCATTATATTTCACAATCATACTATCAACCATGCACCAAGACATAGATTGAGACCATAGAACCAAATCAAGCACATAACTAAGCATCTAGATCTATTGCATAAAATTAAATGGGTGAGCTTATACTCTTACATACCCACATAAGAAATACACATAAATTTGAATTTAAGCCTTAATAGAAAAGTTTAGGGAGTCAATGAAAAATACCTTAACAAAGGGAGATGAGTTCTAGGTTATGGCTCAAAAATTTCTCCTCCTTCCTTGCTCCACCCAAGATACGGCCACCTCTCTTTTTTTTTTCCTCTCAAGTTCGGCTGTTAGGGGTGACAAAGTTTTGGGGCAATTGTTGAATAAAATGAGCCAAAAAGTTGCTCCTCTTATCACTTATTTACACGTGAAAAATGTTTTCATTTTTGAATTATTTTTATTCCTTAATTGCAAATCCATCCCTACAAAATTTTCTATTTGCCTAAGGACCCCTAGGAGTGGCCGGCCACCATATGCCACCTGGTACTCCATTTAATGCAATATTATCCTTTAAAATTTTTAATTCAAAAAGTCCATATTTATCAAGAATGAGTTGTCACCCTCCTAAGGCCATGTTTGGCATTTCCTTAAATAGCAGTTCATTTTCTTCATAACTCAAATAATACTAATACTGTTTTTAACTAATAATAGTATAGTTATACTGGATTGCAGTCCAGAATTTATCTGCATTTAACCGAACCGCGTGTGAGTTTTTCTTAGGACTTGAAGCTACCTAGCCCATATTGTCCTAAATATTGTGTTTGATTTTTCTAAAATGGTCTCATACCTTATTTTCACATTTTTATCTGTGATAATGGCTTTCACAGTATAGCTTCCATACTTATTATTATATTATTATCCTCGTCAACTTTAGTCAACCTTAGTCAAACTTCAGTCAACCTAAAGTTAACCTTGGTCAAGCCTTAGTCAATCTAAAGTCAACCTTAGTCAAACTTTAATCAACCTTAGTCAACCTTAGTCAAACTTTAGTCAACCTTGGTCAAACTTTAACTAACTAAAAATCATGAATTTCAAACTATTATTGAGTCTTGTAAGACTATAAAAACTCAATTATAGTCTGATAAAATCAACTTAAACATTACACATAAACCTTCATGTTCCTGAATAAGGAAATCATGAATCAGCAAAATGGGTAGTTGTTACAATACATCCAACAAATTATCAAGTGTCCAAAACGAAATTATACACATATTTAAATAAATCTTATAAGTTAAGACCTTACATTGAACAAAACAATTGAACTCCAAAATGTGACATAATTGGACTTCTAACATGGAGATATAATCGTTGATGAAATGATTTGGTACTAAGTGTATGACCAACTCAATGTGAGAAACCCTATGTAAGACCCGAAATTTTGTAGACTTGTAATCTCCTTGTTCATTAAGAATTAGAGTCTAATTTATGTTTCTATGATGTGTTATATGAAAAATTATGAATAATAATGAGAAATTCATAATTTTATTTAAACAATGTTCGAGTCCTCATTTAATGATTATGAGACTCAATTAATGATTTATGAGCTAAGAATGAGGTTTTTAAAGGAAAAAGAACGAAAAAGGATGAAATTTTACGAAAGTCAACTTTGACCGAAAAAGTCAAAGGGTTGACCAAAAAGTTAAAGTTTGACTGGGACGGGTCACAACGTCGACTTCACAAGTATGATGAAGGAATATGGAAAGAATTTCTGAAAATGAAGTTTTACGATTAAGATAGCACAAATAAGCCATAAATCCACCCTAGAGAAATCAAGCACACCGAAATTAGAATGGAGGGCAAAAAGGTCTCCGAAAAATGAGAAAGGAATTTTTAAAAAGTCCAAGTTTACACGGAAAGAATTTTGGACCAAAATATAAAGTGAGAATGCTAAGCACAATATTGGAAATGACTATAGAGCACGAAAGGAGCTGTGGAAGAGTAAAAGGGCCAAACAAGACTTTAGAAGAGCTAGTGGAATATGACATCAACCCATTGACATCACCCTCCACTAACTCAAGATTGCACATGTGGAGCTCCAACCACTCTACTAAACTCGACAACTAGAAAGAAAAATAAAGGAAATTAGTTTGGTTAGAGTAACTAAGTGGTCTTTCAAATCTAACCAAACAAAGACACCTTGCCATGCTTCTTGACATCATCTCCCACTCATCCAAGCAAGCACATGGAACCTTCCCCACCACTCCTTAAATTCGGCTGCAAGCAAGGAAGGAAAAGAAGACAAACAATGGCATGGAGAAAGCCCTAACTTAAGGAATGATGTCTCCTAAAAAATTCAACTAGATGTGAACTAAGTTGGTAAAGTGTGGAAGCCCTTCCATCACCCAAAGGATGCCACATGGCTCTCCAATTTTCAGCTCATACTCCCCCCTCTCCTCATGAGATTCGGCCAGCCGAAAGGAAGCAAAAGAAATGAAAAAAAAAATGGGAACAAGATAAGACATAAAGCCATGAAATTAGGACAAGCAACTATTCCACTTTTCCTTCCACTAAGGGCTGCCACATGTCCCTCATTTCTCTCCAATTTTTCAGTAGCCCATGCCCCCCCTTGACTCCCCTTGAATTCGGCTGCAACACCCCTCCATTCACTCCATCAAGTTGGCAGCCAAAGCACATGGGAGAGCATGGCCAAAAGCCATTTTTTTAAGGAAGAAAAGTGACCACCCATCAAGCAATCCTCCCTCTCTAAATACCCCCCTCAAAAACCCTTCATTTTATTCACCAAAAGCAGCCATACTCTACCCAAATTCCTCTAGAAAAACCGTGGAAGAGAGAAAGAGAGAAGGAGAAAGGAAATCTGAAAAATCTTCTTGAGTTTTCCATCTCAAGGGTGCAGGTTTCAAGGGTAAGAGTTAGAGTGAGTTTGTGAAATTTTTGGTGAGCTTTTGGGAAGGAAACCGAGCAAGAGGAGGAGGAGAAAAGGTAAGAAAAACTTGGATCCTTTTTCTTGTTAAGGTTCGGTTTTGGTTAGAGCAAGAAAAAGCTAACAAAAAAATTTTTGGATTCCATTTGTGTGGTGAAGCCGTGGGCTAGAGCAAGGAAGGAAGAGTTGGGATTTTCAAAACCCTAACTTGGGTTTGAGGTAAATCTCTTAAACCACCTTGAAATCAAGTCTTATTTAATTGTTTTTGATGTTGATTTAAGTGGTTTATAAGGACATAAGTCCACTTTAAATTTCTGCCCTCATTGTTGGTGTGTGTGCTTGATTAGGGTAGGATTTGGTTCGCTGATTTTTTGATGCTTGTTTGCTTTAAAATTTGTACTTGAAAATGATAGATTTTTCATGCTAGAAATTAGGTTGTATGTCCCATAAGATGAGGCCAAAAATCTGCCCTTGGCAGCCATGAGAGCATGCTAGATTTAGGGTTGGTTATGATGATGCTTGTATGTGCTAGAGCCAAGCAACCTAGGTTTTTAAATTTTCGGATTTGGGTTGCATGAGTTGAATGAGATGGATTTATGGGTTTCAATGGGACGTTAGAAGTGCTGCTTATTGTGATATAAGCTCCCGATGTGATCGGTCGAGATAGATTCCGCGAAATAGGACGTAAACCGAAATAAGGAACCGAAACTGCCAATTCGGATTCGAATCTGGCCAGTTTCGGGAAAGGGTAATTTCAAGGCCCTTAGAGGCCGAACGGGAAAAAACTCAAAACATGAAAGTTGCTCGGAACAACTTTTTCTAGAGGATAACGTGGACAGAGTCTCGAAATAAGGCTCCAACAGCCTCCGTTTTACCCAAAACCCGTGGCTGATCCCTGGGACGGTCTTCACTCAGTTTTTCAGAGTCAACCCGTTTTCAAATAAAAACTGGTACTGATCTAGGCCGAACTGGATTTTTCTTAAAACACAAAAGTTTTAGCATTTTTCGAGGGCTACAACTTTCATGAAGACAAGTTTTTCAAATTCCAAGCTGATTTTTAAACTAGGCGCGTTTTTTGGGAGATGCGCAGGGAGTCCGAAATCTTGCACATGAGTTTCACGAAAATTTTTCTAGAAAAATTGTGAAGTGCTCTTAAATGGTTATTTTAGCTTCGGAAACCGTTCCAAAGGCGGTTTCCGACCCCAAATGATTTTATAAAAGATTTATTTCGAAAACCATGAATTTTAAGGGCTCGGGTTTGAAATTTCACATTTTTCTCCGAAGTGAAGAAAAAAAGGGTTTCAACCAAAAGTCTACAAGTTAAAGAAAATAATGAGATTAAGCCAAAGTATTTTCTAATTAAAGGAGTTAGAATTTTTACAAGCAAAAGAAGGACTTTTGGAAGTTAATTACACAAGATTTTCCAAAAGAATAAGGAAGAGGAATTTTAAAGTAAAATTGGTAAGCAAGCCGATTACGAACGGTAACCGGATATTATATCCGAGTTACAAACCCAAGGATAACCAAGGGTTGACTAAAAGTTGACCCAAGGTTAATTAAGGTTAACCTTAAGGATTACCCAACATAACCCTAAGGGATACCCACATGAATATCTGGGCTAAGATTTAAAGGGTTAATGGAAATAACCCAATAACAAGGATGTATGAGCAAAGCCCAATAATAGAACAAGACTCTAACCAAAAAGGTTACCCAACGTAACCTCTTAAGGATTAATCAAAGTTCGATTAAAAATAGGGATTAAAGTGGCTAAGATAGATATCAAATATAAGGGACATACAACCAAAAGTAGGTATGAGTGTTGGTGGGTCACCAACACCTTACGAAAGGATCATGATCCTATATTTTTGGTATATCAGGAAAGTGAATTGCCGTTGTCGACAAAGTTAAGGAACGCAACTTTAAGGATACGGCACTAGAGGTAAGTACAAACCTCACCTGCAGTATGAAAACTAATAAATTATGTTCAAATATGTGGTTTTCAAATATGCTGCAATATGTTGTGTGCTATATCTATGAAATTCCATGTTTTATAAAAAGTGCTATGTTTGCAAAATACTATGTTTATAAAGAAGTGATATTTCTGCAAAATGTTATGTTTATGAAAGTGCTATATTTGCAAAATGTCATGTTTATAAAAATGTCATTATTGCAAATGCCATGAATGAAAAGAATGTCATGCCATGTTATAAATGAGATAAAAAGTATGTTATCATATAGTGACATCATAAGATATGTTCACTAAGGATAAATAACATGGTAAGAAATCACAAGTAAAGTGTCGTACCGACCTCCTATAAGGTGAAGGATTTTTCATGTTCAAGTAAAGGATTCACCCTCTCATTGATACAGGAGGGTGTAATCACCCAATGTTCCCAGAGCAGTTAGGGACCTTGCAACCCCTATCTGTATCTGAAGGCGCGCTAAATAAATGATGGTACGTACACTATGGGGCTCATAAGAAAGACAAGTAAGTTAAAAAGGATTGCATAAATGGAACATAAATGGTTCACGCATATGCATATGATGATGTATGGTTTCAAGATGTTTTAAATGTTTTGTGAGATTATGTTTGTGCTTACTGGGCGAAAGCTCATCCAGTTATATTTCATACTGTAGGTAAGAAACCTACAGCTTGAATGGTGGGCAGTATGTGAACGATGTGGCGGCGGATGAAGGCAGTCTGGATACCACTACGCATAGTTTCCGCAACCTATTTTTGAGTTAAGAAGTTTTGTATATAAGTATGTATGATAAAGACAAATTATGCTTTATGGTATTTTGGAACTAAAGGCCTTAAGTAACTTTTACTTAAGTGGTAATGATATATTGCTAATGACAAATGCTTTTATAAGTATGTTTCAAAAAAAAATTACTAATTTTCAAGTAAAGTCAAGTGAAGTAAGTAAAGCGTGACGGCCTTACGTAATAAGGGGGCATCACAGAGTTGGTATCAGAGCGGTATCCTGCCAGCCTACTTCGTCTCGCTCCGCATCGTTTTGCAATAGCCCAAGTAAGTTAAATTATTTTCTTACACTTAGAATTAGATTTTTCGTACGCAACTTTTATCGATGGTTCGCAATGGAAAGGTTGGTTGTGAGAATGACGTTGGGTTGTGCCTTATCTTGATGGTGGTAAACAAGTAATGTATGCCCATGATGAGGAAATTATGTATTTTCCTAAAAACTATGATTATGAAATGAAGATTATGGTTCTGTATAAAAGATATGATTTTATGAAAGTTTTGAAAATAAGAAGCTTATTTTGTTACTTCTGTACAGAACCATGCCACCAAGACGTCGAACGGCACAAACCCAAGACGTCGATCTTACAACTCAGCTAAATGAGCTGAGAGAGATGATGCTAGCCCAGCAACGAGAGATAGGTGGGCTTAGGGCTCAAATAGCCCAACAGAACCAAGGACCGCCTGAGGCCAGGATACCACCGGCACCTGAAGAGCAACCAGCGGTACCGGAATTCCCCGAGGAGGAACCAGTGATTCCAGAACACCCTGAGGCCCTAGAAGCACCAATGGTGCCAGTAGCTGCTCCGCCAGCACCTCGAGTTCGAACTCCGGCAGAGCTGTATCATGAATTTCGGCGCATGAAGGCGCCAGAATTCGAGGGATCGACGAACCCGATCGAGGTCGACAACTGGCTCATGGACCTTCAAGTTTCCCTGAACTTCTTAGGGCTCGACGATAGAGAGAGAGTCCTTTGCGCGTCCTTTATGTTGAAGAAAGACGCCCGGTTATGGTGGGAAACGGTCCAGATCAGACGGGATGTCAATCAGATAACATGGAAAGACTTCGTGGAGGAGTTTCGTGAGAGGTACTTCAACACAGAAGTAATGGAAACTCAGCAAGACGAATTCACCAATTTCCGTCAGGGAAATTTGTCTATGGCTGAAGCCGTGAGAAAGTTTGAACAGCTCGCCCGTCTCTGCCCTCAACTCATCAGTTCCGAGAGGGACAAAGTGAGAAATGATGAGAATGTTCCGGCCGGACTTAGCCATGATTATCAGCAGTGGCCCCCACCCACAGCTCACTGTCGCCGAGTGCGTCAGTCGAGCAGTTCGAGCCGAATATTGGGTCGGTCAGAACAAGGCGCAACGGGCCCAGTTCTTTAAGGAAAGGAATGAGGAGAAGGCCCTAGCCAGGCAAAGTCAGACCAAACTAGGCCAACCATCGCAGCAGAAAGGTCAAGGAGGATCTTCTGGCCAACGCAGCGGCAACAAGTCGTATGGCAACCCCCAGCAGAAGAGGAAGTGGAATGCTGGAAGACAGGGGAGCCAACAGAATCCTCCCCAGAAGAAGAATGCCCCTGACAATAGTGGAACTCCCCCTTGCCAGAAATGTGGGAGAAAGCACCTGGGAGACTGCCGGGCAGGGACAAACCGCTGCTATCTGTGTGGCAAGGAAGGCCACTTTGCTAAGAATTGCAATGCAAATGTCCAGCACCAGCAGAATTATCAGAGGGGTCAGGGAAGTCAATTGCATGCTGTACAGATGAAGCTCGAAGGACCTGCAATCTCTCAGGGCCAGCTGAAGCTCCAGAACCGCAATGACGCATCTACGCCTATACAAAGGAGGATGCTCAAGCTGGACCGTCCACGGTGGTGACAGGTCAGCTTCCTATTGCCCAACAAGATGCTTATGTGTTGATTGATTCTGGAGTTACGCATTCATTCACATCACCTAGGTTTGCTAAGAAACTAGGTAGAGATAATGAGAAAATTGGAAGGACTTTTCGTACTGCACCCTCCGGGGAAATTTTGCTGTCTGATTATTGGATACGCCATGTTCCAATAATCATATGCGGTAGAGAGATGTACGTCAACCTGATCGTCATTGACCTATACGACTACGACGTAATCCTGGGTATGGACTTCCTGGGAAAGTACAACGCGGTTATCGACTGCCAGTGTCGTACCGTCACGTTCAAGCCAGTTAGGGATAAGGAATTCATCTTTAGAGGATCGACCCCGAAACAGCCAAAGATGTTTATTTCGGCGTTAAAGGCTAGAAAGTTGTTGGCAGAAGGATGTACGGGATTTCTAGCCAACATGGTAGATAAGACGCGAGAGACCGAAGGTAAGCCGGAAGATGTGTCGATAGTCAAGGAATTTGTGGACGTTTTTCCTGAAGATCTGTTAGGATTGCCACCAGAACGAGAAATCTCTTTTGAGATTGAGTTACTCCCAGGATCGGCACCAGTATCCAAGGCACCTTATAGGATGGCGCCTGCTGAACTTAAAGAATTGCAAGTCCAGTTGAAGGAGCTCCTGGATAAAGGATTCATCAGACAGAGCTATTCACCATGGGGAGCCCCGGTGTTGTTTGTTAAGAAGAAGGACGGCACTCTTAGAATGTGCATTGATTATCGGGAGTTGAACAAGATCACCATCAAGAACAAGTATCCTTTGCCCAGGATCGATGATCTATTCGACCAACTGAAAGGAGCCTCCGTCTTTTCGAAGATTGATCTACGATCGGGATATCACAAGCTCCGAATCAAGGAAGGAGATGTTCCGAAGACGGCGTTTCGCACTCGATATGGACACTATGAGTTCCTTGTGATGCCGTTTGGACTGACAAATGCACCAGCTGCCTTCATGGATCTGATGAATCGAGTATTTAAGGACTACTTGGATAAGTTCGTCATTGTCTTTATCGACGACATTCTGATATATTCAAGGTCAAAGGAGGAACATGAGGAGCATTTAAGGATCGCTCTACGGATTTTAAGGCAAAATCAGCTTTATGCCAAATTCTCAAAGTGCGAATTTTGGTTGGAAAAGGTCCATTTCTTAGGACATGTGATCTCAAAAGAAGGCATATCCGTAGACCCGGCTAAGATTGAAGCGGTAAGTAAGTGGCCAACCCCCAAAAATGTCACCGAAGTGCGCAATTTCCTCGGATTAGTGGGCTATTACCGAAGATTCGTCGAAGGATTTGCCAAGATTGTGGCACCGCTCACCGCACTCACAAGAAAAGGGAAGGCGTACGAATGGACAAATAAGTGTGAAGAGCACTTCCAAGAGCTCAAAAGCAAGTTGACGAGCGCTCCAATCCTCACAATTCCAGTCGTGGAGGAAGAAAACTTCGTGATTTATAGCGATGCTTCCAAGATAGGATTGGTCATGCAGAACGGAAAAGTAATTGCTTATGCTTCGCGATAGCTCAAGAAACACGAAAAGAACTATCCGATGCATGATTTGGAGCTTGCGGCGGTAGTATTCGCCTTGAAGATTTGGAGGCACTACCTCTATGGCACAAAATGCGAAGTATATACGGATCATCAGAGCTTGAAGTACATCTTCACACAAAAGGAGCTTAATATGAGGCAAAGAAGATGGCTCGAATTGGTCAAGGACTACGACATAGATATCCGATACCATCCCGGGAAGGCTAACAAGGTGGCCGATGCCCTCGGTCGGAAGTCGTCTTCCTCGATGATGTCAATCCGGTCATTGACTGAGCCTCTTCAAAAGGAGCTAATGGAAGCCAAAATCGAGCTCATCACAGGAGGATTAGCTGCCCTCACCTTCTAGCCTACTATTTTAGATGGGATGAAAGAACGTCAAGAAGCAGATGCCTCACTGCTTAGGACGAAGAACGAGGTTTTAGAAGGAAAGGAGTCAGACTTCCACATATCCGATGAGGGCGTACTCTATCAAAAGAATAGACTATGCATTCCTAACGAGGAAGTACTAAAGGAAAGGATCATGAAGGAAGCTCACGAGACTCCGTACTCTGTCCATCCTGGAGCCACAAAGATGTACTAGGACTTGAAAGAGAGCTTTTGGTGGCCCAAAATGAAAAACGACGTTGCTACTTTTGTCAGTAAGTGCCTTACTTGTCAAAAAGTAAAGGCGAAACACCAACGTCCAGGAAGAGAATTGCAGAAAATTTCCATCCCCGAATGGAAATGGGATCAAGTGACGATGGATTTCGTGGTGGGTCTGCCCCGAACTCCCAGTGGCAACGACGCTATTTGGGTGGTCGTTGACCGATTGACAAAGTCGGCACACTTTATAGCCATCAAGCTCAGCTTCTCAGTGGAACAATTGGCAGAATTGTATGTGGCCCAGATCGTTCGCTATCATGGAATTCCGAAAACTATCATCTCGGATCGTGACGGTCGCTTTACTTCGAAATTTTGGAAGAGCGTACATGAAGCGATGGGTACCAAGCTTTCGTTTAGTACAGCTTTTCACCCACAAACGGATGGACAATCAGAAAGGACCATTCAGACTTTGGAAGATATGTTGCGAGCGTGCGTAATGGATTTCAAGGGAACTTGGGACAAGAAGCTTCCTTTAATTGAATTCTCATACAACAACAGTTTTCACGCTTCAATCGGAATGACTCCTTATGAAGCTTTGTATGGAAGAAGATGCAGATCTCCAGTCCACTAGTACGAGACAAGAGAAAAAGAACTTGTATCTACGGACTTCATTCGAAGGACTACGGAAAACGTGAAGCTCATACGACAAAGGATGGAGACTGCGTTTAGCCGACAAAAGAGTTACACTGACAAATGCCGAAGGCCTCTCGAATTTCAAGTAGGAGACTTGGTTTTCCTCAAGGTCGCTCCATTTAAGGGAGTTATGCGGTTTGGAAAGAAGGGGAAATTGAGCCCAAGGTATATAGGGCCGTCCGAGATACTCGAGAGAGTCGGGAACGTAGCCTACAAGTTGGCCTTACCCCCGGAGTTAGCATATGTGCACAACGTATTTCATGTGTCGATGCTGAAGAAGTATGTTCCGGATCCCTCGCACTTAATCGAGCATGAATCAATCGAGATTCGTGAAGATCTGACTTATGAGGAGAAGCCAATCCAAATTCTAGCACGAGAAGAAAAAGTGTTAAGGAATAAGGTCATACCGTTGGTAAAGGTATTATGGAGAAATCGCCATATCGAAGAAGCAACATGGGAACGGGAAGAAGACATGAAGAGAGACTACCCCGATTTGTTATCATTTTCGAGGACGAAAATCTTTTAAGGAGGGTAGGTTGTAAGACCCAAAATTTTGTAGACATGTAATCTTCTTATTCATAAGGAATTAGAGTCTAATTTATGTATCTATGATGTGTTATATGAAAAATTATGAATAATAATGAAAAATTCATAATTTTATTTAAACAATTTTCGAGTCCTCATTTAATGATTATGAGACTCAATTAATGATTTATGAGCCAAGAATGAGGTTTTTAAAGGAAAAAGAATGAAAAATGATGAAATTTTACGAAAGTTAGCTTTGACCGAAAAAGTCAAAGAGTTGACCAAAAAGTCAAAAGGTTGACCAAAAAGTCAAAGTTTGACCGGGACGGGTCACAACGTCGACTTCACAAGTATGATGAAGGAATATGGAAAGAATTTCTGGAAATGAAGTTTTACGATCAAGATAGCACAAATAAGCCATAAATCCACCCTAGAGAAATCAAGCACACCGAAATTAGAATGGAGGGCAAAAAGGTCTCCGAAAAATGAGAAAGGAATTTTTAAAAAGTCCAAGTTTACACGGAAAGAATTTTGGACCAAAATATAAAGTGAGAATGCTAAGCACAGTATTGGAAATGACTGTGGAGCACGAAAGGAGCTGTGGAAGAGCAAAAGGGCCAAACAAGACCTTAGAAGAGCTAGTGGAAGATGACATTAACCCATTAACATCACCCTCCACAAACTCAAGATTGCACATGTGGAGCTCCAACCACTCCACTAAACTCGGCAACTAGAAAGAAAAAGAAAGGAAATTGGTTTGGTTAGAGTAACTAAGTGGTCTTTCAAATCTAACCAAACAATGACACCTTGCCATGCTTCTTGACATCATCTCCCACTCATCCAAGCAAGCACATGGAACCTTCCCCACCACTCCTTAAATTCGGCTGCAAGCAAGGAAGGAAAAGAAGACAAGCAATGGCATGGAGAAAGCCCTAACTTAAGGAATGATGTCTCCCTAAAAAATCCAACTAGATGTGAACTAAGCTGGTAAAGTGTGGAAGCCCTTCCACCACCCAAAGGATGCCACATGGCTCTCCAATTTTCAGCTCATACTCCCCCCTCTCCTCATGAGATTCGGCCAGCCAAAGGGAAGCAAAAGAAATGAAAAAAAAAAATGGGAATAAGATAAGACATAAAGCCATGAAATGAGGACAAGCAACTACTCCACTTTTCCTTCCACCAAGGGCTGCCACATGTCCCTCATTTCTCTCCAATTTTTCAGCAGCCCATGCCCCCCCTTGACTCCCCTTGAATTCGGCTACAACACCCCTCCATTCACTCCATCAAGTTGGCAACCAAAGCACATGGGATAGCATGGCCAAAAGCCATTTTTTTGAGGAAGAAAAGTGACCACCCATCAAGCACTCCTCCTTCTATAAATACCCCCCTCAAAAACCCTTCATTTTATACACCAAAAGCAGTCATACTCTGCTCAAATTCCTCTAGAAAAACCGTGGAAGAGAGAGGGAGAGAAGGAGAAAGGAAATCTGAAAAACCTTCTTGGGTTTTCCATCTCAAGGGTGCACGGTTTCAAGGGTAAGAGTTAGAGTGAGTTTGTGAAATTTTTGGTGAGCTTTTGGGAAGGAAACCGAGCAAGAGAAGGAGGAGAAAAGGTAAGAAAAACTTGGATCCTTTTTCTTGTTAAGGTTCGGTTTTGGTTAGAGCAAGAAAGAGCTAACAAAAAAATTTTGGATCCCATTTGTGTGGTGAAGCCGTGGGCTAGAGCAAGGAAGGAAGAGTTGGGATTTTCAAAACCCTAACTTGGGTTTGAGGTAAATCTCTTAAACCACCTCGAAATCAAGTCTTATTTAAGTGTTTTTGATGTTGATTCAAGTGGTTTGTAAGGACATAAGTCCACTTTAAATTTCTGCCCTCATTGTTGGTGTGTGTGCTTGATTAGGGTAGAATTTGGTTGGCTGATTTTTTTATGCTTGTTTGCTTTAAAATTTGTGCTTGAAAATGATGGATTTTTCATGCTAGAAATTAGGTTGTATGTCCCATAAGATGAGGCCAAAAATCTACCCTTGGCAGCCATGAGAGCATGCTAGATTTAGGGTTGGTTATGATGATGCTTGTATGTGCTAAAGCCAAGCAACCTAGGTTTTTAAATTTTCGGATTTGGGTTGCATGAGTTGAATGAGATGGATTTATGGGTTTCAATGGGACGTTAGAAGCGCTGCTTATTGTGGTATAAGCTCCCGATGTGATCGGTCGAGATAGATTCTGTGAAATAGGATGTAAACCGAAATAAGGAACCGAAACTGCCAATTCAGATTCGAATCTGGCCAGTTTCGGGAAAGGGTAATTTCAAGGCCCTTAGAGGCCAAACGGGGAAAAACTCAAAACATAAAAGTTGCTCGGAACAACTTTTTCTAGAGGACAGCGTGGACAGAATCTCGAAATAAGGCTCCAACAGCCTCCGTTTTACCCAAAACCCGTGGCTGATCCCTGGGACGGTCTTCACTCAGTTTTTCAGAGTCAATCCGTTTTCAAATAAAAACTGGTACTGATCTAGGCCGAACTGGATTTTTCTTAAAACACAAAATTTTAGCATTTTTTGAGGGCTACAACTTTCGTGAAGACAAGTTTTTCAAATTCCAAGTCGATTTTTATACTGGGCGCGTTTTGTGGGAGATGCGCAGGGAGTCCGAAATCTTGCACATGAGTTTCACAAAAATATTTTCTAGAAAAATTGTGAAGTGCTCTTAAATGGTTATTTTAGCTTCAGAAACCGTTCTAAAGGCGGTTTCCGGCCCCAAATGATTTTATAAAAGATTTATTTCGAAAACCATGAATTTTAAGGGCTCGGGTTTGAAATTTCACATTTTTCTCCGAAGTGAAGAAAAAGAGGGTTTCAACCAAAAGTTTACAAGTTAAAGAAAATAATGAGATTAAGCCAAAGTATTTTCTAATTAAAGGAGTTAGAATTTTTACAAGCAAAAGAAAGACTTTTGGAAGTTAATTACACAAGATTTTCCAAAAGAATAAGGAAGAGGAATTTTAAAGTAAAATTGGTAAGCAAGCCGATTACGAACGGTAACCGGATATTATATCCGAGTTACAAACCCAAGGATAACCAAGGGTTGACTAAAGGTTGACCCAAGGTTAATTAAGGTTAACCTTAAGGATTACCCAACATAACCCTAAGGGATACCCACATGAATATCTAGGCTAAGATTTAAAGGGTTAATGGAAATAACCCAATAACAAGGATGTATGAGCAAAGCCTAATAATAGAACAAGATTCTAACCAAAAATGTTAACGTAACCTCTTAAGGATTAATCAAAGTTCGATTAAGAATGGGGATTAAAGTGGCCAAGATGGATATCAAATATAAGGGACATACAACCAAAAGTAGGTATGAGTGTTGGTAGGTCACCAACACCTTACGAAAGGATCCTGATCCTATATTTTTGGTATATCAGGAAAGTGAATTGCCGTTGCCGACAAAGTTAAGGAACGCAACTTTAAGGATACGGCATTAGAGGTAAGTACAAACCTCACCTGCAGTATTAAAACTAATAAATTATGTTCAAGTATGTGGTTTTCAAATATGCTGCAATATGTTGTGTGCTATATCTATGAAATGCCATGTTTTATAAAAAGTACTATGTTTGCAAAATACTATGTTTATAAAGAAGTGCTATTTCTGCAAAATATTATGTTTATAAAAGTGCTATATTTGCAAAATGTCATGTTTATAAAAATGTCATGATTGCAAATGCCATGAATGAAAAGAATGTCATGTCATGTTATGAATGAGATAAAAAGTATGTTATCATATAGTGACATCATAAGGTATGTTCACTAAGGATAAATAACATAGTAAGAAATCACAAGTAAAGTGTCGTACCGACCTCCCATAAGGTGGAGGATTTTTCATGTTCAAGTAAAGGATTCACCCTCTCATTGATGCGGGAGAGTGTAATCACCCAATGTTCCCAGAGCAGTTAGGGACCTTACAACCCCTATCTGTATCTGGAGGCGCGCTAAATAAATGATGGTACGTACACTATGGGGCCCATAAGAAAGATAAGTAAGTTAAAAAGGATTGCATAAATGGAACATAAATGGTTCACGCATATGCATATGATGATGTATGGTTTCAAGATGTTTTAAATGTTTTGTGAGATTATGTTTGTGCTTACTGGGCGAAAGCTCATCCAGTTATATTTCATACTGTAGGTAAGAAACATGCAGCCTGAATGGTGGGCAGTGTGTGAACGATGTGGCGGTATGTATACCACTACGCATAGTTTCCGCAACCTATTTTTGAGTTAAGAAGTTTTGTATGTAAGTATGTATGATAAAGATAAATTATGCTTTATGGTATTTTGGAACTAAAGACCTTAAGTAACTTTTACTTAAGTGGTAATGATATATTGCTAATGACAAATGCTTTTATAAGTATGTTTCAAAAAAAAAATATTCATAATTTTCAAGTAAAGTTAAGTGAAGTAAGTAAGGCGTGACGGCCCTACGTAGTAAGGGGGCGTCACACCCTAACTTTATAAAATTAAATCACAAGTTTTTAAATGAGTCAAGATACAATAAACCAAAGGATTACTAGACATACACCAAGAAACATTAGCCCAACTTAATAACCAATGCTAATGAAAAAATGGGCCTTATAAGCCCAATATTAAATGGAAGACAACCCAATTGAGAGTATATACTTAGCTGACTCCTGATTATCAAGATGATTAAGATTAATTAATTAATAAACAAATAAATTCATGATAAAATATAATTATGTTAAGAAAGTTAATAATATAATTAATTAATCTCAAATTTGGCTCTGCCTCTACCTCTGCCAACGGAAATTGGGCGGAAGCTTGACTCGTCGGCCGCCAAGGAGGTAGTCTGGGGATCGCGACTTGAACCACAAGCGAGTTGTCGATCGTTGCAAAGCCCAGAGATCACGACCCACAGAGATCAGAGAATCGTGTGGAAAGGCCTCAGGGTCTGATCACAACTTTCGCCATTTAGTCCGACTCTCGTCGTCGAAGGTAGCAACTCTTGCTATAAAATGGTCATGACGCCATCCGTGGTTGAGACGCAGTCGAGTGGTTAAGACTTGCTCTTTTTTATCTCTCTAGTTGTCGGCAGGAGTTCGAAATCTCTGTTTCTCCGGCGACTCCTGAGAGATCCATCGTTGTGACTGAGGACAGCTTGGTTGGGTTTTCTCAGGGGCCCAAAGGATGTCATGACGACATAGAGAAATTGAGGATAGAGATTGAGAGGGAGGGGAGAAAAGGAAGAGGAATCTAATATAAAATCAAAAAGGGTAAAATCGAAAAAAAATTAATTGATTTTGAAAACAATAATAAAATATGCTACAAATTTCAATATTTTGAAAACCTACTAGTTATTTCACTCCTACATATTGATTATGCTATCAAGTATAAACTCTCTTTTTATCAATTAACTTACTCAAGAGGACAAATTTCACATTTTCATGACACTAATTTAGTTATCCGTCATCCATTTATTTTATATTTATATAACATAAGCCAAAATCACCCAATATGGTAGTAGAGAAAAATTAATCTTTTAAGTCCAAATTCTTTTTTTTTTTTTTTGTTCTGGTGAATAATTTTAAGTCCAAATTCTTAAAGACATAGGAGATGTTAACATTTAATAATGGGCAGTAGGCTTGACGACGAGACGATTCAAAGAGGAGAGATGATGATGTAGAATTGGAGCTCGAACGTCTTCGACGTTGTAAAGAAAGTGATGTAGTTTAGGCCTAGTCAAATGTAAGAGAAGAAAATTAGTGAGATTCTAGTGTTTTGAATTTTTAGAAAAAAGAAATTTATGTTGTATCTTAGAAAATGACCAAATCAAAAAGGCTAAAGGGAATGTTTAAAAAATATCATTGTTAAAAAATATAGATAATTATATTTATATACTTTAGAAGTATATTGGATTGGATTGATTTTATTAGATTTTTAAAATTAACATCAAAGATTCAATCCAATCCAATTGGATGAACAAAAATACTGTCAAAATCCAATCCAATAGCATTTTGATGTTCAAAATTCGTTTTTAATGGAGTGGACGTTTTTAATGGATATTGTGCTCACCCCGTACTTTTCCCTATTGATAGGATACAAAGTAATTTGCTATCTCTATCTATGTGGAGGCCTTTTCAGAAAGAACTGATCCACTTTCACCAACCCAACTTTTGCAAGGTACGTTCTTTTCTTTCTTTTTCATTTTAGCCTGTTGCGTTCTGTCTCTCGGAAATGGTCTGGGAGTTGCGATGTGGCTTGCTCTTTTGAAGTTTGGTTTTTCTGGGTACTGAGTTTTGCTTAGTTTTAGTTGAATTTTCGTGGTTTTTCAAGTGCTAAGTTGTTGTTTGTTTTTGTTGCTGTGTGTTTTAAAGTTTTGAGCAGTTGTTTTGCTGATTGTTGCTGTTGTTGTTGTTGTTTTGTCGGAGATCTCTCTAAATTGATATTTCTTGTGAAAGAAAAGGGAAAATTTTCGAATCAAAATATAATTTGTTGCAATGTTGGGAAGTGACGTCGTGGTCGAAACTCTGTAAGTGTTAAGCAGTAAGTGGTGCTTACCAGATGTTTGATTATATTACCAAAAGCATTTATATTATGAGTTAGACTTTGATTCTAAATTGTATTTGTTTTCATTTTCTTTTTTTTTTTTTTTTGTTTTTGTTTTTGTTTTTTTGTTTTGTTTTTGCCCTGATTCAACCGGAATTCAGAATTAGTCAAAAATTCTTTAAAGGAACTCTGTGGTTCTTCGGTGTGTTGCATAATTTTTGGCTAAAACATCTTTAGGACATTAAAGTTCTTCGAGTTAGAAATTTTCAACGAAGCACAAAAAAGCATGTTTCTGATGTCATTGAGCAACCTTTGCAGCAAACACAAATTGTTGATAATGAAGGTTTCTCATGGGCTCCATGTCCAAATGGATTCCTTGTTTTTTTTACTCTTTTTTTCTTGCTGGGTGAATTGCAACTAGAGAAGGGCTTCAGTTTGCTTCAGATTATGGATTGCAATTTCAACATATTGGAAGGGACTCAGCTCAAGCGGCACACGGTGTACTATATCCAGTGAATCTAGGTTCCGAAGGCTGGCATGTTATTGAAGGCATTAATTTCCGGTCAAGTGTGACTAGTGGTGGTTCTTGTTGTGCTATTTCTTGTCTTGTAAATAGTGCAGTCCACACACTAGTTTCTCATGCTTTTGCTCTTGATAATGAGCATTTTTGGCTGGAGAAGATACAATAGTTTAAAACGGAGTTTGTACACATGCACTCTTACCAAGGAAAAAAAACTACAAGTCTATTTATATTTCATGTTTTTTGTTTTTATTTAGAAAATATATCTTATATTTTTGAATCATCGGATTTCGTTTAGTATATAAATCTATAATTTTGTCGATCAATCCTTAATTTTAAATGAAATATACTTAAAATACCCTAAAATTTGTATTTCTTCAATTACTTTTCACTTTTAATTTTGAGGGGTTTTTAATTTATATTTTTTTTTAGATCAAAATAAGTGTTGATGGAGAAAACATATAAATTTATGCTTTAAAAAATACAAAATTTCACAATAAAATGGTATACATTCTAAATAAAAATAAAATGCAAGGTATAAAAAGTAAATAACACTTAATTTAATTTTTAAGGGTATTTTTGGTTACTATTAAGCGCTGACTAAGAAATGGTATAAATTTGTATATTGAGTGTAATCTCATGGAATAACAATGAAAAACTTCAAATCACAAAATATACTTTCTAAATGAAAGCAAAATGCCTAATGAAAAATGTGTGTGTGCTTTACTAGGGAAAAAAAAAAAAAAAAAAGAGTAAATAACCTTACTAAAATTGTAACAAAATTAGATAGAACAAAAGAGTACCTTGCTATAAACAAGGCATCCGAAACCTTCTCCTTTTATAATAGTTTGGATATATCTTTATTTTTACCAATGAGTAAATTGCTTATTTGGTCCCTTTTTTTTTTTTTCATGAGTAGCAATATGTGATGTCCTAAAAATTCATAAACTTGATTTCATGAATTATTATCATGGATTTCCTTCATCAATATACTTCTAATGAATTATTTTGATGAATATCAAATTTCAAGATAATGAATGATTTTATATGTATTATCAATATGATGATGTCGAGATCTATTAATGTTGAGTTTCTTTATTTAAATGAGAAATTATAGATTCATATAAGATGAGTTGAATAGCATATAAATTTATACGAAAAATTTATTATGTTGTATTAGAGGGTTAAATGTTTTTTTTTTTTTAAGGAACCCCAACTATTATTATTAGATCAAATTAATGTGTCACATAAATAAGAAATGAATGATTAGGAGTTACTCTTAGTAAATCAAAGGTGGAAGATTGATCAAGAATTATGCTTATATTTGAAATCAATTGTGTAGATTTTATTTTAAAGGATCCTAAACATATCAATAGCCAAACTTTGAATGATAAGTAACCAATGAGAGATTAAGGTAAAGATTGGTGTGATGGAAGATCTAATGAGTGAGATCAAAGATGATAACCTTTGATTAATGGTGGGAAAAACTAGAAGAAAGGGGTTAAAAAAAAAAAAAGAAGGGAAAATTAAGAGGGAGATCCAAATTTGTTGTGGTCAAAAGCAAGAAGAAATTTGCTTAAATGAAAATAATGGCATGTGGTGCATGCATGCAAAATCAAGTAAAGGAATTGTGTGGGTTGTTTTGGCAATATGGCACAAATAAGTACAAGTGAAAGTGACCACTTCTCTTATACTTTGTTGAACAAAAATTTTCACACCAACCCCTCCCTCAAGTGGCAACAATGCAATGGGAGAATCAGCCAATATTTTCCATTTTTACCCCTCAAAATTCCTTTAAAAGCAAATGTTAGTTGAAAACAAACCCCCAACATCTCACCTTATTCTCACAAATTTTGAGCTCAAAAACCTAACATTCTCTAGCCACCACTAAGTTCAAAAACTACCAACACTATTCTCATCTCCGGCACCCCGCTAACGCCCTCCTCCCTCCATTATTACCAAGTTCAAATAAGTGTGAAGCTGAGTTAGATGATATGTTACTAGAAGTAAACTAGTGGTTCTCTTTGTGTTTTGGTCATTTTTAGAGAACAAAAGCATGTTATGTAGTTATAATCTTAATTTTAGACTCCTTCTTACCTAGGAAAAGGTTTTGAGAAGAAATTTAGAGATTTGAAGTCTTAAAGGATTCACGAAGTATTTTATTAAGATCTATGAACCTTATTAGAACTTATAATGGTTGTGATAATATGGCATGTATTAAAAACTTTGATATGAAAAATAAATTATATGATAAGATTCTACAGAAGATAAGCTTTGTTTTAGGTATTAGAACTACTTAGTTTGCTTTTGTATGTCTAAAGTTATGTGCATTTAAAGTTGTGACATAAAACAAGAAAGAAAAGAAATCTCTAGGGTACAGTCTACTCACGGGTTTTGTGAAATCCAAACCCGTTAATCTTAAAATTTTAAATTATAAGTTATAGATATAAAAGCTAAATACTTTAACCTTTCCAGCAAGATATCTTACACCTCAAATGGATAAATATGTAATTTTTAGTTAATTTTACAAGTTAAAATTACAAAATAAGAGGTTTTGCTAGAACCTGTACCAGCCATGGGTTTTGTATGTTTGGGGTTAGTAAACCATAAATCTATCTAAAACTATTTTAAGTATATAAACTAGATATTATAAGCTTTTCAATGACATATTTTTTGCCTTATTTGGACTTATAATGATTTTTCTAAATTTAACCACAAATCTGGATATCTGGTACATACTTGGAACCAATAGTAACAAAACCTAAGTATACGGTATGAAACACTCAAAAAATAAAGGAAATAACTTTATGGCTATAAAGTAGACATTTCAAGCTTTGGAATGAGTTATACATGTTTAAAACTGATATGAGCATTAATTTTATTAAATCACAAAATATTATATTATAATAGAGATAATCAGGAAAATGTCCATATTAATGTTTGAAACCCTTAAAATCTTGGAACACATATTATAAAAACAGAAACTAAATACTTCAAGCTTTCCAACGAGTCATTATATGTCTAAAACGGGATTATACACAAATTTAAATAAATCTTACAAGTTAAAATCTCACATCGATAAAACGATTAAATATTAAAAATGTAAAATAAAGATAAGTCATAACAAATAGACATAAATATTAATGAAACGAATTAATATTAAGTGTATGATCAAATAACATGAAAAATCCTAACTTTATAAAGCTGAATCACAAGTTTTTAGATGGATCAAGACAGAGTAAAATAGAGGATTACTAGACATACACTAGGAGACTACCATAGTCCAACTAAATGATCATAACTAATGGAATTGGGCCTTAGAAGCCTAATATAATTAGTCATTAATCATTAATATGATTATAAATATAATAATAGATGATTAATTAGAGATTAATTAATCATTAATAATTAATAATTATTAATTAATAAATGAGAAAGAATATTTAAATAACATAATTAATTATGTAATTGATTTATTATTTCCCAATCAAGTAATAATTAAGAAATACGTAATTAATTAATTAAATAATTAATTAGTAAGTTAGTTATTTAATTAATCAATTAAATTAAATTAACTATAATTAGTAGAATTTTCTTTTACACTTAATAATTAATAAGAATTAATTATTAAAGTTAGTTATAATGCAAGTAAATTAAGTTCACCTTCATTTATGAAATAAAATAAATAATATATATATTATCATGATTCACTCTAATGATGAAGAATTGTTAAATCACGACATTTTCTTGAATTTACGTAGTAGGAGTTATGATTCTCGAAGTTTAAGCATATAAAATAAGTAAGTACAAATCTCACTTACAGTCTGGAGTAAAATATTTTTCTTTATTGATGTTCTATGTTTGCTATGATTTGTCTTGACGTTGTGATGAGTATATGACTTATATTTATTACTTTGATTAAGCATTTGGTGTGCATAATTTCTCTTGCACTGATATGATCGACGTGCCTCACAGATTTTTATATCATAATGATAAATTTATAGTAACATATAAATCTACACATTGTCACAATTAATAAGAATGAGGCTAACGAAAGATAGGAATAAGTATTGTATCAACCTACAATTAGTGAAAGGATATGATAAGAACGAAAATTATAAGTTATGACCTTAGAAGTTATTGGAGAGTCACTCCTCCAACTTCCATTGATTACGTGCATATGAGTATGATGTATAAGCCCTTAATTAGAAAAAAAAAATATATATATATATAATAAAGTATAATTGAACACATATAGATTACATGCATTTTGAACATTCATGTTGTGATATGTGATGATATGATTTATGAAAATATTTTGTGAGACATAATTTGTGCTTGCTGAATGAAAGTTCATATGTGTGTGTTCGTACTGTAGGCAACACGGGTAAGCAGTTCACCACTTAGATGTTTTCTGAACTGGTGAAACAGTGCAGAGACGGTGAAGGAAGGAAATGAGATATTATCACGAATTTAATTTCCGCATTTGGACTTCCTAAATTATTTTGTATTGATTATCTTTAAAATTATGTTTTCAATATTTCGGTACTACTAAACTAGTAAGAGTTCTTAAAGACTTTAAGGTATTTTGTATTAACTCGTACAATGTTATAGCTTTTTAAATACTATATAAGTACGAATTTAAATGTGATATTTATTATTTAGAAATTTCAATTTTTTTAGTTAAAATTTTAGTTTGTTGAACTCTTCAAGTATGATATGTATGTAAAAATAAAAAATGAAAAAAAGTTTTGCATTTTTTGAAATAAAACATAAATAAGTATTAAGACTATATTAATTAAGAATAAGTAAATTAATTAACGGTCCGAAAAATCAAGTCATTACACAATATATGATCCTCATCCATTTTTGTTTTTTTTTGTTTTTTGTTTTTTTTTTTTTAACTAAAAGCTCGCTTAACTCATTAAAAAGATGCTAATTGGTTCATTTCACTAACAGATGTTCAATGTGTGAAAAAATATGACAGTGAACCTTAAATTTTAATTAACAACTATTTTACTTTTTCTTTTATCTCTTATTGTTTTTCAAGTCATTCATGTACTTTCTTTTTTAATTCACATCTTCCTTAAACTCATGTATCATTTAAACAAATATATTATTTCATACGGAGGAGCGTGCTTTTCTAACAAATTTTGTTAAGGGAAATTGAAGTAACAGTATATTTTAATTATATATATATATATATTTTTGAAGTTTATAGCAGGTTTTTTAAAGGAAGATAAATAATAGCATACATTTTCAGATAAATCCTTAGACTTTTTGGTAAATCATCAGATTTCTTGGTAAATCCTTGAATTTCCTTAGAGTTTCTAGAAAACAATGGGTTTAGGGTTATCTTTTAATAGTAAATTTATATGTATAGTTTCATGTTAAAGAACGAAAGAGAGCCCAAGAAGAATGAGGGTCTTGTTTTGGTATTATGTGATTATAGACTTAAAAATATTATTTATATTATGTTTAAAATTTTATATTATAATTTACTATCATTTTTTTTTTAATTGTGATCTTGCTCTTTCTCCTTGTTCTGAAGCATGTGTTGTCCTTGGATTGGCTTGGGTTGTAGGCAGTTTGGGCCAAAGTCCAGCCTAATTACCTTAAATAACTTCCTCTTGCTACAATATCGGCCCAAGGGCCAGCCTGTGGCCAGTCACCTTAGTCTTCTCTCTCTCCCTCTGCTTTCATCGGCTTTAATGGTATGAATAATTGTTGAAGTTGAAGTTTTATAAGTTAAAATCGAAAATGTGTATTTGATTGAAAGTGTGAATTAAAAATAAACTGTGATATAAGAAATAATGTAAAAAGTTTAGTTTTTTTCAGAAAAAAATATACAATATGACTTTTGTTTTGTTCATTTTGTCGTTATAAGAATTCGACACAAGAATTATCTTATTTCGACTTCAAATAAAAAAAAATCATGGACTTTTAGATTTTGAAGTTTATGAAAACTCAAGAGAAGGAAAGTAAGATATAAATTTGAAAGTTTTCGAATAGAATAGGAAAAATTCCGCTTCCAATCCAAAAGGCCCAAAAAATATATATAGTTCATGTAGCAGCTCTACTCAATATTGGATTTATATACTGGTCTTGTGTGAGTATCTGAGAGGATCATGTTTCTTTGCCCACTAGTAATATAGAATAAATGCACGTGATAAGAAAGGAGGGAAAAAAGTTCTAAAAAGTTAACAGATGTATACTAACTACGATAATAAATAGCTTGTTTTAGTCAAACTTAAACGCTATGTTATATTATCATCTCATAGCGTACGTGTTTTATTTTATTTCAATTTAGTTTTTTTTTTTTTTTTTCCAATAAGTATTTTTCAGACACAGATTTTCGAAAGCTCTTAAGACTTATTTATTGATATAACTGTTTCTCTTTAGATACGTAAATGCAGTTTTGAACAACATGAACAAGGAAATACAAAAGAAGGATTTTTTTTTTCTTTTTCTTTTTCACATTTTGAAGGAAAGAGAAGGATCAACTAGCTCTGATCAAGCAGAATTTGAGCGGTAATTCCATATCTCACTCCTCCGTAAGAGTCAGGGCTGGAATTCTAGCTCATCTTTCAAAAAAAAAAAAAAAAAAGCCCCTACCATTGAACAGCTAAAACACATTCTAACTAAGTTGGCAACAGTTACATATTCTTTCCTTTACTTTTGGAGGAAAATTAACTAAGAGTCCTTCATATTATACACACCATATATCTTTGCACATCACCAAATCAAAGACCTTAAGATGCAAAATCACCATCTGATGAACACTCTGAGTTGGAAGCCCGGTTGGAATTATCAACTGTGCCATATAAATAAGGCGTATTAACATGCATCCAATCAGTGCAGTCCATCGGTCAGTGCTGGGAAGGTAGCAGCCCAAAGTACTCATCATAGATTTGTCATCCGTTTGGTGCCCATTTTGCTCAATTCCTTTTATCATCATTCCTTGATGAGCATTGATGGCATTTTGGTGGTCCATTATTTCACCTGTCAAAACATAGTTTTGAAGTTCATTAATTACTACTATTATTATTCTAAAAAATTGCATCAGTAAAGAATAATGTCATGTAATTATGAACAAGATATTGCATTTGTTAAGAAAAATGATGACAACTCAAAGTCTCACAGTGAGTGTAAAATTTGAGGTTAAAATTGACCTCTCTAGTACGACTTTTTTCGGTTTTTGATTATTATAGATTAAATTGATTAAATTTACTTTTTGGAAGTTTTCCAATTTACTAATGTTTATATGAGATTTTTAATCAAGTAATTCTGTCATGACCCAAATTTTAACCATCAAGTATCTCATATTTTAAACCTAAAATGTCAAATAAACCAAAAAAACCAACTTATTTAAAAGTTCACAATTAGTTGGTTATAAACTTTAAAAATGAATTAACGAAAGATAGTTGCAATTACTATTTTATTTCAAATTATAATTTCTTTTCTTTCTTTTTTGTTCCCCCCTAAAGCATTATGCGTTTCACATCCTTTAAAAAAAAATAAATAAATAAATAACTAACTGCAGCAATGGCCATACACACTCTGTAGGTTTCAACTTTCTTAGGATGTACTAAAATGTGTTCTCTCTTTTTTCTTTATTCTTTTTTCCTTTTTTTTTTTTCGCAAAAAAGAATAAATAAATATAACTAAAAGTGATTAAATATCGTATATGTATACCTTGAGTTAATAGGGCAGGCTCATGTATTATTCCTTCCACCACTTCTAGCATATTCCAGTTTTCATACGCTTCCTTTACCAAATTTTCAATAAAAACCTGCAAATGTTAAAGATCATATTCATCAATATATAAATATAAAAATATATATTACACACATATACATATATAAAAGAAGGATGGAAGAATGATACCGAATATATATTGAGGTTATACATACCCTATTAAAATGGCAGCTTATTTCCCGAGGAGAGTAAACTTGGCCATTTGTCTCGATCCTAAGAACTTGACAAATAGAGTTCATCACAACAGATATATCGTCTCTTCGACGGAAAATATGCAACTTGTAACCAATTTCGCATGTTTTTGCATGCTTTATAGTCACTTCCCACATTCTCTCTGACATCCCAACACCTAAAATCTGGTTTTGTCAAAAGGAAAAGAGGACAAGTAGTTAAATAATTTGCCATGCCACTAGCTTATTTATTAACCACTATATTTTGGAATGTTTAATCAACATGTAACTAAAATAGGGTACTTTTATAGTAGGTCACGTTTTCTTATCCTATCAATGCAATAAGTGCTTTTAGTTTTCGGATTAAATTTTAACGATCGAATATTTATGAATCTGATCATTAAAAATTTAACCAGATAACTGAAAATACTTGCTCCATTAGTATGTCAAAACAACATTACCTACATACCCCTAAAGTAATGTATGGAAATAAAATACTATCTGTTAATGATTAAATAAAGAAGATCAAGCTTTAAATATTGCTTACTTTTCTAAGCCTTTGCGTGTCAATAACAGACAACTTTAGAAAGTCTTGCACTGTGTTAATGCCCACTGGGATAGCTTTTTGTGAAAAGCTCCCTCTTTGCCAATCTTTTCCAGCCTCCAAACTTCATCTTCCAACTTGGGTGGGTGATGCTTTTTATATACTAAAAAAAATACGAATCCATAAATCAATATCAACAGATTTATTTATATGTCATGAGAATAGTTAGTGAAGGATTCTTTATATTTTTATACATTATAGGACTATCAAAAAATTATTATCATAAACTATCACACATTTTTTATTTTTCGATTTTCAATTTATGTTCAGTTTTTCTATTTTGTGGGTCAATTTTCATGTGGTCCAAAAGAGACATAAGCACCCTTAAAAAAGAAAAACAAAAAAGAAAAGAAAAAACAAAAAGACTAAATTACTTGTCTAGTCTCCAACTTTAATATTTGTGTAACTCTAGTGTCTATTCTTCTTTCATAGTTTGAATGATCCTAAATTATTAAAATATTACTATATCTATTAGTAATTTGATTAAAAAGTGATACAATCTAATAAATTCTATCTAAAATTAACAGAAACAATCGTAACAATGTTTTTAATAATTTAGAGACACTCCAACCAAAAAAAAGTAAGAATCAGAGTTGGACAAGATTAAAAATTTTTGGACCAACTTAGTAATTTAATCAAAAGTAAAAGTGATTTAGGTGTTTTTTTTTTTTTTTCATTATCAAATTAATATTTTTCTCAGAGAGATTAGGATTTAAGATGAACTTGAAATATTAAAGTATAAATGTAAAAAAAAAAAAATAAATCGAAACATTTATATGCACATGAAAGAAAGAAAGCGAATTAAAGTGTATTTGTCCATGATAGCATAAAACTTTTTCTACTCTCTTGACCACGAAAGTTTTGGCCAGCCATTCAGCCAAGCGTGTTATAAATGAACAAAGGAAAGTTAGCAAAAGACAAAAGGCATGTGCGAGAAATCTGGACCACAAATATATGTAATGGGAATTGCAATCACTGACTTATCAATGGTTAAACTGTGTTTGACTGAAAAGTCACCTGTTTTAAAAGTGAAAAAGACATTGCCCCTTTTTAATTGAGTGATGTGTTAATTATAAATTTGGTCCCTCTTCTTATCACACGACATGATTTATTTCTGCGAAATTTGAATTTGAACTTAAAATTGGGTCTATTTTCGGCTGTAATATAATTTGAAGGCTACTATTTGATAATGAATGTCCCTATTTGTTATAAATGTCGAAAAAAATCCAAGCAAAAAAAAAAGTTAAAAAGGAAAAAATCAACTAAGACCAAAAAAAAAAAAAGAAAGTTAAAAAGGAAAAAATCAACTAAGACCAAAAAAAAAAAAAAGAAAGTTAAAAAGGAAAAAATCAACTAAGACCAAAAAAAAAAAAAAAAGAAAGTTAAAAAGGAAAAAAATCAACTAAGACCAAAAAAAAAAAAAAAAAAAAAAAAAGAAAGTTAAAAAGGAAAACATCAACGAAGACCAAAAAAAAAAAAAAAAAAAACCACGGTGGGTTTGTGTTTGTTACGGTTGACTTAATACATAAAACTTGCTACGAGTTGGTGACGGCAAGTGGGTTTCCAACTCGCTAATAATTAATCAACAAAATAATTATTAATTAATTATAAGTAGAATAAAAGATATGATTAGTTGCTGCAACACGCACTTGGTAGTTTATACCAAATTGCTCGAAAAGCGGTTTGGTTTTGTTATAATAAAATATATAGATATAATATATATATTTATATATAGCCTTTTAACTAAAGTAATATTACTTAAATCATGTTGGTTCATCTTGTCTCTTTTCTTAACTTGAAGCCTGTACTTTATTATTACAAGTGAAAAGTACTCTGTGTACTAAAATCTTTCCTAACAATATATTTCGATATTTAAGTTTCATTTAGAATAGAAGTATATATATTTTTTCGTGATCTAAAAATGCAAGTAGCGGAACTAATTATATTATTTATTCTACACATAATTATTTCATTATTGATCATACAGGCTATAAATATTCAAATCAAAATATGGGCTATCTTATATTCAAACATGAAGCCAATAAAACAGTATATAAAGTACTTTGTAATCTGCAAAGCACATAGTTTTTTTCTTCCTGATTAAGTGAGCAAGAAGTTCAATAAATATATTGTAGCAAAGTAAGATGTAGTTTTAATGAGGAAAAAAAAAATCATGTAGTTTTAAAAGTCTAATTAAAATGATAAGAAAATGAAAGGGCATAAGAAACTTACATTCTCCACGGTGATCTTTGACAACAAAAGCCTCGGTTATGGCCTCACGAACGTTCAAACCCTGAGAGTTCGTCCCGGACGACACCCTTGCGCCAATTCTAAACTTGCGGCTCCGAATCCAGCTCGAGTTATCGGTGAATTCAATATCTCCGATCACCGCCGTGCCGTCCCTCAAAGTGACGGTCAAGTCTCCGTGAAGCAAGGGCCGCTTCCCGGTTCTCTCCTTGACAATGCTGTTTTCAAATTGCTCAGTCGTCCAAGTATCATCTTTCGGAGGAAAATCGCCATCAAGAACAACAAGTTCTATTTTCGTCGGGTGAGGGAGGGAAATAGGCACCGTTTGATCGCCGTTACTTCTGTCGACGACAAGGATTTGGAGGGGGTTTCCATCACCGTCGAGTATCTTGCTTCCGGTGAAGATTGGAAGTGAGAGATTGTTCAAGAAAACTAGTTGTAGGCTTGACGGTTCGAGGGCTTGGATTCGCAGCGACTGAGAGCGAGTGATAGAGCGAGTGCATCGCGTTAGAACTTGCTCTACTTCTTCATGCACCTAAATTAGAACATTGAAACAAAAACTTCGATAAGAAAAGTATATACATATACATAAGTTTATCTCACATCGCTAGGTTACTGGATTGTTCTGATATTTATATGAAATCAAATATATTTTTGGAAGTTAACGTCTTCATATACACAGATAACTATATATATATATATATATATATTGACTTTATTCATGATGTACATACCACTCTTCTAAGCAAAGGTTCCAAGGACGAGAAGAGGGAGTTCACCATAACTACTTCTCCAACAACACTGTCAAGATTCAAAAACAACATCAATAATTATCAAACTACATAAACCACAGTATCTTGTACTCTTCTGTAAATACTATATACATATATATATTTGTGTATGTGTATGTATATATACAATTTCTAAGCTAATAATTAAGACATTTGTACTAAGGAATATTCAAAGATATATAAAAACACATACGAAGCTAGAGAAACTCTGGGTCTCTTCCTCCGGAGGTCATCCGGCAGTTCTTTGTCGGATGTCGAATCGTTAAAAAACCGTTTTCCAGCCATTTTTTCTTTATCTTTTTTTTTTTTTTTTGGGTATCCAACAATTAACAGAAAGAAAATCAAGAGAACAAGAGAGAGAAAGTGAGATGAAGAATGTCGAGGGAGGGATAATTTGAGATCATTTGGGGGTTTTTATATTCATAATTTTTCAGAACTTGTAATGGAAAACTGCGAATAAGAAGGGTTTGCAATATATAGTAATGCAAAATAGAAGTTTCGTGGAATGACAGCGGAAACACCTCGGTAAGATCCGTGAAAAAACCAAGTAATGGACGTTATCATCTGATGCAAGACTTTGACGTCAATTCTCTCAAGTCAACCCGCATATATCTCCTTTTTTTCTTTTTTTATTTATTTTTTCATGTGTATGTTTTTGAGTCTCTTTCGCTATATTTTTTTTTTTAAAGAAACATAAAATCGGACGGCTGAAAGGAACGGTTGATATTTGTGAGGTGTACTGTTTGAGCGTTGGATTTGACCATAGATATTTTTCGTGTAATATACGGACAGTCCTGGTAGTAAGGTTAAAAAGTCTATATATGTTTCTATAAAAAAAAAAAAAAAAAAAAAGGATGAAAAGTCTATGCGACTTGCCTTCTTAGAAGGATCCGATATTCTACGTGGGACCCATGATGGGGGAGTCAGAATAAATTAAAACAAAAAGGATTTATTAGAAAAATAGTAATAATTCACTTAAATATTTCTAAATTCTTTAAATACGGAGATTTGATTTTATTTTTTAAATTTTGACTGAAAATATCATAAATTCTCTAAATATAGCAATATTAGTCCTTTCTATTCAAAATTATTAAATTTTTAACTTAATGAATTATGTACAAAACATGTGACTTAATTAAAGGATTTTTTAGTAATCTATCATAAATTTAGAAGTGTTTGGTGAATGAGTTTATTTAAGATTTTTAAATTTAATAGTAATTTTTAAAAAAATAAAAAAATTTTAAAAAAAATAAAAAAATTTCAAAAAAAAAAAATATAAAAAAATACAATTTTTAAAAAATAACGAACATTAAAAAAAAAAAAAAAAAAAAAAAAAAAAAAATTTCTAGAATTTTTTCTTATCCTTTTTTTCTATATTCTATTTTTAAAATGGCTGCGATCTTAGTTTTTTTTTTTTTTTTTTTTTTCAGTTTTTTTTATTTTTAATTATTTTTTTTTTTTTTTTTTTTTTTTTTTTTTTTTTTTATATTATTCGATTTTTTGGCGTACAGAGAGCAGGAGGTCAGTTTCGCCGTCAGATCTGTGGGTGATAATGGTGGCCTCTGGTGTCGGATCTTCGGGAGGGGGTGGCGGTGCAAAAAATTTGAAAGAGATTTTCAAAATAAATTAATAGTCTGCAAATAAAAAACTCTGGCAACCAACCCCATCAACCTTCCACCGGTGACCTCCCACCATGCAGAGTCCCCGCCACCCTTTCCCCCACCCAAACCTCGTCAATGAATGCCCTAGGCCAGATCCGAGTGACCCAAAGCCCCCTTTCGACCAGACCCGAGCAACCCAGAGCCCCCTTCACTAGATCCGCATGACCTAGCTAGAGCCCCCTCAAGCCAGATTCGCCCTACCCAAAGCCCCCCGTGTTGGAGGTAGGGGGTACTCAATTGGGCGAGATTCCCGCAAGGGGGGGCAGGGCCCGGAGCTTGGCGTTGGAGGGGTGACTTAACTTGGCGAGATTCCCGCATGAGGGGGGAGGGGGGTGTTCATTCTTTGTTGGGGTGGGGTAGAGGCGCCTAAGCTCGTTGGCCGAGATTAGGGGTGCTTGGCGACAGAGAAGAGGACTATGGGGGGCTGGATTTGAGTCAGTTGTCTGTCTCTGTCTCCTTTTTTATTTTTTAAATGTATATTGGGTTTTTTTTAATTTAAAAAAATAAGGTATTTTCATCTTTTAATGTTAATCTAACTCATGTGATGGGTTACATGACCTTTTCCATTACAAACTCAACAAAATTAGATGGAAGAACTAGATTGTCACCATTTAGAGAGTTTAGGGTTGTCTCGGTCAAATTAAAAGAACAAGGATCAAACCGTCACCTCTTAAGTAGTTTAGGGATAATTTAAATCAATTACTCTAATAAAAATTATGCCCAATCACCCATGTAACACCCGGTCCTTCCATTTTTACAATATAATATTTGTGATATTTTTATCCATAGAAATGAATACTTGTCACTATCTATCCCTAATACGATGGATATACGGATATTATATTGATAGGACAATGAGTATGTAGATTAATATGTTGAATCATATTTAAGATGTTTGTCTTTCAAAATTGTCTTTCCAAAATTTTGTCTTTCTGAAATTCAAAAATTTACTATTGAAACTAAAATTAATCAAACTATCAAACACTCTAAAATTAATATCCCTGCGGCTGCAAGGCGAGTGTACGGAAAGCTCCCCACACCCGCTTTACTCTGTTTATATTTACTCTTATAAATACAAAAATATTATAATACTAAAAATCAAAAAAAAATTTTATTTGAAATAAAGAAGGAACTTTCATTAAGTAAAAAATAAATATATATATCCCTAAACTTGGCAATTTTTTAGTTATATATATTTCTTCCTTTTAACGTATAGAAGCTATGAATAAAATTTTTATCATTATAGAACTTTTCGTTTTTTTTTTTTTTACTTAATTAATTGAGATAATAAGCTGTTGCTAATTATCTTTAATGTTTACTTGTTTCCTTTTTCAAACAGATTAAACAACATCGCCACTTGATTCTAGGAATGAAGAAACTCAAATTATGGGCGAAAATGAGGTGAATGGAGTGTATTTGTCTACTCATATTCCTTATTATTATTTATATAAAATTTAATTTAACTTTTTTTTCTTGTTATTTCTTGTCATGATCTAAATGTTGTCAACTATGATGCTTAAGAGGGATCAAGCAATGAAGCCAAAGAGCTGGTCTAGAATAGCTACAGAAAGAATAAAGGTTTTGGTATTTAATATTTTAATTTTCTGTATGAATTTTGTATATGAATTAAATTATGTATATTTTTTTTTTAACCCATGGATGCGATTATTCACGGTTACCTTCCCCTGGTCGGACGAGTATGTGGATACTATATTACACGGTAAATATTGTTTTTATGAAAATAATTAAAGTAAATAGGAGGTTTTAACAATACTTAAAGTAAATAATAGATTTAATAGGTAAATGAAAAATTTATTAAGTAATTAACATATTTATTACAAGATGTAAATAAATCATTTAACTGATAAATTTAACATGTATAAATCAATTATTTAGTAAATATAGGGATGATAATGGGGTGGAGTGGGGGTGGGTATGGTTCCCCCACCTCCATACCCGCCACTCTTTTTACCACATATTCCCACCTCCATACCCACCTAATTTAATGAGGTGCGAGTGAGCGTAATTCCTATTGGGGGTGCTATACTCATATCTTATACATTTACTCATTAAGAATTAAAAGAAATACCCAAAACAAATTCGTTAAAGTGTTCACAAAATTTCACAACATAATTGCAAGTATAACTAAAAATTAAATGAAATCTTAAAAACAAATCATGTTTTTAGAAAACAATAAATACTTCAAAAAAACTAAAACTAAAACATTTATACACTAAAATTTTAAATTATGTATTATAAACATATAAATATATTTTTTGTAAATGCAAATATAAGTGGGGTGGGTACGGGCATGGAGAAGCTTCCCCCATCCTCATCCCACACTCGAACGGGGGTAAATCTTAACCTTCATACCTGTCCACATACCCATATATTATCCTCCATACCTGTCATCCAATGGAGTGGGTATCTGCATCCATGAATAAAAATGTCATCAATAAGTAAATATGTTATTTATTCTAAATATTTTAAAAATAGGCTATTTACTTCAATTATAATCTGAAAATAACTATTTACTTCTTTTTCCCTTAAATTTAATCAAAATCTCATCGTAATAAGTATATACATATAAGATTAATAAAACATGAGATGTACATCTATTGCCTAAACCTGTGATCCTATATATCACTAGGTTATTTTTCATATGTACCTATCATAGAATTGTTACAATTATATAATATACATGTATCAATTTACATGGTTTCATGGCTGACAACTACATACGTAACAACAAGATTAATGTTTTGTAATACTAATTTATTAATGTGTAATATTTTCGCTTGATTCTTGTCAGTATTTATAATAAAAGTTTCAAAATATAACATATTACAAAAAATTTTTCATAATGTTATGTTTCATATAGATCACAAAAAATTGTATATTTATTCTATTAGCATACATGAGAATCATCATATAACTTGAAAATTGAAAAGAATGATATTTTTCATTTAATTATGTCTTACATTACAAAGAATATTTAATCGGCCTATTTATAGGGGAATAAAATATCAAGAAAAGAAAAGTAAATTAACAAATAATAAAAACTACCTAATTATCAATAACATGAAACAAACTAAAAATAATTTTGGAAAATTGTCCAATTCAATATTTAAACGCCTATCCTCAAGTTGGTACGGACTAACTTGAAAACAAAGGTAACTAAATTTACAAAGACTTTACATACTCTACTCAAGTTCACATGAGCTTCATAGCAATTCGATTTCAAAAATTCAAGACTCAAATATCATGTTCAAGTTCACATGAGCTTCATAATACTTAGTATATTCAAGATTCAAATGTCATGCTCAAATTCACGTAAGCTTCATAATACATGGATTTTTTTTTTCAAACATTTTTTTTGCCTTTCTGTTATTATTTTTTCACTCTCTCTCTCTGTTAAATATATTTTGTGATGCACATCACGAGAGACAATGAGCACAATCCTTTGCCGCTGCAACACAGCAGTGGCGACCAAATGGCAATTTCACGATGATGGTAGACTGCAATTTCAACGACGGCGTCAGCAAATTCAATGGCCAAAAACAACAGTGGCAACGATGGGAGATGAAAGATTCCGCATGGCAAACCTTGCAGCAGCCGCTACAATGGCAGATCAAAGATGGCACTTCGGTATGACACCTGGTGGCACGGAGATTTGGCTGCTGGCTTCGATGAGAGTAATGGGTATTTGGTATTTCAGTGGCACTCTTCGGCGGTGACTTCAATGCGAATGAATTCAAGAAACATAGACTTAATAATTTATATATATATATATATATATATATATAATTCAAACACGCTTCGATACCAACTTCAAAATTGGAGAGAAAAAAATTTTTCATTTAATTTTGTCTCACATTACAAAGAATACTTAATCCTATTTATAGGCGATAAAATACCAAGAAAAGAAAAGTAAACTAACGAATAATATAAACTACCTAATTATCACTAACAGGAAACAAATTAAAAATAGTTTTTGAAGAATTGTCTGATTTAATATTTTAACAATATATTTATAAACATATATAAATCCTTACGATACATAATTGTCTTTATATGCATGTAATTATGTAAATGTGAAATCATTCATTGCGATAGATGATAGTGTTTTTGACTTTTGATAAGTTATACCTGCCGCTGCTTGATAAATGTACTGAACACCATGCTTTTCATGAAAGCCAAAATAATAAGAACAACAATAATTGTGGGGGAATGAAAAAAAAAAAAAGAAAAACGTTTTTCATGACACCAGTCCCTAGCCGCATTTTAACTTTAAAAAAAAAAAAATTAGAAAGGAAGAAGAAACAGAGAGAGAGAGAGAGAATAGAAAAATATCGCGATCAGTGATCATCACTATTGACAATCACTATATATTATACGATCACT
The DNA here is from genome assembly GCA_025413485.1 of Ficus microcarpa. NCBI lineage: Eukaryota > Viridiplantae > Streptophyta > Magnoliopsida > Rosales > Moraceae > Ficus > Ficus microcarpa. The sequence continues at coordinate 80,009 of JAINRI010000028.1, forward strand.
GTCACCTCTAGCCACCAAGGAGAACACATTCTAGTGATGATCCCTGTTCGTGGAACAGCCTCCACCAAATAACTCATCTCACATTTGGAGCCTTAAACAAAAATAAAATTTAAAAACAAAGTTTAATATTACAGAAATGTGTTCTTATATATGGTGTTTATTTAATATGAGGAGACTCAACTAATTCTTTAGTTTTCTAAACCAAAAAAAAAAAATTATACAAAGTTTTAGCTCTGGTTGGTTTTTGTCATCATGAAGTGTGAACGAACATTGCCCAATTGATTAAATGAAGTCACAGTTACATTTATAATACGATCCTATCGTTGGTGATGAGATATACAAAATAAATAAATAAATGAGTAGTTAAGAGACATGGAACTATTAATATTATTTAAAAAATATTTAAAAAAAAAATAGTTTACAAAATTTATTACATATGAACGCATGACGGTAGCGGGAGGAGCCGACGCAGCAGTTTCTTTTGAAAATTGGAAGTACTTTCCCAAGAAGTGTGGGACAGTGCTGCCTGTCTCAGTTCCCAGTTCGTTGAATCTATCTGCCACGCGTCCTGCAAGAGCAGCCACAAAGCTCCAATATTGTAATAAAGCCCAACAACAAAAACATATGCTGAAAATGCTCAAAAACGTCTGCTCATGTCTTTTTCAAACACGAATTCCTGTCACCTAACGTTCCAGATTCATGCGTTGAGTACTGCTAACAACCCGACTCTCGTAACTCCATCCGACTCGCTTGGTTCGGAAAATGAATAGAAATGGGATTCATTGATATGTGGGGCCGTTTCTTTTTTCTCAATCTCTTTAATATTATTATATACAATTCCTTACTAGTAAGTCAATTTTTTTGAGCATTGCTATTCGGCACCGTAAAATTGCAATTCCCACACGACTCCACAGAAAGTAAGCCCACATTTACAATGGTTTTAGAAAGAAAACAATTGCATTTTATTTTTTAGTGGTGGGGTCCAAAACAAGAGTAAGTAACAAAAGGTGTTGCCGCGTAAAGTAGTAAGACGATGCCATATAGGAGGTCGGTAGTTATTAATTTTTACCGGAGAATTGCACGCCTAACAGTTTATCCGATTACTTCCGAATTACCTTACCCGACATTTTTTGTTGTTTTTTTTTTTTTTTAGGCTATAAACCGTGGCATGTCCAGTTTAAACTCCCAAATATTATCATTTATTACACAAATATAATTTGTTCTAAATTTTTTATTTAAAAATTTACACCATGAACTTATAAATATATAGCAATCTACCCTCATTGATAATATTGTTAAGTTTTTTATAAAATTTATACGTCAACAGCACATAGGTCGTTAATTTAGAATATGAAAGGTCTTATTATTATTATTATTATTATTGTTAATGTTAACCTAAATTTACATTAAAAACAAAGTTAATAAATATTTTTGGTTGTGATAAAAATTAACTAATGATCTTAATGTCAATAAATTAATATTGACAAAAAGTTATTAATTGAGAATTCATGTATAAATCACATGATAATTTTCTTAAATAAAATAATATTTTATAAAGAAAATAGTCAAAATAGGATATTATTATTCATGAATTTAAAATTATAACAGATTTTAAAATATTATTACTCAATTGTATAACAAACTAAAATTCCAAAATTGCCCGTAACTATCTCTTTCTCTTCTGAGTATCTCTCTTCTCTCTCTCCTTTGGCCGTTTGTTGCTCTGTCCTCTGGCTGTCTGTTGCTCGCTGAAGATCACAATAGCGGCGACGACGGCGACGGCGATGGCACAGGATCAGACGGCTACTGTATTGAGATCGCACCGACGTTGCGATGTTTAGCATCACATTGAGGAGATTCCAGTCTCGCCCGCAGAAGGCAACTGCGACGAGAACCAGGCGCGCTCGCTCCTTTTCCGGTGAGTCTCCCATTAAGATCGTGATTGGGCAAACTTCCACAACCCGCGACAGCCAATCTTCTCACTTAACTTCTCCGTCCGACCTTCACCGTTGCGACGGTGGCAAGATTGCGAGATCCGGCCACGATCGCGATAGCAACGACGCGACATTGTGAAGTTGTCTTCTCCGGTAGTGATCGACGAGCAACCACCTCCCAGCGGGGATAGTTTTGTCTCCGGCAACGGCTGTCCACGTTAGCGGCATTAATTGGGGCTGACTGGGTTAGGGTTTTTTCAATTTGGGGTAGTTTTAGGATTTTTAATAAGTTGGGGCATTCGAAATTTTTTTTAACTAAATAGGGTAATTTTAGAATAAAAGGCCAAAAAAATTAAACAATAAAACAAAATCAGAAAAACAGTAAATACATAATTTTTTGTAAATACTTTTATTTACATGAAAATGTAAATACTTTTATTTACCTAATCTAAAAAATGTATTTAGTAATCTATGAGTGGTGAAAAACTGCTAGTTAAAATCTGTGAATGTAAAAATCTGGTTAAGTATATATTTACTTGTAAATACATTTATTTACCACTAGTAAATTTACATATTACAAATACATAGCAAATAGCGGATAGTAAATACTGAACTTTGTAAAAATTTTATTAATAGATTTATTAATTAAGTATCAGATTTACCCATAAATAGCACATCAATATAGTATCATAAATACTTAATTTACAAAGTAAATAATCATTTTTTTTTGAAAATATCAATAATTATATTTATTTAATTATATTTATTGTGTTAATAATCAAATTTACATCATTAGTATTAGTTTTATGTTATAAATACAGAATTTGGCAAAGAAACAAAAAAAAAAAAAAAAAAACCCAACATTTACCGAACAATAATTGGATATACTGATTTTTATTTGTCATACATAGTAAATCCATTCATTTACCTATAAATATTTGAATTTACTAAGTAAAATAAATAGATTTATTAAGTAAATCTGTTTACTTACATGTAAATATTTATATTTATCGAGTAAAATAAATAGATTTATAAATACTAAGCTTTATAAAAATTGTAATTAATGGATTTATCAATTAAATATCAGATTTACTTATAAATAGTACATCAATATAATATCATAAATACTTAATTTACAAATAAGTAATCATAAATTTTTTTTGAAAATATAAATAATCATATTTACTGTGTTAATAATCAGATTTACACAATTAATATCAGTTTTTAACTTGTAAATACATGACTTGACAAAGAAATTAAAATAAATAAAAAATATTAATATTTACAGAAAAATAGTTAATATACTGATTTTTGTTTATCATACTTTGTAAATTTATTTTATTTACCTGTAAATATTTAGATTTATCAATAAATAATAGATTTATCAAGTAAAATATTTAGATTTTATTTATCCATATTTACCAGAAAGGATAATTATTTACAAGTACATATGATTATTTATGAGTATTACTAAATCATTCAGCAAAGGTGTAAAACTTAATCACAATAAAATTTCTAGTGAAAATATTATTTACCATGAAATATAAAAATTTCCGTAAATATGATGATTATTATTTTATTTTTTGATAATATCAATATTTACTTTGTTTTCATCATTTTTTTTTTTTTTTTTTTTTTTTTTTTTTTTTTTTTTTTTGAAATTCAAAAAATTTACTATTAAATAAAATATCAATAATAACAAAAATTGTTTTTCACATTCTTTGTTATTTTCCTAAAAATATCCCAGATCTCCTAATTAAAAAAAAAAAAAAAAAAAAACTAGATATGCAATCCCAGATCTGCAACAACCACCGCTGCCGCCACTCCCATGTCGCCGGAGAACGAGATTAGAAGACGTCGTTACAGCAGCTTCACGAAGGAGATTCGACGATCTCCAGATCTGCAATCTTTGCACTATCACGACAGTGAAGGTCGGTCGGTGAAGGTAAGCATGACGGCCGGCGGAGATAGCGCGACGACATCGTCGTTGGTTGTGCGAGGTTCGATCGCAATCCGGCGGCTCCATCGAGAGGTTCATCGCTATCCGCCGCTGCAACCATAATCGCTCTGTCACTTGTTCTCAGAAGCGTCGCCGGAGAGAGCGTCACTGCTGGCGGTGAAGCGGCGAGTCGTCTCCGTCACTGGCACTCCAGTAGTCATTACTGAGAGAGACAGAGAGAGAAATGGAGGAAGGAAGGCGAGGAGAGAGAAAATGGGGGTTTGTGGATAGAGAGAGTCAGATGTCAATGAAAGGGTAAAAATGTAACACACAAAAAAAAAAGTTTAAAAAGAATAAAAAAAAAATACGATAATTTTACATGTTTTGAAATTGCTGCTATTTTGTAGACCAGTATATTTGAAATATGTTATTTAATACAAATTCTCTATTTTATATTGTTATAAATTTATAAATTTTAAGTGTAAATCATCAAAATTTAAAATTTAAAATATAATTTATAACTATATCATAAGTTTGGAGACATGTTTGGACACACTAGTGCATAAAAGTCAATAAAAATTAAGACATATGATTGTTATAGAAAGCACAGTATGCTTTAATGGGCAAAGCATTTTGTCCAAAACGGTTGGCTAATATGTCTTGTATTTGTTTTTTAGTCCTTCGATTTTCTTTTCTATTTTTTTTGGCTTAATTTTTTCATTTTTTATGATTTCATCCTTTGATTTTATTTTTTTTATTTTGGCCTAACTTTTTTTATTTTTACAATTTAGTCCTTTTTTGTATTCAACGAAAATATTTTGTATTTGCTTCTTAGTACTTTGATTTTCTTTTTTTAATTTTGGCCTAATATTTTTTATATTTACAATTTAATCCTTTTCTTTATTGGTCAATTTTTTTTTTCATTTTAGTCCTTTTATCTTTTATTTTTGTATTTTTTTTCATGCCTCTCTTCTTCTTTTTTAGGTTCTTTTTTTTGTGGGTCTATTTTTTAAATTATTATATTAAATTTTCTATATGTAGGTAGAATTTTTCAAATGCATCTAACATGTGTATAACACATGCTTTAAATTAGTGTGTGTGTATATATATATGTATATATATATGAGACTAAAAAAGTTTGATAATATTCAATGAACAAAGTAAAGTCTTCATATCATACAGTAGATCGGTTCTCCTAAGTTTATGTCATAGTAGTCGTTTTCTCAGCAAATGTTCCACTGAAGTTGTGGAGGGGAAAAGAAAAAATAAAATAAAATGAAAGAGAGAAGACTTTTTGTTTTGTTTTTTTTTTTTTTTTTTACCCTTCTTTTCACGACATCTGATTGCTATATATTTCTATATTATTATTATTACCCAAATCGCAGGACCTTAATTACCACGAAATTGGTAGAAGCATCGTTGACTTCATCTATATATATATATATATATATATATATATATAGTCAGTCTTGTATTTAGTCCAAGTAAGAATAACTCTTAAGTTTCGAGGAAAAACATATGCACTTCCGTATGTTGCATTAGTCCACCGAGAGAAACTTCCTTACCTTTGAGTCTTGAGGAATTTTATTACGTTGTTAAAATTAATATAATTTCAAGACTCTCTGGTTTGAAATTACTAGCTTTGGTTATTGCAATATTGTAAATTGTGTTCTTAGAAGACAAGACTCGAGATAAATAATCATCGAATTAGACAAATCATCTATTATATGATTACATAATTCTTTGAGTAGAATAATAGTGCCCGTTGGTTGCATTTGATTATTGAATATTTGCATCCAAATATAGAATTCAAATTGAGTATTCAGATTAAAATTGTGTTTAGATAGTTTTTGTTAAATATAAAAATGAAGTGTAGTATGGATGTGTTATACAAAGTGAAAATTTAAGTTAGGATACTCGAGTTGAATTATTGTGAAATAATGAAAACATATAAATGCAGTTGAATGTTTCATCACTAGTTAAACACACGCTCTATTTTTATTTGTTTTTCTTTTTTGAACTTGGACAAAATGATTCAAACTTCACACCTTATAATGGAATGAAGTATAGAATTATCACTGGATTATACATACAATCACTAAACACATTATATTGGAATTAAATAATAATTATTAAAAATGGTGATCGAAATAGACCCTAAGCTTTTACATTATGGAGCACTCCATTAACGATCTATTACACATGTGATGATCAATTTCACAACCTGCAAAAGTGTGAATTTTCTCCCTTGCAAGTATCAAGGAATATATCAACAAATACATCACTACAAAATATTAGGTTCACTATAGATTGTGGTTCCTTATATTTTCTTTTCTTTTCTAACGAAAGAAAATTTCGGAAAGAAAATAAATAGGGATGTCTCAGATACTCACAAAACTAAAGCCCTAACGGAGAATCCTACCCCAACACGAGGAGCGTGTTACCTCAGATTTACCGAATCTATTAAATACTAAGAACACATGAGCCAGGGCATGATCCGAGCCACACAAAATTTGTTAAAAAAAAAAAAATTCGCAATACCAAAACTGACCTATGAAAAACCGAAAATGGATAGTGTTCAAACTAATGCACTAGGTTCCACGTCAGAACCGACCAATGTTGGTCGGAACCCGAACCGACAAGGCCACACTTGGCATGGTTTACGGTTGGGCTCAATTTGAAACCCAACCCGATCGAGCCTATAGCATTTATTTGCTATAATTTTCCCCAAAAAAAAAATACAAAAAAAAAAAAAGAAGAAAAACAGTCAGATTACCAGCTTGTAAACTACTGGGTTACCCATCATAAAATGGAGCCAGACCGAGTATTACCTCTTTCCCTCAAAGGTTTTATGACTATCATGACAGCAAACATCCTTTAGTCCTAACGCATACATGCTGCTCATTAATGTTTTCTCACGACACCGACTTTAAAAAGATTAAAAAAAAAAAAAGGCTTACTTTCTAGAATGGTCCCTAATTATATCCTCAGTCTAAACTATCTTTAATCTTTACATAAATCTCGCAAATAACCCCAAAATAACGGGAAAAATACCAGGTAAAATCACCGATCAAAACTCAACTCAAAATACCTTTGAAAAACTATATTGATCTTCATATCAATGGCGTACTGTAGATCAATGCAAGAAGAGATACAATATTGTTTACGTATATAATTAATGAACATCAATTTTAGGGGCATTTATGTACCATGGACTAAAATAATTATAAAAAAAAAAAAAAAAAAAGAAGTCATTGCTGACCAAACCTATATATATATATATAAAAGAATATTGAACACAAACGACAACAAAACTTTACCGTAAAATTATTAATTGAATTGCATAATCTTCGGTGCAAACCTCAACAACCTATCCAAGGTGTTTGGCAAAAATTTCCTTGCAAATAAGTGGCAAATATTGGTTCTGTTTCCATTGTACTCGCATTCACTCCCATGCCTTAGCTTTTCCAGGAGCTCATAAGTCACATCTTGCCTCACAAACTTTGTTGGATGTGGGCCACCCTGGCCCAGTCAACCCAAGTCAACGTCCTATTGGAATTCCTTCTCCAAAACTTGATGCTAACAAATGTGGGCAGGTAATGCTCATCAGTGTAACATGAGCCCCGGCAAGTCCTTTTAAAGACAGGGAAATATTTCTGGTCCGCCACCACCTCGACGGCGAGGGCCCGGTCCATCTCGAACCACTGCGAGCCCTTCCGCCACTGTTCGAGCCTGATTTGGGGCCGCATTCGGGGGTTGTAGCGGCCCCGCCCCACGGGCCCGCGTAGGTCGTAGGCCTCCACAAAGTTCTTGGTTGAGCCCATGATGTACTTGTACACGGTTGAGAAATTGAACAAAGGAATGCATGCCTCGGAGAGGAGAACAAAACGTTGGTTGGAGAAGTCAAGCAAAGCATTGGCTAATAGGCGTCTCTCTGCTTCCACCATGTTGGGGTCTCCCCACCTCACATTCTGCAACATTCACCAAATGTGGTTGGATGTCAAAAGAACAGGCCCAATTTCAAGCCCAGTTAAAAGGCCCAATTTCTAAGCCCACTATCTTTATCTAACCTAAAAAATTGAAATCTAAGTCAATAGCATTTTTATCCAACTTAAAGAAAGTAAATAATATGTACATTTAAAATATTTGAAATAACTAATAATAACTATTAGTTATTTATTTTAACAAATTTTCTATTGACAATTATATAGTCTTAATTTTTAAAATACTTCATTTACTATAAAGTTGTTTTTTACCATTTAGTTACAATGAAAATTAGAACCAAATCCATTTAACTTACCTACTTACCTTTTTCACCTTTAATAGAATTCTGACATTCTTAACTATACATGAATATCTATTCATATATATATATATATATATATAAATAGCAGGGCAACAACTATAATCTCAATTTTTAAGTACTAATTTATACAATATATGAGTTATTGTTTTTTTTTATTGATCAGTACTTAAAATACTATAATATGAATTAATTACATCTACTAATGAAAATATAACACGTGATATATAAATGTATATATATGAGAAGTGACAATTATTTTATAGTATTCAAGAAAGTATTTATACTCTCTCAATTAAGGAGCATCACTCTATATATCTCAAAACCGAATGGCATGGATGATCTTAAGATGCGAATTGGGAACCAATTTCTTTTTCAGCAAAAAAATAAAATATATATATATATAATTTCTTTTCTAGAAAAGCAAAAGTACCAAGAGAATATATATATATATATATATATATATATATATATTTCTCTAATGAGTAGTATCAAGCATAATTTTTACACTTGCAAACATTTTTGCTAAATTATAACTAAAAGGAGAACTTTTGTTTGAGAAAAGAGGGAGGCAAGAAGAAGAAAGGAATATACAAAAGTTTTGTTTGGAGTGTAAAAAGAGATGAAATGGGAAAGAACAGAATGTTCTTGATATATATATATATATATTATATATATATATATTTCACGAGAAGAAGAGTAGAATCCAAGAAATGCATGAAACAGATCATTGATATACCACTACTCAATCCCAAAGGGGCTCTGCATCTTAAATCTCAAGTCAAAAAGATACTACTCAAGTACTAGAGTTGATTTGTGTTATTTAATTTTAATGCCACAGAAACGAAATTTAACACAAAATTACTATGGGACAAACATTTTTTTAATTAATTAGCAGCATCTCTTAATTGATTGTCTAGCTTAAAGTATTTTAATATTATGACCATTAATTTCCTAGATTTTGTCATTTTTGCTCACATAAACAATGTTGTGATATTTAATATTTCTGACACAGTAATATATATGTGTGTGTGTGTTAATTAGTAACTTTAATCTAACTATACAAACAAATATTTTTAATATTCTACAATAATGACCTACAAATTTCGGTTTAGAGGGTAGTAAACAGAACTTTTAGGCCTAATCATTTTAAAGACGAGAAAATAACGCAAGATTATGAAGGAAGGAAAGAAAATATCAAAGATTTAGGGGATTTTTTTTTTTTTTAAATTTTACACCCTGTTACAAAAAATCATCATTTTGCTTTGGATTGTTTCGCCTTTTGATATCTTATAGATTTTGAATTTATGACCAACTCTTACATTTTTATCATTCAATTGTCAATTTTGACTACCAAAGAGACTTAAATGCCGTTAATGAAAAAAGAAAACATGTAATTTTCCAAAATCTGAAACATATTTAGGATTTTTTTTTTAAATAGTCAAAATCAAAGTTTAACCCGTAAAAAGGCAAGGATTTAAGATGAATAAAAAATATGAAGATATGAATGTGATAAGATCTAAAATATAAGGCAATATATTTTCATAACATCAAAATACAAGGTATAAAAATGAAAAAAAAAAAAAAAAAAAACCCCCAAAGATAAAACAATATATAAACAAAGATAACCTTTTTATGACGTCTAATTAAGAACTTAACCAACACAATACGTTAGACAGGAAATGCCTCTTCATATTTCATATAACTAGACCGGTGCTTCCGAAAGTCTGGCCAACCAAGTTTTGACAAAACTTTTTGGAGGTCCAATCACTACTAATTGAAGAAAGACATGCATAGATATTCCTCAACAAAGCAAAGTTAAGCTTCCAAAAATGTATGGCCAGTTGCCAACTGATCCATATATATATATATATATATATATATATATATTTAAATGGCACAACTGGCCCTATGCTTAACTCATATGCTACATTGATTAACACAAAAATAATTAATAACAGACATCCAGAATAACACGCACATACTATAACGTTTTTTTTTTTTTTTTAATTTAAAAAATAATTTTAAGAAGGATGAATAAGAAATTCCTATATATGATGAAATTGTATACACACGTAAAAGAACTATGTAACATATATATACACACACATATTCAAGACGTACTTAGAAGCTATTTATTTACGGTGACACATGCCCAAGTAAAAGAAACCCATAAGATTCTCCATTAGACGAGGCGTACTACGTGCAACCTTAGGCTCCTTAAATGACTATAACATGTGCATTACAAACCCAAAAACAAAAAGAGAAAATCCCCCATTTGACTCCTCCTAAAAGCTTTATTTTACCTATGAGCCAAACGTGGAAGGAATAACGGATTGGCTTCTCAATTGGCTCGATCGGACCATTCATTAGAAAGGAAAGTTTGTTGAACAAGAAGACCCTTTTCTTTATTCTAAATTTTATTCCTTTTTTTTTTTTTTTTTTTTTTTTTTTTTTTTGTAAACTTGAAGTTTTTTTCCCTGATTAAAAAAATAAGAAAGTGTCAAAATAATTTTCTGTTTTAATTAGTGTCATTATTGTTTAATGATGACGTCACGTTTCCCCAAAAAAAAAAAACGTTAATCATTAATTTGGAGGAAACTAATTTTTAAGTAATTAATGATAAATATAGAGTTTGCATATATAGCACCTCATCAAAAGCTTTATTTGTTTGGGGAAATTAAATTCACTAATTAATGATTATAATGAAACCTTAATCATAAGGAATTTTATATAAACCTCGAGAAAGACTGTACTGATTTTGGGCATGTGAATACACATATAGCACCTTCACTATATATACCCGAGTAAAATAAAGTATGTAATTGTAACCACAATTTGCCACTTTTCAATGCTAATATTCATTCTTAAGTTGTATTCTCCGTCAAACAGATAATGAAATTTCATTTCTCAAATAACACATCAAATAATTATTATCAAAAATTAATGTTACATGAAAATTTTAAAAAAAGAAAAAAAAAAACCATCAAAATGAAATCATGAAATTCATTGTTATACTGACCTTACTAGGAATCCATCTCCCATAGAATGCTGAATCTTGAGGCTCTGTTGCATTGAAAAACGGATTGGAATGAACATATACAGAAAACAGCCCTTCGTTTCCTTTAAAGAACTTGTCCCAAAGAGGAGCCAACGCCACGGCTCCTCTCGCCAAGAACATGAAGGCGATTTTCGGGGTGAACTCGAAAGGGACACCGCTCATTTTCGGCACCATGGAAGCTCTCCAAAGCAACTCCTCGTCGTCCATGTCATGCCTTATCTCCGGCGGTTTCAAGTACTCGCCTAACCCGATTCGAGTAGTGCTGATCGGATGATCAACTTGTTCGGATTGGTTTGGCGTAAATGGCGGGGATAATATCAATGGCGGTGGAGGAGAGGGAAGAGATAAAATTGTTGGTGTTGGTTTTAGATGAGAGGAAAAGTTGAGACAACTAGGAGTTGTGGTGTTTTGGCCTAGTTGGTGAAGTTTGAATTGGAGAGGGAAGGAGAACTCTTGGAGATAGAAACTTAGGGTGATTCCGAGGGCTAAACCGGAGCCGAAGAAGATGAAGTGAGAGATGAGCCTGTGGAGGTGCATTTGGAGGGTCAAGAGCTTGGGGTATGAGGCTAGAGGAAGATTGTTTTGTTGCTTTGTTACCATTGTAGAGAAACAAAAGAAACGGAGATTGAGGGAAAGAGAATATTGAGAGTTGAGATATATTGCCTTGTATATAACGCTCGTTTCTCTTTGCATGTGTGTCTATATATATATATATATATATATATATATGGAGAGAGAGAGAGGGCGGCGAGGGAGAGAGAGAGTATGGAAGGCTTCAAGAAGTGAGGAAAAGATTCTTAAATTGGTTACCGCACTCTAGTATTTATGTGATGTTTTCCAGTAAAAACAAACAATATGGACAGTAGGAAACATTTGTAAGACATACACATAATAATAAACGATAAAATATTTTAGAGGGATTTATTGTCTTTTAAAAAAAAAAATTCACTAATTTCCCTAAATTATATCACTAGTGTCAACGTGTCCCTGAATTATGAATTGTATCTTATTGTACTCTTAAAACTAAACATTTATGTCAAAATACCCTTTCTGTTTGTTTCCGTTAAAATTTCTATCAAAATTTTGTTAAAATTCCCCGTGATCTTTATGTTTGTATCAAAATGTCCCATAACGTGTATTATTTGTGTCAAAATGTCTCGTGTGTTAAGGTATGCGTACATTTAATGTTCCTCTCCAACAGAATTAGTTTGTTGTTACCATTATCTCATATATAATCTATCTTGGAGTTTCTCAGAAGAAAGAAAGAAAATAATCCATATTTGCTTTATTCTGGGAAAAACTCCAAGCGCTTTGTTTAAAACAAAAAAAAAGTTAAGAAAGCTTACATATGAGATGATGGTGTCCAAAATAAAGTGTACTTATTATTGCTTTTTAAACAAGTAAAAATAAAGTGTAACAACATGAATTAAAATAAGACATAAAAGTAAAGTGTAATAAAAGACATAAAATCAGCCACAAAATTTTCTCAAAAAAATAAAAATAAAAATAAAAGATATAAATTATTTTGTTGGTTTTCTTTTTTACATATTCTCACAAAGTTAATAATAACTTGATTAATAGATGGGATATTGTGACAGATTATAGATTGTGGGCGTTTTCACACAAATATTAAAATCAGGGGATGTTTTGACAAAATATTGATAGAGATGGAAATGGAAACAAATGGATGGGGAATTTAACTACAAATATTATAATTTGGAGGTATAATATATATAATTTATATTCCACGAGATATGAGAATTCGTGAAAATTTTCCCACTTTTTTCTGTCTTTGTTTTTGTTTTTGTTTTTTTTTCGTTTGAAGAATTAACTTATAATACTAATATATATATATATATACACACACACACACATATATATTAAATGGTAGGGGCCTAGGGGGGGTTCATAAAAGTTTTGAAAAATCAACACCAACTCGATACTTAGATGAGTTTGTGTGTATATACAGAGAAAGTGCACCAACGCTAGTTGTCTTTGATGAGGGGAAAAGGTAAGTAATTAAAAGATGTGCAAGAATTATTCATTCCTGTAACGACCAAATATTTCCCATTTTGTATAAGCTGCAACAAGCAAACTGAAAATCGGGTTATATAAGGTATTGCTTTAATTACTAAGAGAGAAAAATTGCTTGATTTTTTTAAGGTAATTACTTGATATTTTTCGTTTGAATTTGCTTGAAATCACCATATTTACGTGCACTCCAATTTGGTGTATATTTTATTACTTACGTTTCTTTTTTTTTTTTTTTTTTCTTTTTTTTTTCTTTTTTCTGCTGCAAATAAATACTGTCCTATTAAAAGGGACATCCCTCCAAAACAAATAGAAAGGAGGTGCGTTATTTTAGTAATTTCCTTGTCGTTTTGTCAGGAATTAATTGATCCGTTAACATATGAAAAAAGTTTTAAAACTGCTTCTAGTTGTTGCGAGGGTGTAAAACATTAACATACGTATGAATCCGGGAAAAGCCATATTTTTCTCATGTATTTGTCATTTGATTGGAACAACTTTTGATAAATACTAATAACTCTCGGATACTGTATTAGAACAGAAAAATCCATTTAGGTCATGAACTACATCAATTTATCTTTCCATATTTCTGTTGTGGGAAAAGAGAGTATAGTAAAATTTCATTCCTAACAGGAATTTTTTTTTTCTTTTTATTACTATTATTTTTTTAACATATAATAAAGAGCCAAAGGTTATTCCCTCCTTCTTATATATGTCATTTCCTACTTTTTTTTTTATTCTGACTTTCTTTCATTTTTCCCATTCCCTCTTATTTCTTTCCTCTTTTTTTCTCACTTTTTTTTCTTTACTCCATTTAAAAATTCTCTCAAATATATATAATATATATATATATATATTTTTTTCAATGACCCTCTCAACTACTATTTTCACAGTATTTGATAAAATATATATTTTCCTTTTAACTCCTTTAAAGTTGTTCGATCTATTCTCTTTTTAATTTGTTTTCTCTGATCGTTTTAAAGTGTAATTTTTTTTTTCCTTTTTTTTTTTTGCCCACACTGACATAAATTTTTGAAATGTATCTTTTTTCAAACCATTTTTAATGTCCATTTCAATTATTATTTTCTCATATCACTGCCTAATTGACTCTATGTAATTTGTTAACTTCTCTCAAATTTGTTACTACATACTTAAAATATTTTCTCCTCAATACTCTATAAGACTACAAGCAACAATTTTCCCATAATACCTTAAATTAAATTTTAATTTAATAAATTGATTAATCATGTACATCGCACATGCCTACATCTACAGAAGAAGCTATTGAAAGCAATGGAAAGGTGACACATGTCGGCAAGATTATAAAGTACGTTCATCAAAACAATTATAATGTCCCACAAGATATGTCGACACTAGTGATATAATTCAAATAGAATTTATAAAATTTTCCCTTTTTTTTTTTTTTTTTTTTTTTTTTGTCTTTTGAAGAATCAACTTATAGTACTAATTATTATTATTATATTTATGTGTATATATAAAATTTAAATAGTAGGGGCCTAGGGGGTTCATTAAAGTTTTGAAAAATCAACACGGTAAATATAGACAATGGTGAACAGAACATTTAGAATGCGTTTCGTTCACCACTTAGAAATAAAAGGGGGGGGAAAAAACTTAGCTTTGTATTTTTCTGAAAAAAAAAAAAAAATCATTTAGTTTCACTAATCACCAATTCCAATTATAACTTAAAAACTCAAACTTTCAAAATTCATAACTTCACTTACATAAGTCCAGATGACATATATTTTTTTTTAACTATATTAAATTCTGAGACGAAACGAAACAAAACTTCTATTGATATATTTTTTTTTCAACACATTTTAAGTTTTACACTTTTTTAACTCCAACCAACCAAGCACACAACTCGATCATTGCTAAACTCAAATAAAATTTTTTCAACTCCAATTTGTCAGCCAAACGCATGCTTAGATGAGTTTGTGTGTATATCAGTATATGTAGAGAGAGTACACCAACGCTAGTTGTCTTTGGTAAGGGGAAAAGGTATGCAATTAAAATGGAGGTGCAAGAATTATTCGTTCCTGTAACCACCAATATTTCTGATTTTGTATATACCGCAACAAGTAAGCTGAGAATCTGGCTATATAAGGTAGTACTTTAATTACTATATATATTTGCACTCCTATTTGGTGTGTGTGTGTCTGTGTGTATACACACACTTACTTTTCTTTTTTTCTTTTTTTACTGGAAATATATATATATATATGTATATATATATATTGCTTAACTATTAAAAGGGACATCCCTACAAAACAAATAGAAATGAGGTGTGTTATTTTAGTAATTTCCTTGCTGTTTTGCCACACAATAAATTGATGTAAACATATGAAAAAAGTTAAAAAAAGATTAAAACTGTTTCTAGTTGTTGCAAGGGTGTCAAACATTTCCAGTTGTTGCAAGGGTGTCAAACATAACGTGTGCGTGTATATATTTATCTAGGAAAAGCCATATTTTTCTCATGAATTTTTCATTTGATTGGGAGCAGCTTTGATAAATACTAATAACTCTCATATGGAGTATTAAAACGGAAAAATCCATTAGATGAGGAATTATATCAATTTATCCTTCTATATTTTTGTTTTGAGAAATGGAGTACAAACAGTAGAATTGCATTCCTAACATGAATCTCTTTTCTTTTCTTATTAGTTTTTTTTTTTTTTTTTTATTTTAAATTTCTTCTATTGCTTGGGCTTGTTTGGAACCAGTGGATAGTGAAAAAGCAATTAGATGATACTTCATCAAAGGATCATATAGGTAATTTATAGTTTATAGAAATGTAAAAGAATGAAAAATGGAAATAAAATAAAGTAAAGAGGTAAATGGACTTTTGATTTCATCAAAATTGACTTTGGAATTGAGTATGGATAAAAGATCGCCCTATGTTATACTATTCAATTCTTGACGATAAATCAATTTGTCATATAATATTATTCATGATATTGATCCAATAATTAAATTGTATCTCGATTTAATTCATCTCATTGAATTTACCAAAAAATAAAATAAAATAAAATAATAAATAATAAATAAATAAATAGAGAGAGAGAGAGAAATTTATCATCTCTATGTGCTTAAATCTCAGAATTAAAGAAACATGGAACCATGAAATTATGGAATGGATAGAGAGAGAGAGAGATTTATCATCTCTATGTGCTTAATTATCACAACAATTAAAAATCTCGAAATCCATTTTTTGTGAGCAAGTAAAGAATTATTAAGTTTTCCCAACTTGTATTATTCATAAAAGTTATCTAATACTTATACTCTTACATTGTTTTCTCGACTTGACGAGTATAATTACTCATTTGGCTTCCCCAATCGAATCTGACCAAAATAGTCTTCCTTGTATTGATTTCCTCCATAGATTTATTAACAATTTGGTAATTCTTACCAATAAAAAAAAATGTTACCACATAGAGGCATATGCCAACAGCATGTGCCATATACTAGTACCATCATAATCTTACGTTAACATATATATATATATACATATATATATATATATATCTTGAGATATATAAAGGAGCCAAAGTTTCCTACCTCCTTTTACCGTTTGTAATTTCCTCCCTTTTTTCCTCACTTTCTTTCATTTTTCCCCGTTCCCTCTTATTTCTTTCCTTTTTTTTTTTCCTCACTTTTTTTTTTCTTTACTCCATTTAAAAAAGTCTCTCAGATATATATAAGTATTTTTCATGACCATCTCAACTGCTCTATTTTTTAATAGTATTTGATAAATATACATTTTCCATTTAGCTCCTTCAAAATTATTCTCCACTCTCTTTTTAATTTGTTTTCTCTCATCATTTTAAAATGTTACTTTTTCATTCTTTTTTTGCCCATACTAACATAAATTTTTGAAATGTATCTTTTTCCAAAACAAATTTTGTGACCATTTCAACTATTATTTTCTCATAATATCACCTAATTAACTCTATATGATTTGCTAACATTTCTCAAATTTTATACTACATACTTAAATATTGTTTCCTCAATATTCTCTACGCAACAATTTTCTCATAATATTTCTTAATTAAGTTTTTATTAATAAATTGATTAATCAAGTACATGGCACATGCCTACATCGACAGAAGAAGCTACTGAAATCAACGGAAAGGTGACACATGTGGCAAGATTATAAAGTACATTCATCAATTAGAAAACCAATGTTTAGTTTTCCATTAATAATTGTAATCTCTTATATGTTACCTTAAAATAAAACAAAAATAAATTAGTAGATCACTGATTCTATGGAATTAACCACTATTATTTAACATATTTATCATAGCTCTTCAGATAACAAATTCTAAAATCATTTCGAAGAATTCAAGTAAACCATTGGTTTACTTTTGAGTAAACCGGTGACGAAAGTTTTTGCAACCACGAATTCTACAAGTAGATCAAACAATTTTTAGTACTTTCTCTTAGTAGCCAGTTGTTTGAAGAAGAAAAATAGAAATTACTCCACAAAAACAATAGATATCTCTCTGTCACGGAGGAGATTCATGATCATACGGGAGGGAGGAGGATCCGGCCAGCGACGTCGCGGAAGGTAAGTGGTGTTGATGGGATCCGACACAATCTCAAGGGCTGAACGGAATAAGCTTTTTGTAAGCTTTTATATAACTAGGGAAGAAGGGTAAAATAAATTATTAATAATTCAGATCGATTTAATCATCATTCAATACCTAAAAAATTAGTTACACAGGACAAAAAATGCAAGTCACACCACTCAAATAACACCTTATTACTGCTGAATTTATTATTTTTAATTTTGTACTCCAAATTATTATTATTATTATTATTATTATTATTATTATTAGTACTCCAAATTATATTAACAATGCTAAAGTTGATATTAATATTAATATTTATATCAATTTTAATTTGTAGGACGTCTAATTATTAGGTAAACATGTAATTTTCAAATGCTAATTATTTAAATAAACGGTCAAAATTTTTTTATTTAAAAAAAATGACAGTCAATAAGTTATTGAACGTAATCCATCAATAAAAATACATACTAATACCGATCAATTAGTGATTTCAATCATTCAATCAAAAACAAAATGGTTATTTTTTTTAATATTACAAAACTTCGGATATATATATATATATATATTTTGTTAAAAAAAAAAAAGTCATTTATCCGCATAATCCTTAATCAACCACCCTCCATTGACGTTTTAGCTTTCTACATAGGTATTAGTACCATTCATTAACAAGGGTACTAATTTAAGCAAAGACCTCAAAGCATCCGGTAAAAACTTCCTAGCGAACAGAAAGCAAATATTATTATTGACATTACCATTACAACTGCAATTTCTATTGAATCTTATTCGATTCAGAAATTCAGCCGAAACATCATTCTCTCCGAACTCTCCAGGATGTGCTCCTTTCTCGGACCAATCCGCCCAAGTTATTGTCCGATTCGAGTTGTCTTCCGGGCAAAGAATGTTTGTCATCGTTGGAATATAATGCTCGTCCATATAGCACGGAACTTGACAATGTCTCCGGAAGATTGGATAGTACTTGGTATCCGACACAATCTCGAGGGCTGTTTTCCGGTCGACCGCGAACCATTGGGAGCCTTTTCGCCACTCCGATAGGGAAACTGTCGGAAGCATGTTGGGATTGTACCTGTAACGCCCTTGTTTTCCCGGTTCGTCGAAGGAGCTGATGAAGCTTTTCTCGGAGTTGATGAGGTAATTGTAGATTGTGGTGAAGTTGAAGAGAGGAATGCAGGACTCGGAGAGTAGTACAAATCTTTCGTTGGTGATGTCGAGGAGGCGTTTGCTAGAAGCCGTCTTTCTGCATCGATCATTGTCGATTTTCCCCATTGCACAGACTGCGAAAAAAAAAAAAAAAAGCCATTTCGTGTGTGACCAAATTCTTAAATTTAAATGATGTGACAAATATTGAAATCACAGTTAATATGACAAAAAATTGACGACAACATATTTGAAGGGATCCGCTTCTTTACTCACATGCTTGATTAGTAAATGATTCACCATAATGAGTTTTTTTTTCCTGTTCTTCTTCTTCTTCCTTTTTTTTTTTTTTTTCCTAACAAAAATCTGCATATTGAACTACCAAAAACAATGCACAAATCCAACAAACAAGAAGAACATTGTCCAACGGTCTTTAATACTTTTTTTTGAATCGCAATATATTGTGATTAGCGAATATTAGTTGGTTGTTTAGCATAGAGATATGAATTATAAAAATCCAATTTAAGTTGAAAATAAAGTTAATTAACTCAACATTATATTTTTGACGAGAATAATACTAGATACACCAATCATAATCTTAATTTTTGGATATCAATCTAGCTACGTGTGATGTATGAGCTGGATAGTCTTTAAATAATTGTCATATATTAGTTAAAACCAAATTTTTATATCTATCCGTTAAAAGATGACAACTCACTGTCACGTAAATTGCACTAAAAAATTCAGACTAAAATCAGTGCCATTAATACTAGCTACTCTTTCTGACAGATATTGAAAATGGTTGAATTATGTGATTAAGAAAATATAAAATATAATTCACCTTGCTTGGAATTCTTCTCCCAAAGAAGACAGAATCCTCAGGATATGAATCGACGAAGCAGGGATGCGGGTGAACATAAATGATGTAGAGCCCCTCGTGACCTCTGAAGAAGATCTCCCAAAGTGGGGCCAAAGGCATGTCTCCCTTTGTCAAGAACATGAACGCCACTTTAGGCACAATCTTATATGGAGGTTCTTTAATCCTTGGAGCAAACGAAGCCCTCCATAACAACTCATTGCCGTCCATATTATGCAAAAGATTTGGCCCGTTCTTCTCCGGCGCCTTCTGTACTAAAGAGACCGACGACGATAAACAGAACACGGTACGAATCTGTGACAAGTAATCAAAGCTGTTGAAGTAGAAAGAGACTGTGATGCCAACGGAAAAACCGATAACAAAAATCAGAAGATTGAAAACATGGCCAAACTGCAAATGGGAACTGAAAGTTCTGGCCATATTGTTGGATTTTTATTTTTTTTTATTTTTTTTTCTATGCTGCTGTTAATTTGACATTTCTAAGTGTAAGAGAGATGGCCGAGTTTGGTAAGGAATATGGGAAATCTGAAGGAGATTTTGACTACTTAAACAAGCTGAATATGAGATGAATATTAATAACAATTCTTGATGCGAAATTTATGATGGGCATTAAAGCGTGTGTTGGTCCGAGATCTTTTGATATATCTCGACCAATATTACAAAATACGAAAACTTTTTAATTTGACACAAGACATTAATACGATGGATGAATTTTTAAAGGCCTTTTGGTTAATTTTATGTTTTAACCAAAACTCCAGTTACAAATCACTCAAATACAATCACTCTCCTTTACACTCTCTCTTTATAAGCCTGACACTTGTCCCATCTTTTTTACTTCTCAAACAAAGCAGATCATCAGCCTAAAAACAAGACATAATTTTAACTGCTTATTACGAAATTGCCACCACTCGTTCCCGACAAGTTTAAAATATTAACAGCTTAACTTCACTCCGGTGACGGCAACCCAAACGGCCAACGCCCACCCCGATACGACGGTGACCGACAGCTCTTTCTCCTCCCCTCCCCAGAAATGGTGACGGCAGCGAACTACTCCTTGTCCTACGACAATGACCAAGCTCTCCCCTACCCTGCGACGGCAACGGTGACGATGACGAAAACGACGGCAAGCTTCCGCCCAAATGAAAAATATTTTTTCTATTATTTTGGGATTTCTATTTAGGGGGACAGGGACAACACTGGTTAAGCCGGAAAAAAAAAAAAAAAACAACAACAACAACTTAGCCCCACGATGAAAGCGTGCAAGTTGTATGTCTTCTTCTTCATAAGCTGAAGATTGTGGTGAACTGAAGAAGTTCAGCCCAAAGATAAAATAAACAAAATAGAAGCACTAAGCCCAAAAAAAAAAAAAAAAAAAGCAAATTACGGGGCCCACGGTAGAAAAGGTGGTGGTAAATAAATATTTAGGTCTGTTTGATGAATGAGTTTGAGTTGATAATTTTAAGTTTTAATAGTAATTTTTATTGATTTTTTAGAAAAAATAAAAAACTTTTTAAAAACAAGACAAAAATTTTTTTCAAAAAAAGACAAAAACTGAAATGAAAATTTTAAGTTTAAACTTTGAAACCAAACAAGGCCTCTGTTTGATAAACGGTTTAAGTTGAAATTTGTAAATTTGAATTTGTTGATTTTTAAAATTATTTATAATTTTTGTTAATTTTAAGAAAAAAATAAAAACTGAGATAAAAATTTAAATTTAAATTATATTACCAAACAATGCATTAACCTACGGTCTTGTTTTTTTTAATATGATGATTTGCACAGTTGAAGGAAACAAAAAGAAGACACAGGTGTCAACTTTAGAAAAGAGAGAATGAAAAAGAGGGTGGGTTGTCAAGTATATTTAGCATTCCTTGCTACTTATATATTTATATATATTTTTTTGTAAGCGCACCATCCCAATTAATTTACACTTATCAAAAATTTGAAACCTGAATTTATCATACTTAAAATGTTTATTTAGTGCTTGAGTTCAGTTTGATATAAGATGAAATTTTTAAGTTTGATTTGATTAATTTTTTAAAAATTAATTATAAATTTTATTAATTTAAAAAAAAATTTAATTAGAGTTAAACTTTGTTATCAAATATAGACTTAATTTCCTTTTCTCACCGATTAAGTTAGCCTGGGGGTGGCTTCATATAATCTATTACATAAGTCGTAGTTACAAGACCTGATTTGACAAGATGGAAATGAAAGCGTTGAAATGTGTTGCTAAATTTTAAATATAATTTTCATAAGTGTCGTTATTGGAATTAAGCTTTTTTTTTTTTTTTTTCTATTTTATTTTTACACTGTCATTTAATATATGTTGTAAAAATGTCATTATCTTAATAAATTTATTCTTATTTTTAGGTTTTTTCTTATAATGGTTTTGTAATTATGGTGGTGATTCTGTCTTCATGTGGAGTTGCACAAATAATTAACTTAATAATAAGAAGAATGCTAACCTTTTCTGTTCCCTTTCTTTGGTTTTTGTTTATAATAATTGTAATGTTTTGGTAGCGAATTAAAAAAATATATAGATATATCAATAATAATAATGATGAATGGTTATAATATTGCATAACGATATTGAAAAATTACACAGATTAATGATTAGACTACAAAGAGATTTGACCATATTTGTTATAAGGGGATTTCGATTTTAATAGAACGAGAAATATATATATATATATATATATATATATATATAATCTCCAGAGAAGTGATTCGCCGAGAAATATGTGGGAAAAAAAAATCATCCGCATCTTCCAAAGAAATTTACTTGAGTAAGAAGGTTTCATCTGTCGACAGGGTAAATAAAATTTAAAATATGAGCCATGACCATGATCTTTTGTAATATGAGCCATGTTTTACATTATGATTCTTAAATTTATATACGTGTTGAGTAGCCATATATTATGGGTTTTTTTTTTTTTTCCAAGAATTAATGACTTTGAGTGCGTGGGTTTGCTACTCAACACATGAATCTTGTTTGGTTTTTCAAGCAATTAAGAACTTTGAGTATTTTTGTTGTTAGTCAACACATGAATCTCCTTTGGACTCATCTTCTTTTGATATAGTGATCAGCGCCGTACTATTTGATGTATTTGTTTATAATGTAATATAGAAATATATATATATATATATTTGTTCTTCATTAATTGCCCCTTGGCTGCTAGTTAATTATGTGATAAATTATATTTGTGGACTTTCATTGAATCTAACTACCATTCCTAGCCAATTTGATTTGAAGTATAAACGAACAAGAAAATCAGTTACATTCCCATATCCCGGGTGCATTCAACAGCCTTATATAACTGTACTAGTAGAAGGGAACTCCCATGTTGACAAAAAGTTTTTTTTTTTTTTTTCTTTGCCTTAAAAAAATTTTTTTTACAAGAATGAAATTATTTAGATAAACAATTATTCATTCTATTGTCCTAATGAATAAAAATATACAAGTAAATATCCAAATATAACCTATATAGACGTTGATATTGCGTAATTATGATTTTTTTTTTTTTGAACTTGAGATGGAGGGATTCGAAGTATCTTTAGGTATAGTCAAGTATGGTATTATTATTAAGTTATACCTATAACCATGCATAATTATGATATTTACATCCTCATACATAAATTATGAAATTGTTTCACATTATATTGTATTGTAATATTTGTACTATGTGAGGTCTTACATTATATTAATTAACTAATTTTATAAAGTTTGTCTTTGGTCCATTATAAATGACCGGTTATATATACACGATATTATAAAGTTTGAGATTGACAACCGTAGGTGCCGTGGCAAGCACCATCTGGTGAAGAAGTGGCTTAGCATCACAAACAAAATCAAAATACAAGAGATTTTGTCTTTAAATCATTGATTCTTAAAGAAAACATATAAATTTATATTAATATAATAAATATATATGTACGATAGATTGAAAGACTCTCAAATGATTTTTTTTTAATTAATAATCATCAAAAATTAATTGAATAATCAAAAAACGTAAAAACTTTTTCAATAGTCTTGTTATAATCTTTTTAAATTTGAAAGGACAAAGATAACTCCTAAATTCAACCTTCCTAAAATAGTTGAAATAAGGATAAACTGCTACAAGTTCACGTTGAACCGAGATTATTCAAATTAAGACAAATTTTTGAAAGTAAGATAATCCCTCTAAGTATCATATTTTTGTATTACATCGCATATTCACAGTAGGTTTGAAAAAAATTACAAAATACCTATCTGATTATGACCACAGTAACTTTGGACTAACAAAAACTACAACAGATATTCTTCACAGCACACCCTGTCAAAAATGGTCTTAACACCCCTTTCGTCGTCCCTATTTTAATAGATCGGAAATCCATTATAATCACGTGTTACAAGTCATATATTAAATGAAATTTGGCCAATAATTCAAAGACTCAAAATGAAATTAACCCAATAATATATAGACCAATTTTCATCATAAACTATACTTTAGCTAAGGCTGATTAATTTGATTAATTCTAGACCATCCGTCTTGTTTTTCCAGGACTATTTTGAAGATACGTGTTTCAAATACTTTGTTTAGAAGGAAAAATTTATTTAATAGACAGTCAATTTATGGTTTTAAATCCTTTTTGTGTAAGCTATATTTCTTGAGTAATTAACCTTTGTTAATCCTTGAACTATGGCATTGTGACCCGTAGCAAAGCCATCTTATATTGAGGGGGATAATAAGAGGTATGTCACAAAAATGAAAGATCGATGGATTGATTTTTTTTTTTTTTATAACTTAAAAATCATTGTAAAATATGTCATATTAATATTTACCTATTTTTAAAATGTCACTATCGCTCGGCCAGTGTCGTTCGGATTGGATCTCCTCCACCCAATTTCCTCCTCAAGGAGGAGATCCGCCACAAGATCGATGATCACTAGATCTCCTCCCTGTCAGATCATCGATCGCGCTATTTTTCCTCCGCCTGATCGGCCCTGGATCTACAAGCACCGAGAGCGAATCTCCTCCACGCACATCCATAGTTGCGCAGAGGAGATCTGATTGGATCTCCATGCATGGAGGAGATCGCTCCTCCTCATGTGATTGTCACCGAGGAGATACTCATGCCGAAGCCACCATTGAAGAGATTTCATTCTTTTATTATTATCATTATTTTTTTTTTTTTTGGATTTCTTCAATTTTTCGTATGGTTTGTGGATTGTTGATTTTGTGATTTCAAGAAATTTTTGGGGGTTTTTTTATAAAAAAAAGTAAATCGGTGATAAAACTTAGAAAATTAGATGGATTTAGCAGTAAACAGCTAGTTACCAATTGGTATCCTACCGGAAGAGATGATTACACTGATAAAATGCCAGCAAAGGTTAGCAGTTGGTGTTATCAACTGGTAAACCAGTATCCAACTAGTAAACCGCCAGTGAAGGCCACTAGTTGGTTACCAACCAGTAACCAACTGATAACCCACTTATGGTCGGTAACCAATTTGAAACTAACTGATAACCTGTTAGTTGATGTGGTTACCTCATGAATACCAACTAGTAGTATATTTTAAGATAAATAAATAAATATTTAAAATATAATGTTATGACATTTCTTCCGAGAGTTTTTTGTTTTTTTTTTCTATGTTGCAAAAATCAATCTAACCTGGTAATCATCCTTATAATAATTTTTTTTATCCCTTTGCTTCGATTATAATATTAAAAAAAAGGGGGTAAAATCATACTCTTTCTCCCCTTTCAACACAAAACAACTAAAGGGACAATCAATATATCTAACAGACTTTTAATTCTCTTTTCTTTATCTTTTTTTTACCTCTCGTTTTCTTTCTTTCTCACCAAATAGAATGTTAGAGTCAGGAACTAAAACTGCTAAAAAAATAAAAAAAAATTAAGGAAAAAAACTCGTAGATTTATTTGCAAGAAGAAAAATTCAAGAATAAAAAATTCAAGTAGTTTGTATTTACGAAGGGGAAGACACTAGCAATGTCCAATTATACAAGACAATGAGAGTTCTCAAAAATGCTTTTTAGCCATACAAATATGTAAATATATATACATATATATGTATATGTTTATGTTGGGAAAAACCACCGATTGAACTTTTCCCTTTTTGTGTGATAAAATGGGTTCTTCAAAAATAAATTTCAACAAAGCCAACCAAACAACCAAAGCAATTAAAAATCAAAATAATCAATCGCACAAGAGACATCGATTTTACGTGGAAAACCCTCCACTGCGAAGGTAAAAACCACGGGATTGTAGTCCTATATTACCTGCCACTATATCAATAATAATGGAATTACAAAGTTCTCTCTAAATACAACTAGAGGCTCACAATCATCAAGATAAAACATAATCTTGGCTAAACAACAAGGTTCATCATCAACAATATGGATTTCAGCACAAAGCATAAAAAAGAAATCAGTTTTATGTCTCAAGTGGGTATTTGGGAAAAGCACCTTAGAGACACTAATTCAAAAAATCGTAACATGTAGATAAGAACAGCTTGTCACAATGATTCACCACGTCAAATTTGAGCACCAACAGACACCGTTTCACCGCTTAATCTTCTTGCACAAACCCAAAAACTTCACCTCTCTCTCTCTCTTTCTCCCTCACACTCTCTGTTTCTTTTTTCTTTTTTTTTTTTTCGCACTCCCACAGCAGCCCACCTTTTTTTCTTTTTTATTCTGCCACTAATCCACACGGCTTGTTCAACAAGCCATTAACCTTTTTTTTTTTTTTAAAGGTTATTGGGCTTTTAGTCCATTATTGTCCAGCCCACAACACGGGACGGACAACTCAACAGTTTATATATAACCAAAACTTAAAATTATTATTATTCTTTTATATATAAAGGAACTAAAAAACAGGAAAATTAAGTTAAAAAAAATAAGATCAAACTTGTACAGAACTATTGAGCAACAAGGGTGAAAACTGCAACAAAGGTTCCAAAGTGTTGGGTAGAAACTTCCTAGCAAAAAGAAAGCACAAAGAAGTGGTGGTATTTCCATTATAAGTGCAGTTACTACCAAACCTTATCTTACTCAGAAACTCATCCGAAACATCATTCCTTCCAAACTTCCCGGGATGTGGACCACTCTTGGACCAATCAACCCAAGTAACACTCCGATTCGTGTTCTCTTCGGGGCAAATTATGTTTATCAATGTCGGAATATAGTGTTCATCCATGTAGCAAGGCGGGTTACAATGTTCGACGAAAATGGGATAGTATTTGGTGTCCGATACAATCTCTAGGGCAATCTTCCGGCTGACCTCAAACCATTGTGAGCCCTTTCGCCACTCCGATATGGAAATTGTTGGAGACATGTTGGGATTGTATCGGCCACGACCGCTCTTTCTTGGGTCGTCGAAGGAAGCTGTGAAGCTTTTGTGGGCGTTTGTGAGGTAATTGTATGCTATTGTGAAGTTGAACAAGGGGATGCATGATTCGGAGAGTAATACAAATCTCTCGTTGGAGGAATCGAGTAGGGCATTTGCTAAGAGCCGTCTTTCGGCGTCGATCATCGTCGATGTTCCCCATTCCACTGGCTGCATTGAAATAGGATGAAGAACATCAGTTTGTGTACTATTCTTCTAGGTTTATTTTCTGAGAAAATGATCCTTTTTACAAACTGAAAATCAAATCACCCCATCTTTATCCCAGAAAATTAGACCATTCTAGTTTTGTGAGATGAGAATGTCGCTATTCTAGAAATTAAAAGAACAAACAAAACATATAGGTTTAACGTGGATGTGCCTACGTCCATGGATTAGGAAAATTGAGCCCTATGAATAAGCTTCATATTTACATACAAGTTGAGAAAACTCAATTAATGTCTCCATATAGTGTATTTAATTTGAATATGATTATGATATACTTAAATGTCCTAAAGTTATCTAAATAACTGTATTAGTTTATTACAAATAAATCAAATTTATAACAGCGCACTTAATGGTTATGAAATTTATCTTCCTTATTGGTTATGTCAGGTAGAATATAACAATTGCCCTATCTAGTAATTAGCGTGACATTATTTCATTTTTGTGTTTCAAAAAACTAAAGGAGTCTATTCTTTCGTGAAAAACACAAACCTCTCTTTCTCTATATATATATACATATATATATATATATTTTTTTTTTTTGGGCAGATTTTTCTCATCTCCATGTTAGGTTTTAAGACTAACCAAGTAGTTTTAAGATTTTTCGATATGACATTGCTTTGAAGAAAATAAGACATGTAAATTAGAATTAAATAGTTCTTTTTATAGAAACTTACCTCGCTTGGGATTCTTCTTTTATAGAAAACAGAGTCTTCAGGAGTTGAATCAACAAAGGAGGGATGTGAGTGAACATAAATGGTATAAAGACCTTCATGACCTTTGAAGAACATTTCCCAAAGAGGACCCAAAGGTATTGGTCCCTTTGACAAGAACATGAATGCCACTTTAGGCACACCTTTACGCGGCGATCTTCCGTTGCTTTGAGCCGCTATAGCCCGAGTGAACAACTCGCTGTCATTCATGCAAGGCAGGATATTTGGCTTAACTTCGAGCTCCGCCGGCGGCGGCGGCGGCGGCGGTGGTGGTGGTGGTGGTGGTGGTGGTGGTGGTGGTGGGAGGAGTAACGTTGGGGTGGGAGTAACGGCGGGGGCGGTGAAGGCGACTCTAGCAAGATAAACGGTTCTGCCTGAAGTGATGAGTTTGATACAATACTTGCCTGTGATAAGAACAAAAGACTTTTGAAGTATACACTGAATGAGATCCCAATTGATAAACCAACAACAAAACACACCAAATGAATAAAAGGCCGTAATTGGAACCGGGGAATGAAAATATTTTCCATTGTCTTGATTTTTATTTTTCATTTTGGGTTAACTTTCTCTCATGATCTAGTGGATGGATATAGGAGGCTATGGTTACTGCAAGCGCGGCCGGGGAAGGCGTTGACTGGGTACTTAAAAACTAGCTAATAACGACATTTCAAAACCAAATCTTTGAGCGAAAGTTAAGATGGCATGCATGTGTTTTGGTCTCACTTTTGGTTTCGAAATCTCTCTCTCTCTCTCTCTTTTATTCCCTATTAAGTAAACTTAATAACGTAAAATATCAATCTAAATAGATACTTAAAAAAAAAAAAAAAAAAAACTTTAGAGCTAAGTATCACAACTAATAGAAGATGAATTCCATATGTGAGCTCATGTTATAGGACTCATCCTCTATTAGTCTGAATGTCGAACTCAGTATCACTGATGCCCCTATAATATTCATATTTCAATTGACAATTTTGACTCGACTAGCCCTTTGAAACCTCTTCACGTATTCTTCTCAAAGATAGCTTTCTCTTTTGAAAAAGGTGATTGTTCAATACTGCCTTTGGACCTGAAACTCCAAGTGGGTTTTGCACAAACTAGATTTGAATGTTCAATTAATTTTGTAATGTAAAATGTGAAAAAAGATGCCTTTTTGTCGCATACTAAAATCAGAACACTTCTTACTCGGAACCAAACCAAAAGGAGTTTACCCGTCATAGTTACTTTTCTAACAATTTTTTTTTTTTTTATCTTGTCATTGTCCAATCATAAATGGTTTTCTAATAGGATGTAGTCACAAAATGTCACATTTTTATAGATTCCGTTAAGTTATCATATTTTTCTTAATTTGAAATAACTCTTATGTTTATGAAAATTTAACGATATATCTTATTGGTCAGGTTTAACGAATAATCCTTCACCTTGAATCTCGGTTGATTAGGTTAAAAATCAAATAGATGAATGTTCGTAAATTATATAGAAGTCAACCCCTTGGACTTTCCCACGCTGATCCTTAATTTACTCTAAGCACATAGATTTTTTATCTTTTTAATTACCTCCATATGCAAGAGACGATATCTAAGAAACCTACTTATTACCTAAGAATCCCATCAAGACTGCTTTCCTTAAGGCTTAAGAAATATGAAGTTTGAATAATGGAAATTAAAAAAAGTCAGCGTAGACCATAGTTTCACATCTTTGGTCAAATTTTACAGAGAATTCAAGCTTGACATCTACAAGCTTAGAGTAACAGCTTCTTGATTGTTCACCGAATCTGAGAACTCGATCAATCCACCCAACACAACCCAATCCAGTATATTTGAGTTCGGAGGATTTTGGATTGATAACAAATTGGGAGGACCATCTACGAAAACCCATAACTCCTGGGACAAATGAACGAGGAAATTTCACTCGATCGTAAAATCTCATAACCCAAAAACCGCATGAACTTGCTTGGCAACATCGGGTTTGAAACAAATCGAGGAGATACTTTCATTCTAGTTCAATGGATAAACAGATCGGGACCAAATTCTCTATCTCCGAGTCTCGGATACAAAGCTGATGAGCCTAATAGATATAGTCAGACTAGCCGAATGAAACTTTTTTCAGGTACCAACCTCAGGCAGACAATACAAGATTGAGTTAATTGAAACCAGAAGGCAACATCAAAATCACATACATGTGAAATAATACTGTGAAACCAAAAGAAGAACTTCAACAACTTAGACCTTAAATTTTTTTATCCCCAACATTCAACGGTGATTGCAACAAACCAGACATAGAACGAATTTAATTTTATATCTCAAGTGAAATTCACAGTGTAACCAAAAAAGAGAGGAAAAAAACAATTTGAGAGTGCAAGGCAACCACAAACCCAGTAGAAGTAAAATGTATAGGAAAAAAGAAATGTACAGTAAAATTAACTTTGGCACTCGTGAAGGTAAAAAAAAAGGGGGAGAAGCCAAAGTTCTCCAGGGCAGATGAAAACAAACAACAAATTTGAACCTTTCAAAGTCACAAAAGAAATCTGGAATCACTTGTGTCTGTGGAATCACACTTGGAGGTGCATCTGTTCTTTGTTGAGCTTTGCTTCTGCTGCGTCGATGACTACTCTTTTTCTTCCCCTCCTGACCGTTTTCGGTCATTTCATCTCCAGCATTCCTCGAACTTCTATGTTTTCTGTCTTTCCCATGCGATTGGTGCTTGCTTTTTCTTGAACTTTGGTTTTTATTATCCTGTTTGTCTATAGTCAAATCTTTTTTCGATTCAGGAGTATCAACATTTACTTTCTCCTTCCCTTTATTCTTACTTGAAGAGCTATCTGATGGTTTTAGCTGTGATGAACTGGATTTCGTGTCGCTGCCAAACAGAACTTCACGTACAGCATCAGAGAGTGAATCATCCTTCGGCTGTGGCTTGGCTGCAATTGCCACTACATCTCCATCTAATTTCACCACCATGGGCCTGGGCTTTGCATGGTTTGACTTTTTCTTTGTAACAAGAGATTGCTCTGTAAGCTTTACCAGATCTTCAGCGTTGCCCTGTGATTTTGGGTCATTGGCTGGCGGATAATCATTCGGTACGACATTCTTCTCCGAAGGAAGATAGTACAACCCATGACGCTTGCGGTGTTCTGCAAGGAGAAAAGTAGATTCGTTTGAAGGTTCCGACTCTTCTCTGTTCTGAATTGTTGGGAAAGGAGCAGCAGCTGTCTCATCTTGAAGAGGACTTTCGGAAGAGAATGAAATTGATGAAGTTAGTTGGATGGCAGGAAGGATTGTCTCCAAGTCCTCAAGATTCTCCTTGAGTTCTAAGCCATCTGGCACAGGAACTCTTTCCTGTGCGGTCACCGAGACTGGACCAAGCTCATTAGAAAGGGCATCTTGCATCATTTTGATGATTTTGTAAGCTTCGGTTTCATCCCTTGGCAAACTCTCTTCCTTCTGACTTACACAACTGGTTATATCTAGCCTAATCAACTCAATGAAGCAAAGCAAATTCCGAGCTCTTTCTAGTATTTCCACATCATGACTTCCTGATAGCGGACCAACCCCCAATTCAACTTTGTTTAACAAGTTCATTGCAGATTCATCTGTCAAAACATTTGTCCCCAATGAAGCCAGACGAGTTGTCTTGTCACCAGAAGCACCAATTTCCTCACTGTCATCTCCAGAGATATCATCGTATGATTGATTTAAAACCCTTGGGTTGAAAACTTCCTCCCGCTCATACTGTTCCGAAGCATTACTTGTTGCCAGATCAGAACCTTCCTGACGATTCTTTCAGGTACCAATCGCAAAGCAGGAGGCACCAGATAAGAATGTAGGCAAAAAATAAATACTTTAAAGGTAGCCTGTAAATATACTGCTCTTATTGGCGGCGGTAAAAGATTCGTACGAGGTTGTAGAAGTGCATCCATTAGTTCTAATGGATTTCTTGAGAACTCAACATATTCCCCTGACACCCAAGCAGCAGCAGACAATATTCTGTGCAAGAACGGGTTACCAAGTAATGAAGGATCAATCAGCAAATCACGGCTGAGCCTAACAAGCTCTGGCCTTACATCCTTGACCCTCATACCAATATCAATAAGCTGCCTCTCAATTTCATCCCCCCTTTGGCAGTGTGGGATCCTCGACATTTCTCCCAAAGTCATAACATACCAATCAAAATCAACAATAATCTCATACACATTCCTACTACAAGTGGATAAAATCGACCCTAGAATCTCATTGCAGAACACAGGGTTAGATTTAAGGGCATAATTGAGCAAAACCCTGATAATTTCAGCCACATTAGTCTCGGAAACCATCGCCATCACCAGGCGCAAGGACTCGAGCTTAATATTCAGATCCACATCACTCAAAGATTTAATAACAACCTCCTTATTCTCCAACACGGCCCACAAATGTTTCGGCGCAACAATCAAAAGCGCCTGCAGCGCAAGATACTTAAGATTCGGATCATCATCAACCAAAAACTCCCCAACCTTCTCAACCGCAAGCCTCACAGCAGATTCAAAATCAGCAAAACTAGTGACCACAGTCCTAACGCACTCAAACACCAACGATTTTGCTCCGGTCCGCCTCATAAGATCGCAAATCGGCTCAACAACCCTCTTGCCCAGCCTCGGCTCAAGAGGCACCAACTTTGCGAATATCTTCAACAACTTAATCAGCACCCAATTGTTCTTGGAATCAACCAAAATCCTATAAAACTCAGGCGCTAAAGGAAGATACGATCTGGGGTCTTTCGAAGTAAGCTCGCAAAAGACCCCGACCGCCGCGGACACAATCTGCGGATCGGAACTCTCTAAATTCTCAACCAAACGCTTAAAACAGACTCTTGCAGCATCTGGGTACTTGTCAAAAACTCTCAAAATCACACCAATCGCCTTCTTTCTAACGAAAACTTTACTACTCGAGAGAAGAGTAAAAATTTCGGGAGTTAAGTCTGTGGCAAGATCAGGAGTGGCAATTCTAGAGAGGCATTCGAGGGCAAGGCTTACCTCGTACTCGTTGGTACTAGAAAGGTCCTTTCGGAGCTGGTTGGTGATGAGGACGAGGACGGGGGTTGTGTCGTTGAAGGAGAGGGAGGCGCAGTGGTAGGCGATCCGCTTGTGGGAGAAGCGGGAGGAGGAGAGGAGCTCGACGACGTGGAAGGCGGCGAACGACATGTCGTAGAAGTGGAGGGAGGAGAGATACGACAGCTTTTGGAGGGCGACGGCCTTGGTGTGGTGGTCCGTGGACTTGATCTCGCGGCGGATCTCGTCCATGGCTTTGGAGATGAAAGGGGTGTCGCCGATGAGGCTGAGGCGGAGGCCCTTGATGAGGTCGTCGAGGGTCCGTTGGAAGAGAGTGTCCATTAGAGAAGAACCCGCCATTGATTTTTTGGGTGGTTTGAGATTTTGGAGAAATTCAGGTTAATTGATGATGGTGTTGAGGAGGCATTTTGGGGTGATGGGGTTTCTGGGTTTTGGTTGTTGGTTGTTGGTGTTGTTGGAATTATGGGATTTTGGGAAATGGGACCACGATCTTTGCCAATGGAGATTCTTTTGATGTTTGTTATCGTCTGCTTCTGATCAAATTCGATAGAGCAGGGAAGAGAACAGGAGAGGAAGTTACGGGTTCGGGTTCGGGTTCGGGTTCGGGTTCGGGTTCGGGTTCGGGTTTTTCTTCCCGTTACAGAAAATGGATAAAACTTCTTAAACGACAAAACGACACTACGAGAATTAGGGCCAGCGACACAACCAGTACTTTCATTTTAGTGGAGCACATACTAATTATTTTTTGAAATTCTAGAAGAAAAAAAAAAGATAAAATTTAATGGGGACGCGTATGTAAAAATTAAACACAAAAATTTCACAAAGTTTTGAAGTTTATTTTTTAGAAAACAAGAAAAGTTAGTGGGAATGACCGTCTCCACTCAGTCTCAAGTGGTTGTGCCATCAATGAAGGTACTAGGTGATAAAAAATGTTTCCATTGAGCTGTCTAAAGAAGGGCTAATGAATATCGGACCAATAAGCAAGAAAATAGTTTAGAATGCTTCTCATAAAACTGGAATCTCACTTTTTTAGTTGTTAAAATATGGGATAACTCATCATCCGTTTTCACGCTTTTTTTCTCATGAAAAAACAATATTATGCTAACCAAATATATAGACCGTGTTTAGATTTATCGTATAATTGAACTTGACGATCAGCTTCTATAAACAATGATCAGTACAAGATAACAAAGGATATATTACTCGTCTCATGTCTATGTACCCATTTGTTCACTAAACAAAAGTGTTTGAAAACAAACAGAAAGAATGTGTTGATATCAGTTCGGAAGATTCAAGTTTCCAGAGTGAAATTTAATTGAAAAAGATCAAACAACAACAAAACAAGTAAAAGGGAAATTAAAATAAAAGAGAAGATGGAAAGGTGATTCAGCATAGTAAAGCCAACATTCGTTAAAATTGTCAAACATTTTGCCTTCGCCGAATGAAAAATGTTATAGGGAGAATATGTTGGAGTTATCACTTAACCCCGGAGTCATGTATGTTACGTATTTTTTTATCATATATATCTTGATCAACACGATAAGAGTGGCTCGAGTCCAATTCATATCCAATTAGGACAAGCACTCTACTAATCTATCATCTATGTAACAAGATTGTCAAACTTTTGTCGGATTTTTGACGTATACAATTCATTTTGGCTTTAACTTTGCTGCTAGTTGATTGATTTTGTAAATGAGACGAAGTTGACATTAGATCAAACTAAGAACATTGTTCTTATCTTCTGTTTTTGCTTCTTTTAATTTTTTTTCCTTTTAATTATTCATTAATTAGGATGTTTCAACAACAAAATACATATTGAAGTTGCACTTTTATATTTCAACCCAAGGTGGTTAAGCTGATTAATAACAATCCAACTCAAATCTAAATCCAAATTTTCATTTTTTAAAAATCTAAACCACTCATTTTTCTGTTTTTACACTATTCAAATATTACATTTAACGAAAAACTATCTAAACAAGCATTTCATTTGAACACACAATTCGAATTCTATATTTAAATGCAAACATTCAACTTGAATTGACATTCTATTGCATCTATGATCCAAACAGACGGCTAGTATCAAAGTTGTGTGCAAAATTATCATTAATTCACATCAGTGACCATAGATAAATTCTTTTAATTTTATTGATAAGGGTAAATTGTTCATTTACTCCCTAAACTCTTGACCTAGTGCAACTTTAGTCCCTGAACTTTTTTTTCGTAGCTGAAATGCTTTTAAATTATTAAAATGTTGCTAATATAATCATTCCCGTTACTTTTTGAACGGAATCTGTTAGTAATTTGGTCAAAAAGTGAACTAAATACGAATTCCATTCAAAAAATTAATGGAAAAGATTACTGTAGCAATGTTTTTGATTATTTATAGTTATTTTAGTCATGAAAAAAAAATATAAAATGTCTCTAAACTATTAAAATGATGTTATAATAATCATTTTTGTTAATTTTTAGACGTAATCTGTTACTAATTTGGTTAAAAAGTGATGTTAACTAAAGGATTCTGTCTAAAATTTTTTTAAATGAATATTTTAATAATTTAAGAGTAATATAACTATTAAAAACTGTTTAAAGATTAAAGTAATACAAAGTTAAATTCTTTGTTGTGAACCAAACGGACCTTCTTGTAGTGCTTTAATATTGGTATGCCATGCAATTGGGCTACACAAGCCTGGACCTGAGTTTGCTCTGTTTTTCGTGGGCTGCCAAATGGATAGTGCCTTGTGGCTAGAAAGATGAAAAGAAATGCGGTTTTTGCAGTTATTTTCCCTTTTGTTTTGTATTTTTTGTTTTAATTCATCATTCACCATATTTAGGCATAAACTAGTTTAAAAGGCCCATTTGAGGTAATATTTGAAGGCGAAGTTTTAAAGGTTGAAATAGAAATGTGTGTTTGGGAAGGATTTTTAAAAAAGTGGATCTTATTTTACTCGTTTTGTCATTGTAAGCATTTTAACATGATAGTCGTCTCATTTGATTTGAAATGAATGGACTTTCAAAATTTGACTTTTTTAAAAATGAAAAAAAGAGAGAGATGTAAAATTGAGAGTTTTGGATAAAAGGTAAAATACCAATTTGTTTCAAACATTTACTTTTTGCATGACAATTTAAGGAACTTCACACAAACCGAGATTCAGAATAAACAAACAATTTGTAAAATAATATGGACATTCTTCACACATAATTATGATCACCACAACTAGTACCTAGTAAGGTGTAAGTTTTATATCTGCATCTTACCAAAAAAAAAAAAAAAACCAAAAAGGGAAAAAAAAATTGTGTAAATGTTATTTATAAACTAAAATCAGCAACTATGCGAATATCAAAGCTCTTACTTTAATCAATTTTATAAAATAAAACAACACTAGTACACGAAAATGTTGAGATTTGAAATATTCTCATCTATTCATTGAAGAGATTTGAATTTATTTATATTACTAGTTTTCTTACTAAAAAAATAAGAAATTTCTTGATTTTAGAGAATTTGACATCTTTGCATAACTTACTCTTTTTTATTTAGAGCCCAAAAAAAAAAAAAAAAAACTCGTTTTCATGCTTTTGAACTTGTATTTATATGGAATCGAGCTTATTTATAGTGCTATTTACTATTTACTAGTGCATTTTCTCTTTATTCTTAAATAAAATCACATTAATCCTTTATCTTCTTTCTTCTATCTTTTAATTTCTTATTTATTTGTTCTTAGTTTTCAAGAGAAAATAGTGGAAACCAATTTGTAGTAGGGAAAAAAAAAGCATAATAAGTAAAATTTGACCTTTATATTCCAAGAACAAAATTGCAAAAATCATGTTAAATGTCGGCACATCCTAAAAGAGTTTTCCTCACATTCTTTCAGTGACCTTGTCACTAGGACAGATTTATTATCTGATTCATGACTTTTCGGCAAGCTATTGCCTTTTTCTTTTTTTTTTTTTTTTAAATAAATTATTATGATTATTTCTATTTTTTTTCCCCTCCTTTAAGGTAAGTGAAGGAATAATGGAATATGTTAGTTTCTCTAAAAGAAGGGATAAAAAGATGAAACGAAATGGATTGACATTATTCTATATTGGTGATCTTGTTTGGCCATTATGAAATTGGAAGGTGAATCTATTAGCACCACCACAGTGGTACGGACAGATAGAGCAAAATGGTGTTGTTGGTATGAAATATATATATATATATATATATAACATTTATATTAATTGGAGAGCACGCGTAAAGCAAGCGTTGTAAAGTAGAAAATAAGTTAAAAGAAAAAAGAAAAAAGAAAAGACACCATGTGACGAGCGTTAAAAGCATCATGTGACGCCTTTAAAGATGTAGACACTCTTTCATTATGTAGTAAAGATAAAGATAAATAAATAAATATATATATATATATATATGAACCTATTTTTCAATATTCACATCGTGCCCAGCAAAATAAATCCACAAGCGGCCAACTTCACTTATTGTTATAACTTTGAACCGAATGTAGAGTTAGTTCATTCTCTCATTTTGTCCCCGTAGACATGAGATAGTTTATCCTATCAAAATCCTATCAAAAATTGTGAGATTTCAATTCTCTATTTCACCTTCTGGAAAAAAGAAAAGGAAAGACGAGAGGGGGGAAAAAAAAAGATCAAGCATATATAACTAAATGGATGTTTTGAAGGTTTTAGAAAATTTGTTATTTTTTTAAATGATTAATCAATTGTGTAAAGTTGTTAATCAGGAATTGGCCGCATAATGTAATTAACGCAGTTAATCAGTTTTTTGACAATAATAATTAATGATCAAGTATAATAAATCAGTAACTGATCACAATATCAATCACTAAATTTTTAGTTTATTAGTGATTAACAATGATAAGTCAGTGAGAGACCATAATAAAATACTTAGGTTTTTTTTTTTTTTTTTCTCCTTTCTATTTCCTCTTCCACGAAAATTCTCCACCCTAATATCACGCCCGATGGCACAGACTCTCCATCCCCCAAACCCTAACCTGCCCTAATGGGGAGAATGAATTTGACAACTCATCTGCTGCAGCCTTCTTCAACAAGCCCCATCGCCAATCCCAACCCCAACCATAGCCCCATCCTAGTTTGAGCCCCCGCCCTCCTCCACCGCTGTGGGATCGGTGACAACCTTCCGCTTGCTGATCTGATTGACTAGAATAGTGCTAATTTAAAAGGTTTCGGACATAAACTTAAGGGGTTGGCCAAAATTGGCCACCACCCCAAGTTTCCCAAAATATTAGCCCATTAGTCATGAATTCCAATATCTTATTCGACTCTATACACAACACAATATGGACAACATTCCTTCCTAATCTAGTCATGAATAGTAATTTTATTTAGCATCCATTTGGCATCCCGTTTTACAATCATTTTTCAAACTTTTTTTTTTCTCATCATTTTTCTCTAACAAATTTGAATTTTTAATTTAATCAAATTGAAGGTTTGAATCTATAATCCGAACGAACGTATAGTTCTGTGCACCAAACACAGCATGTGGGACTTCTGTAGGCGCTGTTTATTATACGCTACCCCAAAAATCTAAAAAGACAATTATTTGAATGGATAAATCTAATTCAATAATGTAAATCCAACATTATACCAACACATAATAAAAACTGTTGTTACTTCAGAAATGAAAAATAGTTGTTTGATATTATTTTTGTACCATAAAGCCTAAAGTGTGTGGGTGACCAATTATGTCTTCAGATAGCCTTTTAAATACATTATCATAATAATAGTTACTTGCTGAATATCTTGCTCATCGACTTTATTTCAAAATTAAGCTTCCAACAGATGTCCTTTTTTTTTTTTTTTTTCTCCTGTACTTTGATTTGGCTTTTAGTCTATTTTGTTGCTTTTAACTCCATTAAGCTGATCGTTTTCTGTTTTCAATCCTTTAATTTAGTTGACGTGGGTGGATTAAGTTAGTCTGCTAACCCCTTTTGATGAAGAAAGAGAAGCAAATAAATTTTCAATTTAATATAGCTTGTATCTTTTATCGGGTGAGGACTGTCCTACACTATAATATAATAAGTAAAACGGGTAAAGCATGGTGTTTTAAATAAAAGAATATAACAATGAATTTATTTTATAGAACAATAATGTTAAGAAGTATAATATTAGTTTCCATAAATAAATTTTTTGATGTTAAATATTTGTTAAAAAAAAAAAGTTATTGTTTACAAAATAGTTTTGATTTTGTGCTTATTTTTATATGTTACATGTACAACTATTTTATGTCCAAGAATGTGAAGCCTCACATTTTAGAAGAAGACAATCGTGAGGCTGCAACTTAGAGGGATTTAGACTCTTTTTTCTTGTAAAATGGAAAAGGGATAATTGGTGTCATCTCACGCTCATCCCTATCATCTGTAAAAGAAATATGGAGGCCATCAATGAATTGGAAAGGACTTAATTTAATTTAACTTGAAGGATTAACCAGGTTTACATAAACTACTGTAGATCCAACTCCACATAATATATTGACTACGTAAGATCTTTAATATTAAGATTGCGAATCAAGTATTGAACCTGAAAACATCCTAGAAGGAGATCCTTAATTATCTGAATGCACTAATACCATTGGTGGTAGAGAGATGTGGATCATGATAAGTAATTTTCCTAAAAAGCATACACGCAATATGTAAGACAACCATTCTTTAGAAACGAGTCCTATAATAGGATTTCTTTAGATTCATTTGGACAAAATGCAATGTGGTCCAAATGTATATTCACTATGGAAGATTAGATCGTAGTGCTTCTTCTTTTAGGTTAAAATTAAATGCAGAAGCAACAAAATCCAAGGCTTTTCTCATGAGAGAACAACAACAACAACAACAACAACAACAAAAAGAAAAGAGAACTAATCTGCACTTGGGATTAGGTATCTGTAGTGATGATGTTCATCCTTTAACCAACAAAATATATCTGATAAGATCCAAGTTAGCTGTGGTGAGCCGAAAGGGTGATATTGCTTCACTTTCAGTCACAGCAAGTGGGGTTAAATCATATATATACTTTCACCCTACACTCACAAAGAGTTAAAAGGCTCAGTTCTTTGGCTAAATGATTCACTTGCAATTCTCCACCAGTTGCTACTTTTGACAGCATTGAAAGGTCACTTTAACTACGTCTTGTTCATTGTACATTGCTCAGTTAAAAATAAAAAACAAACATAAAATATAAAAAAACCTTCGTTTTTATGGAGAAGGAAAAAAAAATACTTTTCTTATTAATTAACCCTGAAAGCAAAAACAACAAGGAATTCTAGTACTAGCATAGTTGATCTTAATTGTTTATGCATTGCATTTCAGGTTTTCAAGGGAGAAAATAAGATAGAATAGTCCATTTGATTGTTAAGCCATTCTACATTGCAATTCCATAGTGAGAATTTGGTATATCGACGTTGCTTTTTTGTTTTCTTGACGTCTCTTTTCATTTTCTTTGTTGATAAAGAAAAAATTCAAAAAGGGACTACAGGTATTGACACACTTTCTCTAAACGTATCCAACGAGTTTTTCCAGACACTAATAAGAACCTTTGTTGAAGGCTCTAGCTATTTGTCGAACAAGGAACGTGTCGCCTACATATAGATCTAGCACTGACAGCTAACAAGCCTTCATATTTAAGACATCCATTCAGTACTCAAACCTTAAATCAAAGACCCAAATACGATAATCCTCTAAGCTTGACCACTACACTAAGTGGTATAGAAACAAAACCAACTTCAATTGCTTCTTCAAAAAGGAACAACTTCATTGTCTTCCCTTGACACCTTGAAGATTAATCCAGCCAATAATAAAAAGCAGAATTCATTTTCTACAACCCGAGTAATGTTAAATTACTAAGTTATAATATCCATTTTTCGTCCAAAGTAT
Source organism: Ficus microcarpa (assembly GCA_025413485.1). Taxonomy (NCBI): domain Eukaryota; kingdom Viridiplantae; phylum Streptophyta; class Magnoliopsida; order Rosales; family Moraceae; genus Ficus; species Ficus microcarpa. Next base: position 121,153 of record JAINRI010000028.1, read on the forward strand.
ACACTATCTTAGATGAAGAGTCATAATAAATGTAAATAAACAATGCTTTTAAACTTCACAAATCATCATTTATTTCAGGAAAAGAATGGTTTCCTGTTTTAGTTGGAAGTCACTTTCATTTATAATTGTATGTGCATTTAGTACAGGTTTCAATCATTGCACAAAAGCTTGTCTTTGGAATTAAATAATATCCCACCTGTGTCCATCTTTTTTTTTTTTTTTTTTGGTTAAAAACGCAATATTTCTATTTGAAAAGTCAGCTCCTCAACTGACCACATTTTTACTGAAGAATTTACATGATTCTTCAGAATACCAAATACAAAAATAAATAAATAAATAAAAGGAAGTCTGCAATCAGTGACATATTTAGAAATTTTTCTCAATGAGAACACACAATAGAATACAATTTTTATATTTAAAAAAACGACTTATATGTTTTCCTCTATACATATAAGAGGAAATATCTTTTTTCATGTTTAAAAAACAATGACTTTATAAGAATAAATTGTTTAATGGTTTTATTTAATTTTGTTCAACATATTATAATTTTTAGGTACAACTCTTATTTTTTGGAAGCATTCCAAAATTGGTTCTTGAACTTTATCTCAATAGACAAAATTATGATGAAAAATGAGAGTTTTTATCCTAGAATGTATTAAAAATTCTTTTCCTGTTTTTACTAAAATTAAGTTTCACTTTTATTTTTTAAAATTGAGAGAATTAATAAGAATCTAATGTGTTATGATACTAGAACGTAAAAGATAATATAAGTTTAGTTATGGTATTAAAACATAAAATATAATTCAAATATTAAGCTTAAGTATATATATATTTTTTTAAATTTGAGTGAGGACACATTAAAACTTTTTTAAAGTTTAAAAAACTTGAGGGCGGCACGTGACCCATCTGACCCCCTTAAATCCGTGTCTATTTGTAATAACCATCTCAAATACCTTCCATTTAGAATGCCAAAGAGTAGCAATTTCAATTAACGGAATGAAATTGAAGGAATCCATATTTCATGAGGTCATGAAGACTTTGCTTATTTTCTCTCGAGCTCTAAACCCTGATATATCGAAGACTTTGATGACTGTCAGCTTGGGAATTTCCAAAATAAAAGGCAACTCTCGATGTTAAACTGATTCGTATGCATATATCAGGATCGAAGAAAGTCATTGAATTTGTTGGGAATCAAGATTACTACCTCAAGGATGAGAATGGTATTAAGGAGTTTCTCTATTATAAATAATAGATGAAATTTCTAGATTCCAAATTCTATAATGTGCAACTTTCTCTTTAAATAAGAAAATTTGGGCCCGTTTGTTCGGAAAGTTTAAACTTAAGGTTTAAACTCAAATTTTTGTCTTTTTCCTCAAAAGTTTTTTGTCTTTTCTAAAAAATTTTTTCGTATTTTCTAAAAAATCAACAAAAGTTACTATTCAAATTTAAAAATTTCAACTTAAACTCATTCACCGAACGGGTCATAAAATCACATATTCCACTAGTTTTCTCACACTAAAATACGTTATTCTTTGTTATTTTCTTGACCTAGAAATACACTTCCGGTGTTCCTTGATGAATAACGATAGAGACGTAAATAACCATTATTCATCAGTATTGTGAAATCTGCTCCAACAAAATCGGAAGAGAATGGCTTCTTTTGTAAATTGATATAACATATCAAGGAAAGATATTCTTTATGGATGGAAAACTTGATCAGAAATGCGAAAAATATTATTGAAATATTATACGTTTTTTCTTTTCTTTCTTTTTCGCTGGTGAATCATGAGGCACTGGAAAAATTGATTACAAGTGTTTACCAGTATCCTTAATCGGGAGCCACTAGAAAGAGTACTAGTTAATATGATTGACCTCAAGTCCTTGTAGTACCACGCCATCAGCACTAACAGATAATGCCAATGTTTTATTGTGGTAACAAAACTACTTTTGCACTATATATATATATATATATATATATATAGACACACACACACAATATAGTGACACTCGATTGAGATGCCTTATCATAATTTTATTGGGAGATCGTGGAAGGGAACAAAGGAAAAGCAAAAGGAGACGAAAATGACAATTGATTTTTCAATTCATAGTAAAAAGTTTTTCTCAGGTAGAATTAAGCACCCACTGAAATCCTTGAAGTGGAATCAATCTTGCTGCTTATCCATATTTCCTTTTACAAAATTGAGTCCGAAAATCTGTCCCCCCCTTTTTTTTTATTCGAGCCTTTTTTTTTTTTAAAGGGAAATTATTTTATTATTTTTATTTAAAGAGATTTTTAAAATCTAACTTTATTTGAATAACCGAAAAAGATTTAAAAAATAATAATAACAAAATAAATAAAAAGTTGAAAGACTCAAAACATTAAGAATATAGGGTTTCCGATTTCATCGGATTAATCATATTCAAATGCTCTAAATCCAATCAATCAATGTCTACTCCTTATATTGCTAACAAATCTCTCTAATTTAATCACTAATTTTTCTCAAGCATTAACAATTTATCTCACAATAAGCCTATTATCAAAAGAACAGGAAATTCATAGTGTTGTACAAGTTTCATAACTATCTCTAGCTTATGACAATCTCATGGTAAATTAAACAAGAGTTTATTCAATTATTGCTTTTTAATCTCAAATCAAATACAAATTCATGGAAAAGTTGGCCGTAAATTCACAAGCATGAAGCATAGAATAAAATACTCAACATAAAACTGAAATAGAACATCGATTAATTAAAAATAGAAAAACTCAAATATTCATAACACCGAACTAGACCATATCTATAGAAAAGAAAATTACTTTATAAATAAAAATAGAAATCTACAAAATAAGAAAATAAGATAGAAAACCCAATTTGGAGGTGTCACAAGTCTCTAAAACCTTCTCCTAAATTTTTTTTTTTCTCCTTCTCCTCTTGATGATTCAAGATAATCTCTCTCTAATTTTGTAGAAAACTAAACCTAAAACTTAAAATATTTTTTTCTTCTTTTTTCTTCTTTGGTTTTTGGCTTCTCCTGCATCCAAAAGCGCATGGGACGAAGCTAGGGGTGGCAATACGGGTCGCGACACGACGACACGACTCGAAAACGACACGAATTTTGCGGGTTTGGGTTGGGAAAAATAGGGGGCGGGTCGTGTTCGGGGTTGGGAAAAAATGACATGAAAAAAAAAAAAAAAACCTGTCGTGTTCGGGTTGGACCCCTTTTTTTCATGTCAATTTTCGTGTCAATTTCCGGTCAAGTTCGTGTCTCGTGTCAATTTCAGGTCAAATTTCGTGTTAATTTCGCGTTGCAGGTTAATTTCGTGTCGCGGGTCAATTTCGGTTCGTGTCGTGTCAACCCGTGACGGGTTCGTGTCATGTTCGTGTCGCGGTTTCGTTTCGTGTTCATGTCGCAGGTCGTGTTCGGGTCGGAGAAGAAAAAAATCGACGCGGCTCTAACACGACACGAACCCGACGCGTGACACGAATTGCCACCCCTAGACGAAGCCGTAGGCTTCCATTTATGAGCTCGAGCCGCCGTCTCCTTTAAATTTCCCTTTTTTATTTTTTATTTTTTGTTTTCTCTTCTCTTTTGCTTCAGCAAAAGCTGACGGAAAGCAACCCTAGGGGCCCACGAGAACGGGTGGTAGCAGACAATTGGTGAGCTGGAGAAAGTGGGGGCAGATGGCGTTGTGTTGTTCACTAAAGAAACGGGCACACGTAGAAACCATGGGATCCGCAACACTGGATCTGGCAAGCTTGCTGATGTGCTGACACGCTAGCAGTCATGCACCGGCTGTGGCGAGTTTTGTAATTAAACTTGCGATCATGGGCCTCCTTTGGCTAATCTAATAGCCAGAAACACGCATGGTCACGCATGGTGGGTCCGTGAGTGATGGAAGCTAAATCCAAATTCCACCAAGCATTCTATCGATATTTTGACTCCATTTAAGCTCCAAATTGCTACTTTTAACCCTCTTAACATAATTAACTTATACATTTGAGACAGCATACTAATTTTGGAGGAAGATTAAGATAAAATACTAGGATTATAATAAAAATATAAGCTTAAGAGTGCTAAAATAACTCAATTTTATAGAGTTATCAATTTTCGATCTTAGAATATTATTCATTCGTGAAATCTGCCCAAGATTTTTTAAGTTTGTAACTCTAGTTCCAGTGTTTCAGGGCTCCATCTTCTTTCCAACTACCATATTCTTCTTGCTTACTTTCTTCCTATTGACAGTAATAAACCTTTCAGCGTCAACATAATAAGCCCTATTTTTTAAAACAACAGTGTTGAACATTCAGAAATTGAAGAAATTTCTATACAAAATCTGGTTGTGATCCTGATTATAATTTTCCTACAACGTGTGTTGGAATGTTTGAACACATTTGACTTTTTCAGAGTTTGCTAATTCTGTTCTTCCTTGTCTTTTCCACGTAATTAACACTTATCTTAACTATATAAAAATTAATTATGAAGGCGCCAATTTTTTTTAATTTCATTTTTGTTTTTGCTAGAAATAAAACCTATATTTTCAAATCACCATAGTACCATTGACATCTCAACTCCTTTAACCTGTTTGACCTAAAATGTAGTATTTCTTCTTCTTTTTTTTTTTTTTAAAGATTTTTTTTAATTATTACATAACATCAAATATTTTACCAAATTACTGGATTGTTATATCTTTGTATTTAATATCAAATGAAATATTGTAAGGTACTCCAAAAAAATATTTCATTTAAATACTCCGAATACCAAAATATCAATCTACCAGTTCGATAAACCTCTAAACCAACCTATCTTACCAACCCCCTTGAGAAAATAATGATAAAAATAATGAAATAAAAGTAAAAGGAAAAAGAAAAAAAAAAAAGATATATAGTAGTTGAAAAAGAGGGACAAAATAATTTTGCATAAAGAAAAAGTAGGCTACTAAAACTTTTTCCCACAATTTGAATTGACAAAAACAAAGGCAAACGGCAGAGATATGTTTTTAAAAGTCAGTGATTGCTTAGAAGGCCATCTTTCTGCCTTATTGAGGAGATGACTACTTTTTACTGGGTGAGGAGTTTAATGCCGACAAAAACTTGCCGTGTTTTCGCAGAATTCTCCTTTTCCCCTCTCGTTCAGAGCTGTTGTTTTAGTCGTTTGTTAAACTTTTTAGTACTTTAATCTATAAATATCTATATTAAGAATATATAAAGAATATACAATACGATACAAAACTGTTCTCATTTATAAATCAAATTTTCAAAAATTTATTCACGGACTAAAATTATAATCCCTACCAATACTAGAAAATGATAGTTCGTACCTTCAGAATATCATATTTTGTTAGCATTGTTGAAAACAATTAGGCGTCAATTGAGTTCGGGGCTGTGTAGGATGAGTTAAGGTTTTGGTGCAATCTAGTTGGAATATTTAATCTTACTTTGATACGAGTTATCTCTTCTCTTGAATTCCTCTCTCTCACGCTCTCTCTCTCTCTCTCTTTTTTTTTTTTTTCCTACCCTATGAATTCCTTAAATGACAATCAACACCATTCAGTCTATTTAAAATTAAAAAAAAAAAAAAAAAAATCTTTGCATTCTTCTTTTCTTGGCTATCCTTTTTCCCCCCAATAATTTCAAACCAAGTATCTGATATGAGATTTCTTAGCAATCAATTTGTCCCTTAACTTTTCATCAAACCTCTATTATCCCCACTTAAGAAAATAAATGAGAAAAATAACATTAAAAGCAAAATTAAAAAAAAAAAAAAAAAAAAAAAGGAAGCAATTTGTTCAAAAAGAGGAGTAATTTAACTTTTGATAAAGAAAATAGTAAGCTACATAATTTTCTCCTACAATTTGAACCCATAAAACAAAGGCCAACTAAGAATAAAGATAATTTGAAAAGCTAGCTAGAGGGATTTTTCATTAGGTCATCATATATGGCACGTATGAGGAGATGAACTCTTTTTCGTTATGGGGTATGGGACAAGAGGGCCATAATATGTTGGTGACAAAAAAATGTTATTTTATTTTATTTATTCATATTTATTTTTTAAAGATAAAAAGCAAAAGAAAACGATAGGAGAAGAAAATGACCTTATTGCTTTGCTATTTATATGGAACTTAAGGTACCTTAGCCAATAGCATGTAACGTGACAAATAAAACGATTCAAGGATGAATTCTTACAAGATCTCGTACTTGTAGGACTACAAAAGGTATTTAAAGAGTTTTGGTGTAGGATTTTTCGTTACATGTTGGTCGTCTTTATATTTATTCTGTAGGTGATGAGATCTCATGTCAATCGGGTCCTTGTTACCTTTGAGACACAAGTATTAAACACTAAATTAATAAAGAGTGAATCTTATATGTTGATCTCACACTATAAGATATAATTTCTATTGGTGTGCAATGTATGTAATTATTTACGTTAGCTTCATACCTTGTCTTTTTGAAAGGTTTGCAGGTCTTATTTTTAATTTAATCAAAAAGTCAACTTAACCAAATTCTAAATATCCTTATTACTCAAAAAAGAAAACATAAATCTAAATTCAAAATTAAATACTAACAACAAATAACATCCTAATACATAACTATACAAATTTAAATCAAATCTACACCTCAGTTTCTATCAGTTTGGCTTTAATGAGTTTGGTAGTTGTACTCCATTTATATTGAGAATGATGTTTGAAGGAAGAGATCAATAATTTCTCATAAAGTGCATCCACCCTAAAAAATACATAAAATATATATATATATATATATATATATTATATGTATGAGAATATTGCTCAATAAAGCTAGGATCTCTACTTATATTTTTGGTTATAAAGATCTACACCTACACGCAAGGAATGAAAACAACAATTCCCATTTTGGGAAATCAATTGCACAAACTTCCTTGCACAAGTTATATTTAATCTTTTAACTATTCTTGGTCTCCACAAATAAAACCTTTTCTTGGATATGCCTAATCTTGGTCTCCATTCAAATAACTATTCTTAGACAACCTATTAATAAATTAAGTTGCTTTTTTTGGAACACTACCTTCAATCGCAAGTGGGTTTGGAATAATGTTTTAAAATAAAATTAAAGAGAGAAATGAAAAGAAAAGGAAAGGAAAGGAGAGAAGTATAATGGCAAAAGTGGGGAGGGAATTAAAGCAACTAATAGGGGAAGAAAAAAAATAGTTAGAACTTAACTAGTTTGAAAGTTTAAAAAAATATTTGGAGAAATGAATATATTATTGGGGGACCTAGTTAAAGCATCTCCAACTAAAGAGGAGATTTTTTTTTAATGACAAGTTTAGTGGCGTATCTTCAGTGGATCAAATTTGAGTTGATGGATTTTGAAATACTTTAATGAATATATTGCGTGCCACACCTTAGGCAAAACACATGCACCTTTAGACAAAAATTCAAGATAAGATCATGAATGGAAGAAATGTCTCATTTGATGCTCCAATAGGGCCTTAAATTCTTTTGATCTTCTTTTGGCCCTTGGTTTTCTTTGGCACACATGGAGGTTAGAGGTTAAAAGTTAAAGTAGTGCTTTCTCTTGTTGATTAATTTACCAACTATATGAGAGTTCTAAGACGTCTGTGAAAAGTTAGAAAGTGTAAAATTTTGTTGAGCGAGATTAAAATTTTCTTCCAATTAATAGTTAAATTCATGGAAATGCAACAATATATCACATTTTTATATAATATAATTTCAATCATAATTAAATGATGACGGAGTTAATACAATCTAAACCATTGAAACTTTTTACCTAAAACTAATAGCTTTTTTTTTTTAATGGCTAAAACCATTTCTTTTTATATTCTAGTGATTGATATTTGAAATGCTTATTCATCTTCTAGTTTTTTATTTCTTTTTTATTTTTTGAATTTGGGGTGGAGGGATTCAAATCCATTCTTTATAATAAAATTAGAGTTATGGAATTTAATTACTGTTAGATTATGCATATAACCTCTAAAAATAAATTTTTTTCTTGTTGAAAGTACCATGCAATCTAATTTCAGTCACGATTAAATAACGAGTTTACCAACAAAAGAAATCATAATTAAATAATGACGGAATTAAAACGATCTAAACCATTAACACTTTTATCTTAAAGCTAACACCTTTTTTTTTAATAGCTAAAATCGTTTCTTTGCATCATCTAGTGATTGAGATTTGAATTGCTTACTAGTCCCAAATACTGTCTGGTCTTCACCAAAAAATATCAAATTGTAGCCGTCATTTCTTTCCTTGAAATAATGTAGCTAATTATATTGGATTAGTTCATATCTTAACAATAAACATCCTTTAATCTCTAAGAAAGGGAATCTCTAGCTCATTTCATACAAGAGAATTCTTCGAGCTCCAGAGCCAATTAGATAGAGCACCTATAGTGTCTTTTTTTATTTTATTTTTTAAATTTCGGTGAAGAGATTCAAACTCTAGCATTTATAATACAAATAGACATATAGAATTTATCATTAGATCATGCATGTAACCTCTAAAATACTTATAGTTACATCACATATTTACTTTGGAAAACTAATTAATCTAATTTACATTCACATTGAAGAGACTTATTACTTGAAAATGCAATTTTTTGGTTTATAAAAAATAAAAATAAAAATAAAAAACAGAGAGAGAGAGAGGGCTTATGTGCTAATACAATTTATCAGTTACTGTATTAATAGAAAGGAAAATACTTTTACTATCCTTATAATAGAAAAGAACATCTTTATTGAAAAGAACACGTACATTTGTCTCTTTGTGCGCTAGGGTTTCGTTAGCTTTCCCCTTTAGGGCTGAAGTCCACCAACGACCCTTAGTTGCCTCATGGTCTCTTCGCCCCTAAAGATGGGGCTGGGGGTTCCTCAGCAAGGGCCCTAGAGGCTAGATTGCGGTTGTGGCCAAAAAAGCTAGTGTTTGGCAACGAGGGAAGGCATGATGGTAGCTCGGCTACTCTAGGGTTTCGATCCCCTAGTCGAGGTAGAGTTGGAGTCGAGATCACAACTTAATTGGACAATTGACGATGGAGGAAGTAAGACTAGCAAGCTTTTTCGGTGTGTGTTTTCATCTTGATGCTTTGTCTCATCCAGATTTTCTAACCGTACAGCTAGATCTAGCTACGGGAGCTTCTCCCGAGCTAATGGTATTGTAAGTCTATTTTTTGGTTATTGTCTATATTTAATAACAGTAATATTCTCGCCAAGTAAAGTATGGATTTTGTTATGGTGTTTTTTTTTTTTAGGTCTATAAAAATGGAGGAAACTTCCCCACCTTTTAAGTTTGTTAATGGTCCACCGGATTGTGTCTTGGCAGTGTTTTGGTTCCTCTAAATATGGGTTCATACGCAGTTGGTGGTGACCTCTGTACTATAAGATACTGGCTCTTGATCGGTCATAATGTTCCATCGATTGTGTAAGTTTTTCCAAAAAGAGCCTTTATAAATGTGTGTGTGTGTGTGCGCTCGATTATTAGTGTATCAAGTTACTTTGTGATATGAGTTTTGGTGTATGTCTTGTTTCCTAAACTTGATCAGATTTTATTAATAAAACCAGTGTCAGTTGAGGAATTTGTCTTCCGTGGCAACGTTTTACAGAAAGGGGAAGGAAAGGGGGTAGGAAAAAACTTTTTTAGGTGTGCCTATGCTAAAGTAAGACCGGTGGGAGCAACCATAATTGACCAAATAATAGATATATAACCAAAGTCTAACAAGAGAACAACTACTTCATACCTCCTGGGAGCGGAGTTGAAGCAGCCAGCATCATGACACAACCATAAAACAATATGTCAATGCCAATATTGTTTAATGGGTCAGCTCGGTTGGTTGTCCTTAATTATTGCTTAAATATTTCTGTCTCTTAACTGTAAATAAGAGCTGGCAGTTGTACTTTCACAAATTTTTAACAAAAAAAACCGACGTGTCTCGTAATTACATGTATAATCTAATGGTATAATTGAGTTTATTTACCATAAAAAATAAAAAATTACACTTGAGTGTAGAGTTAGAATCTCTCGTTTCTAAATAATTAAAAAAAAAAAAAAAAGGACCTGTCTCTTAAGTAAATTGAAGCAAAGAATTGACTAAAGAAATTAAAATGGATCTCTGCACTTGGTCTTTCTTCTCGAGCATGAACTGATCAGGACTGTTATTAATACATAATACTAAAGATTTTTTTTTTTTGGCCCTAGATAATATGGAATTATACTTTTTAAAGCATTAACTGATCAGGACTGTTATTAATACATAATACTAAAGATTTTTTTTGGCCCTAAATAATATGGAATTATACTTTTTAAAGTGGAATTCGTTTTCATGTCACAGAAAAATTACCACGCTGTTGATCTTATAAAATAATATTCGCTGCAGTGTAAAAAGATATATGCGAAGAGTGATTTTTACATAATTATTGACTTATTGTGAATTCCTACCAATTGTTAATAAAAGAAGAATATTAAATATCATACGAACATATTCTTTAACTTTTAACCATTAAATAAAAAAATACATAAACCAAGCATTTTGTTGTAAAATAACGAGTTTCAATTTATTATCATGTGTCTTAGCCAAATCGTATTCTGAACAGTTCCTAATAAGGACTTAGAAAAGAAGGAATGCTTGCATATTATGGTAAACCAAGCATTTTATTGTAAAATAATAAGGCCTCATTTGACAATGTAACTCAAACTGTACTTTTTCATCTCAGTTTTTATCTTTTCTGAAAAAATTTGTCTTTTCTAAAAAATCAACAAAAATTTTTAACTCAAACTGTACATTTTCAACTTAAACTCATTCACCAAACGGACCCTAAGTTCCAATTTAATAATATATACTTAGGGTGAGTTTGGCAATTGAGTTTAAACTCATGGATTTAAACTCAATTTTTGTCTTTTTCTGAAAATTTTTTTTATCTTTTCTGAAAAAGTCAACAAAAATTACTATTGAAACTTAAAAATCTTAATCAAATTCATATACCAAACACCCCATTAATGTAATTCTTCTTAGCTTGGTCACCATTGGTTTATTATTAAGGTTTTTTCGATCAAGAAAGTGAACTCTTATTCATCTGAAAGTGACTAAACTAACCTTCGTGCTTAAAAATAAAAATAAAATAAAATAAAATAAAATAAAACAAAACAAACAAACGTGGTCGCACCTTCACTCTCTTGTATTTGTCAGCAAAATGGTAGACATGCGAGACTTGGAACCTCATGCTAAGAGTGTGGAGGTTCGGGTCTAATTTCAAAACATAATATGAAACGATCATTCAATCTCTATCTCTATATTGAAAACGTGTATATTAGAAAACAAATGAAAAGTCGAGCATGATCCGTTCCTACGGATTCACCTAGGATCAACATATATGTTTCTTTTTACCCTTAATACTTATAATTTATGCATGATGACTTGCTTTAAGATAATAGTGATACGTAATTGAATATATTTCGCGAATGATCTCATTGCAAATGGTACACGAATCTCTGCCTTCAAGTTTTAAACAAATAATAATAATAAAACATGGAAATTTTCTTCTTTTTTTTTTCTTTTAACATTATTATAATTATTTGCAATTATTTAAAGCAAAAGAGACGTGTGAAAGGGGTTTTTGGGGGCCCAAAAGAGAGAATCATGTGAAAGGTGTAATAAATTAGGAATAAAGAAGAAGAAGAAGAAGAAGAATAGACAACCAAATAGGAATGTGTCATTTGGAGGAGAAGGACTGTGCGGAATTGTGAGGGCGTGGGCGGGTCATGTGCCATCTCTCGACCGTGGCACGGTTGCCACGTGACTTTTGTGTGTCCCTCAACCTTAATCCCTTCGCTCTTTTACCTTAATTTTCTTTTCCATTTTCAAGGGTCGCATCTCCAACAGACCTGAAAATGACCTCATTTAATGACTTCTTTTTTTTTCTTTTGTTTAATCTATTCCACTTACACGTAAGAAGGTTCTCCAAACCTCCTCTTTTTTCTTTTTTGTTTTTTTCTTTTGTCGGCTTTCACACGGTAGGACTCTAACTTGAAAACGCAATCCATCTTGGCAAGAAGGGAAGAAAACAACATTAACAATCGTAGGATGATATGAAAACAATACTTTACAAGTCAAACTCTATTTTTAAATTAATAGATTTGTATCAGATTCTATCGATTTTATATAATTTTTATTTAACTACAAATAAAAATGCTTTATTATAAAACTATGGTATAAAATCGATGAATTTCAAATGTGTTTGCCTTTTTTTATACCATATATTACTCTTTCCATAGATAGTTATAAAAATATTGCTAATTCTAAATAGTATTTTTGGTTTTATCTATATAGCTCGTTAGAAATTATTTGTTTAGATAGCTAATATATATTTTATAAATACACGTATATATAAGAGATACATGCGTCATCCCTTATCGGTTATTTAAAAATATCTAGTATCACCATATTTCTTAGGTTGACAATCTGATTCCATGAATTTAACTTATTATTTGTCCTTCATATTCTTACGTAGGAGGGATCGAATATAGGAAAGACAATAAGTTTGGAAAGAAACAAAAGAGAATGCAGATTATTTATTTTGTTTCTTCTACCAATGATTTATCTATTAAAAAGTAGATTTTTTGGAAAATTTTATTTGTCTTTTTTTTTTTTTTTTTTTTTAGTTTTAGTTTTAGCCGTGACAGATTTAAACTCTACACATGTTGGTATAACTAATTTATAGTTGTAACCACATTTAATCTTGCAATCACCTCCGGTTTGTTTTTGTGTGTGTGTGTTCCACTTGAGTTATTTTCTAGCGGTATTCGTCTATTGGTTTCACTATTGGTATGGCTTAACAGAGTTTGTTGTAATCTATGTACTTTGAGTAACTATCTCTTGAATGATCAGAATATTCCATCAATTGTAGATTTTTTTTTTAAAAGAGCTTTGTACATGCTCAATTTTAGGATTACCGAGAAATTCGAGAAATTTTCCTATCACCAGATCTTGGCTTATATCCTACTCATTGAACTTTATTAAATTTGACTGATGAAATCACTCTTAATCAAGAGTTATGTCTCTTATATTATATAATTATTTTATCTCTGTTATTGGTGTTTATATCACGTTTTATCTTCAATGATAATTTGCATTTCAAAAGATTTGAACATGATAAAAGAGATCTATCATTTCCCCTAAAAAAACAAAATTAACAGTTGTTCCATTAACTCAAAAATGATAACCAGATAGAGTTAATATTCCTTTTTTCATCCTTAGTGCCTTATTATCAAATACCATTTCTTGTTTTGGTGAACCTATATTATTTTATATGCGATCGAAGAAATACTCCAACTTTTTTTTTTTTTTTTTTGGTATTCTTAGTGTGCTTTTTATTTTATGCTAATTACATATAATTTGGATAATAAAAAATAAGCCAGATGTTAGTTTCTTGGTGCCAGCAGTCTGATTTCCAATTCTAGCGTTCTAACTGGTGAAAAATTGGTCTCCGTCTACCTAAAGAAATATTCAAATTAATGGTCCATAATCAATACCTTCTTATCCATTGAAAAATTTAAATTAAAAAAAAAAAAAGAAAGAAAGAACAAATCCCACGGTTTCAAGTAAACCAACCAATCTTATCCTTTTGTCAGTCTTTTATTTTTATTTTTGCCTTTTTATCCCTTGTGGTCCAACAATTTACTTTTAACTTTTTGTGAAGCGGCTAACGTGGACTTTTTGCCTAATAACAAATTGCAACAGATATTCTAGCATATTGCTGATGGCATGCTTTTGTTTATTGATAATTTGCAGGTGGATCTATTGACATCTATAAATTTGTTTTTCTCTCTCTCTCTCTCTTTTTTTTTTTAAATTCAACAATAAATTAATTTTACAATTAAAAAATTATTTATTTGATCTTTTAATTTTCACAAAAAGTCCTTATAATTAAATTATTTGTCTTTCTTTTTTCTTCCTTCTTTCTTCACATGCTTAATCTAAATCATTGTTTTTTAATATATTTTGTTTTTGTTTTATTTTTAAATTTTTTTCTCCTGAGATTTATTTTTTCTCCTTTTCTTTTAGATATCCATTAAAAATTCTTTATCAGCTTGTATGTTGAGATAAAAATCGAGGAATTTATTCTTTGGTATACTTCTTCTTGAGATGATATAACTTGAGGATAATTTATTGATAAAGATGAGTTTTTCACATGCATGGTTAAAAATGTTATGATTTTGGTTAAGACTTTATTAGATAATTAGAAAAAGCTCAATATTCAGAATTTGCATGAATTCCTAACAATTTCTCTTAGTTATTTTTAAAATATAAACAAATCAAATCAATATATTTGATTATATATTCACATCATACATATGTGTTTTCCATAAAAACTATTGAAAAATAAGAATAATAACAAACAAAAATGAAACAATCTTCTCTTTAAAAAAATTCTCGTGGAAATTAATTCCAAAATAACAATAAAATAGAACATTTAAAAAAAATGTAAGGAAAAAATGTGTAAAGATTTAGATTGTAATGGGAGGAGAAAGAAAAAAAGCAAATAATTTATTTATAAGGGTTTTTTAAAAAAAAAAATTAAGTATGGAACGAGTAGTTATTTAATTCTAAAATTAATAGATTAAGTAGTTTTAAAAAATGGGTGAGAAAAATAAAATGAGGGATATTAATAGACCCACCCTATTTTATATTGTACACTTTATGTAGAGACTTTAATATTTTATACTATAAGGTAATCTTTATTAATTAATAATATCTTTTGTTTCACTTGTGGCCTTAGAAAGTTACCTAATTTTTTAAACCTAATTGACGCCATTATTAATGATGTAGTAAATGAATTTGAAAAACTGCATTTTTTTTTTTTGAGTTTGGGTTAGTTGAGTTTTTTTTTTTTTTTTTTTGGCTAACGGTAGGTTGCACGTGAAAATTGGATATGTACAAGTGGTGCTTAAGATATTAATTAACCACCACACCAAACATGATAGCCTAATGGTAAATGCACCAGAGGAGGCTGCTCTAGTGGATAATAGATCTAGTCAAATCCTTTTTATTTCATTCGTTGATATCCCGGATTCTACTATAGAAGAAAGAGACAAAGACGGGGTGGTACCAAATAATCTTCTACTTAAAAAAAAATATATATATATATATATATATTATTCAATATACATGGTTGAGTAACAGTGTCCATCTATTGTTTCAGTGAAGATATATACTGAAAGATTGGAGTAAAATGAAAAAATGTAAAAATTTTAAAGATTAAAAAAAAAAAAAAGTTCACTTAGATGGAAACCCCGGCGCAATTGCTCCTTCCTTGCGTGGTTCTATTGATACCCACAAATAGACATACGTTTGGTGAAGTTAAGGTTTGAGCCACTTACAAAAGCACCAAGATCCCTCTCAAAAATTGATGCGTTAAAAGGTGTGATCATAGCGGTGAAAGAGTATATATGTACATTTTATGGTGCCTTTGCATATAGTTTGTATATATGTTTGTGTTGGTATTTAATTTGGTGACGACAAGTTCAGCCCTTCCTCAACTCCTATAACCGCATTTGTCGTCGAATTAAGTGGCTGGCTCTTTGGAATGGACGTTTCTAACTAATTTTTATTAATTTTCTCTCGTCAAATTCAAAATTAACAATATGTATTGCTCAAATTTTGTGGAATGTTCAAAGGGTATATGCATTTTTATGTATACTAGTTATGAAATACGTGCAATGCACGTATAACTGTAATTGTAGTTTTTATAATGTGTAATATAAACAACATTATGAAAAATAAATAAATAAAAAATTAATTCAAAAATAAAATATAATAATAATTACCTAAATTCAAAAATTACATTTCATCTTCAAATCATGATGACTTAATATTTATTACATAAAACACATA
Organism: Ficus microcarpa; assembly: GCA_025413485.1. Lineage (NCBI taxonomy): Eukaryota > Viridiplantae > Streptophyta > Magnoliopsida > Rosales > Moraceae > Ficus > Ficus microcarpa. The sequence goes on from JAINRI010000028.1 coordinate 137,031, forward strand.
ATAATATTAATTATTTTGTTCTTTCACAATATTTATAGTATCCATTGTGTTTTATAAAATCAAAATTTTATATCATTCTATTGCAAATGATTATTTAAAATAACAATAATCTCATAATATATTTTTGAAGACTAACCACAATCAATTAAGGATGTTAGAGTTACTAATGAGAAAACTGATATAATACAGACTTTAAGAGAGAAAATTTGGGACGTTTAGCTTCTAATAAGGAGACAAAAAAAAAAAGAAAGAAAGAAATTTAAAAAGTTACAAGAAGAAGTATAAAAAAAAAAAATTTGAAAAAAGACAAGCCATAAATTTAAGAAAATTGATGAAATATAAGTAAAATAAAGTAGAAAGAGAATAAGAAAAAGTTAATGACAGAAAAGCAAAATATGGAAAAATGATATGAAGAACCAAAATAGTTTCATAAAAGGAAAAAAAAAAAAAAAAAACAACAACAACACTTAAACAGTTTTCCAAAAAAAAAAAAAAACTCACTAATAAGGTACATATTTTACAACCAAATTTATTATTCTATTAAATGTTAAGGAAATATAATGAAATGGAAATTAATTTTGATGATGCCAAAAAAAGTAAAATAATCACATAATTATTATCCAAAGTAATAAAGTAAAAAGTTGAGAACCTTCTTTAATCCATTGTGAAAACTCTTAAAAAAAAAAAAACATAAGTTTGACCATGTAGCGAAGAAAAAAAAACTTATCATAATTAGGTTTGATTATAGTTAAGAAAACTAAAATTTCGAATGAAAAAGTTGAGATAGTGATTAGAAAAGAATATGTAAGAGAGAAAGTGATAAAATATTGAGCTTTCAATAAATAAATTAAAGGAAAAACAAAGTTATACTGAAAATGTATAAGCACAAATTTAGGAAAAGACAAGTAAAAATTTGAAAAAATTAATAACAACAACTATAATAATAATAATGATAATGATAATGATAATGATAGTAATGATACTGATGATGATGAAGATAAACCAAAGTAGAAGTAGATTGCAAGAAAAAAAAAACTTGAAAAGAAAAAAATAAAATAAAAAGAAAACATGAACACTAAAAGTTTTTTTAAAAAGAAGAAAAACTACATAAAGGAAAAAAAAAATAAAGATATACGGTTTTCCATGAAAAAGCAAAAAGGAAAGGAAGAAGAAGAAGAAGAAGAGGAGGAGGAGGAAAAAAAAAAAAAAAAACCAAACGGTGCGTTTTTGACGATCATGGATGAACAGTGCAAGGATATGCACTCTTTTATATATGTAGGATACACACACACAAACTATCTAGGTTTACACTATAATTTACATTGACTGTAAATTTTTGTACCTCAATGTCACTCATTTATATGTCAACTCTAATTGGTTCTAACCAGCAGATCAGGTTTATAAGACTCATGGATCAGCAACCATCTGGAGCTTAAAGAAGGATATATAATCTACTACAAGCTAAAAGACAACTTAGATAGCAGCGCGACTAAAAATGACTGTAACCTCTAGGGCCGGCAATTTCGGACACGACACGGTGACACGACACGAGAACGACACGAAATAAATGGGTTTGGACCGCACGTTTAATAATTGGGTCGAAATTGGGTCGACACGTTTAACACGAAAATAAATGGGCCGGAAATGGGCTAACACGATTAACACGTTTAACACGTTTATGTTAGAATTTTCAAACTATTCTAAAGCTCTTTTATAACAAGTATAGGCCTATTTGTGTGTTTAATATAAGATCAGAAAACAATTGTTGAAGAATTTTCACTACTGAGACAACATAAATCAGAAGTTACGGAGATGTTACTTCTGATATAAAATAATAATCTTATAATTAACTAGTTAATAATAATATAATATAAAATAGTAAATGAATTATATTTATATTTAACTAGTTAATAATATAACATAGTAAACCTAATATTAAATGCTTGGCCATCGCTTCTTTCTCGAGCTCGATAAGTCTTTGCTCACCAAAGGTGAATTTTTTATATGCGGAAATTCTTTGCATTTTTTTATGTATTTGGATTCCTGGAAAAATGAGCTTTATCTCTGTCTTTTCAAAAATAAAAACCTATGCATTTCCTCCGTAATTGCCGGCCCTACGCATAATCCATAAAGCTAATGACATGTAAAATTCCTACAAAATAGATCCCAATATTTTCTATTTTCATAGAAGGTTCTGGATAGATTCTAAACAATTTTTTTTTCCTTTCTTTTTTGTTACAAAAAAGTTATTGTTATCATATACAAAAATAATAATCTAAGATTCATATTACTATATTTTTCTTACTATATTTTAAATTTTTATATATTTTTCAAATTATTATAATTTATTTTTATAAAAACACATAATTTCAACTCTAAACATCGACTCATTTTCAATAAATCATTTTCATAACTTCAATTACAATGTATTCTCCATATTCTTTTTTACACCATAAAAAAAATGGTTAAACTTTTAGTTGTTATTTTAAAAGAAAAATAATTTAGCTATTTACCACTCCTAATTTAGCTGTTACTCTAAAAAAAAAAATAATTTAGCTTTTAGAAAGAAAATTGATTGAAATTTGAAAGTTTATGTTAAACGGGCCATAAACGGGTTTTTCATGTTAAACGGGTCATAAACGTGTTCGTGTTGTAAACGGGTTTTTTTGTGTTAAATGGGTCATAAACGTGTTCGTTTTCGTGCCAACCCGTTCTGGACCGTTTAATAATCGTGTTCGCGTGTCGTGTCGTGCTGCCCGTTTATTAATCGTGTCGTGTTCGTGTTTACGTTCCTGGCCCGTTTATTAATCGTGTCGTGTTCGTGTTTAGGCTAATCGTGTCGTGCCGTAATCGGGCCGGCCCGAACACGGCCCGCGAACACGATTTGCCAGGCCTAGTAACCTCTTGGAGTCAATTGTGATAGCATGAACAATCGATTACACTAAAAGATGAGTTGCTTGCTCAACTCATAATATTTTAAGACTATTCCTGAAAATTCCCCTCTCTAAATTCTACACGCTTGCAACCACTCCAACCACTCCATATCTCTATAGTTACAAATTTCTCGCCATTGTTGTCTCTATACGGTTTCTTCAAACTCTTTTGTACTATTTTCTCTCTATAAATCGAAAACCCAAGCATCAAAAGGACTTGTATTAACATATTCTCGAAAATTTGAGATGTACATTTTATGATTCGTGATCTACAAAAATTCCCAATCCATTTAAATCCTTATTCGATATTTAATAATAGGCACCATTAACCTATTCTTACTCAACAAAAGTTAAAAATTGCACTATTCAAATTGTATTAGCTTGAGCTTGTTGCATGCAAGGAAATGTCTCCCTCTCTTCTAATTAGTTTTGGTTATCTGTTTAATGGCTTAAATACCGCCTTTACACCTCATAGAACCTTGCCAATTAATCTACGCATCTATGCTTGAAGAGATGAACCTTCCCTTGAAAGGTCCAGAAATGGATGGATTTTATTTATGGGGATAAAGTTGGAGACGTTCCATTTATTAGTGGAATAACATATTATATTTCAAAATTCGAGAATCATATTAAGAAAAATAACAAAGTATAAGGAGAATTCATGAAATTACATATCATAACGACTACCCGTGTTTTAAAGGTCTTAAAAATGTGATTTCTAATGCTCCCTATCATAAAATCATCATTTTGTTTTTCAAAACTATGTTTGTCAATTTTATAATTTAGATGGATATTTTACAATCTTATATGTAATGGAATCTAAACATTATATTAATTGATTATCTTTTATATTTCCTTTAACATTTCTTTATGTCAAAACAAACAGGAGACGAATAAACTTTCTTGCTTCAATATTCATGTTTTCACAAGGTATTGGAGGTATTTTGCTTGATTATGACTCCGTTTCTTAACCGCCAAACTTTAATTTTTGTCAAAAAAGATATCTTTTTGAGTTATGAGCATCCATGAAGTTGGCAAGTTTTATTTTATTTTATTTTATTTTTTAATTTAATGAAATCTCTTGTTCCACATTAGAAAGATATGGAAGTCATTTAGTGCTTAAATAGAATTTGCCCACTTGCTATGAGGTAAGTTGTTAAGCTAACAGGCTCTCTCTTGCGCAAACAGGGGGTGCAAAATCCCTGATTGGCAAATCAAGCAACGCATGTGAGTGCTCGCATATATTATCGGCTTTATGCATGCGTGGTTTTGCTGCACATTTTATGTTTTTCTTGAAAATACAAAGCTTTTTCTTCTTACTCTCTAGACACTCTTCGAAGTTTTTTAGTATGATAAGATTTGAACATTCTTCAATATTTGTTTATCTTGTTTATTCAAAATTTTGCTATTAGATATAATAAGAACACGATTAAGGCACATGCACGTTAACGGGGGTGACATGTTTGTAAATAGATTGTATGCTGGACTTGACGCTCTAATTAGAAATAGGCATGACCCAACCTGACATCAATCACTAAAAAACTCAAAATGAAAGGTGATTTGTAAGATTGTTTCTCAAAAAGCACATCTTTAGATTAGTACTCTGTTTATAATAATTTCAAGTTTTTTTATTGTTTAATTAGATAAATATGGTGGGTGAGGATTCTAATTAAAAAAAGACAAAAAACGTATTTATTTGACTGACTGTTTTTCTCCAAAAAAAAAAAAAAAAAAAAGGAGGAAAAAAATGGTTAGACAGAATGGGATTGCCGGTTTGACATTTCTAATATGGAAAATATTCACTAGTGTACACCTTCACAATCCTTGCTAAACATTTCCACGTGCCTGCCTCTCCCACTCACGTGACTAGGAGTTGGTGACGTCGCGGTCCAGCGTGTCACGTTGCCACGTGGAAGGAGGCCAAGTATATAGGGTGATCATTTTCCTCTGCCGTATTCTTATCGACCTCACTGTAAAATGTGACCAAGCCAATCCTCCCTCTCCAACCTTCTTCTCCATTGAACAACAATTATATTAAAAAAAAAAAAAAAAAATAGAGAAAGAAACGGACAAAGAAAATAAAATCAAAATCGAAAACAAAAGAAATTTAAGATTTAGAGAGAGAAACGTGTTTCCAGGAAAGATAGCCGAAGAAATTCCTGGAAAGTTCCGAGGGAGAGCGGCGATGGCGACGCCGTTAACGGGCTTGCAACACCGGGACGGAGGCGGAGTGGCGGTTCTTTCGAATTCCGTCAACAAGGTCGATTCCTCTTCTTCTTCTTCTCCGTCTTCGTCGGTGAATGCTTGCTTGAAGAGCTCCGAGCAGCAGAAATCTCCGCTCTTGATTTTCTTGCTGTTCCACAAGGCGATTCGCAAGGAGCTCGATGCGCTTCACCGATTGGCTATGGCGTTTGCGACTGGTGAGCGCACTGACATCGGTCCGCTGCTCGAGCGCTACCATTTCCTCAGGTCGATTTACAAGCACCACACCAATGCCGAAGATGAGGTCTCGCTTAATCCATTTCTTTCACTTTTTTTATTTTAATTTTTTTTTTTATGCTTTTGTTGGTGAGGGATTCCGAAATTTCGTCTCGGTTCCGTTTTCTAGTGTGTTTGGTTTCTGAGAAAATTGAAGAAAGGAATTTCATTTCCAACATTATAATTGGTCTCAACTTATCGTTTGCGAAACACAAGAAAGAGGATTCATGTGTAAAATTATTGGTCAAATGTGCCTGTGGTTCATGTTCTTCCATTCCGTGAGCATCAAATCATTAATATTACTCATCAGCATCTTCATCTGCGCAAGTTCTTCTTTTCCCCTAAGCATCGACAGAGACAAAGGAAAAGAATTCGTAGACTTTGATACTTCCAATTAATTCTCTTTCAAGTGGTGATGTTTCTTTTTTCACTGAATTCTCTCTGTTCTTTGTGAAATTTATTTCCTTTGTTCTCTCCTATTTCCATGACCCTAGAATATTTAGATACTAGAGGCGAAAGGAAAGTAGAAGTCGAAAAACAAGGGGAAAATAAAGTGCCTTCTGTGCCAATCCCTTTTGCAATTAAAGCTTGAGGAAAACTCCCCATATTTTTTGTGGAATTACTTGTGTTGTTGGGATGTTTCAGGTTGGACTCATGGCATGTCTGGCTTATTGATCTTCGATGACAATGACATGATTTATCCCCGGAACCACACATAATGCTAAAAAATTTGTTACACAAGAAACATTTTTCTGGTTGCACTTTGCTGCGGTATCAGATATTGATCATGCAGGAAAATCCTGCCTTTTAATATGTTCAGTTGACCATAAACCGATATTCAGAAAATTTAATGCAATAAATCACAAAGTGAACGGTTGCAATCCATTTGGGACTTTGAGAGTATCCACAATGGAATTCCTCTGTGCTGTGAAATTTTAATGGTCTGATAAACAGAATTTGGCTTTGAAGACCAATAGATATTTTGTTAGTCTCAGAATTTTTAATTGGCCACAGTCTGCCACTCGCTAAATGAAGTTTTCTCAGTAGAAAGTCTTGTACTTCTGAGATAATTACTGCTAGATTTTTTTCAGGGTAATATTAAGCTCTTCTTCATGATTTCTGTTGAATATTTGTTGATACTTTGGAAATGCAAGTGTGACTTTTACCTCCTGATATATTGCTATTGCACATAAAAAATTTCTTTAAGGAGCCACTTAATGTCATGTTAATTTTCCACATCTATTCTGCGATTACAGAGATAGTTTGCAATTACAGGTAATCTTTCCAGCTCTTGATATTCGTGTGAAGAATGTAGCACGGACATACTCCCTCGAACACAAAGGTGAAAGCAATCTATTTGATAACCTATTCCGGCTGCTAAGTTCTAAAAGTCAAAATGATGAAAGTTTTCCAAGGGAGTTAGCTTCTTGTACAGGAGCTCTACAGACATCAGTTAGCCAGCACATGGCTAAGGAAGAGGAGCAGGTGCTGCTTTATTTTCCACTAGAGTAGTGCTAGGAACACCATATCTAATTCCTACTTTTGTAGTAGCTTTGAGTTGTCAACTTTTCATTGGCAAATACAATATTTTGTTACTAATTTATATGGCAATCTTTACCAATAAAAGCATGACAACTCAAAGTTGGTACAAAAAGTTGGGATTAGAATTGGTGTCCCTAGCATTTTTCTTTCCAATATTTGAATTCTTATCTATTTATTCAAGACTCTTGTTGGGCAAAATCTATAACCATATTGGAGATTTTGTTATGTGAAGATTTAAACGACAAAAGCTTATAGAGGATCCGTTTTAGGCAATTATATGACTACTGATCCTTTTAATAAAAGAAGTCACACTTAATAAATATGTCGTTATGTCACACTTAATAAATATGTATAAGGATTTTATCCATGACAAAGTGTTCTTTTTGGTTTAGTTTTATAGCTTTGATTTATATGTTCAATCATAATGTAATGATAACCATTGCTTTATTGATTTTCTGCTACTGCAACTAACTCGCTTAATCTTCTTAACGTCAAGTTGCGCCTTATGAAAGAAGTATTTAGACTTTTTAACAATGCCTTTGCTGTGGAAGCAAAACGAGCTTTCAATTTAAGGGTTACACATGTCAAAATTTTTATATTCATGTCTTACTGTAATCTTCCGGATCATATGTTTCTGCATTTTAATGATGTTTGGAACAGTGTAAAAACTATGAACGCATCATATAAGTGTATGCTTTCTCATTACCTGAGACATTCTGTTAACTTGTTGATCTGGCAGCCTATCCCAAAAGGTTTCTTTTGAGTGCTCTGATATTTGGAAATTATTCACTTTTCTCTGCCAGGTCTTTCCCTTGCTTGTTGAGAAGTTTCTGCCTGAAGAGCAGGCATCTTTAGTATGGCAATTTTTGTGCAGTATTCCTGTAAATATGATGGCCGAGTTCCTTCCATGGCTTTCATCATCAATTTCACCTGACGAATATCAGGATTTGCGTAAATGTTTAAACAAGATAATCCCAGAGGAAAAGCTTCTCCAGCAGGTTAGGTTTGACCTTATTGCATCAATCCTTTCTGGTTATGTTTTTCCCAGTACAGAGATTTAACTGAACATTTTTCTTAATAAAGGTCATATTCACCTGGATGGAAGGGAGAAGCAGAGCCAACTTGATCAAGAGATATCATTATGATCGTCAAAGCCAGTGTTGTATTAATTCAGGTTGTAGCACATCAGCTGAAAGCATGATTGAATCACAATGTGCATGTGAGTGTAGGACTGGGAAAAGGAAATATTTAGAATCAAGGATGGATATTTCTGATACTAATGGGATACACCCTATAAATGAAATATTGCTCTGGCATAAAGCTATTAAGAGGGAGTTGAATGAGATAGCCGAGGAGGCGAGGAAGATACAATGTTCTGGAGATTTTACTAATATATCAGCTTTCAATGATAGATTGCAATTCATTGCTGAAGTTTGCATCTTTCACAGGTACCATAATTGTTCTATCATGTTGATGATGGAACATTATACGTTTACATGACTCTTTATGATTTAGTATAGCTCTTCGCCACGGCCATCCCTCTTATGATTTGAGATGGATATTTTCCCCAATGTTTAGTGCGTCAGTTGGGTGGATAATTTTATATTTTTGTATCACTTATCCCAAGTTTTCTTGTAATCCATAGATGAAATTCTCTTTAAAACTTCATATATTAAAAAAGAAGGCAATCTTCATTCTCTAATCTACAAGATGGTGCAGTCTGCTTAATTTTCACAGAATGATCATCATTATTATGATATTAAACTTCCAAAAATTAAAATATGAAGATAAACTGTCCCTCTAACTTATAAAAGAAACTCTATCTTTTCCCTCATCTTCCCTTTTTCTCTTGCATGTTTGTTTTCTCTAATTGTTTGTCAGACGTCGCCTCATGGAAAGATTAGAACTTAAGCTCTATTGTGAGAAAAAGCTACTTTAGGTGTTATCTATCATTAAAAAAGAAACATGATTTTTTTTTCTCTGTTTTCAATCTGAGTATTGCAACATTTCTGGTGACAGTATTGCCGAGGACAAGGTTATATTTCCGGCAGTAGATGGAGAGTTTTCTTTCTCCCAGGAGCATGCCGAAGAGGAAAGTCAGTTCAATGAGTTTAGATGTTTAATTGAAACCATTCAAAACGCAGGCGCAATCTCAACTTCAGAAGCTGAATTTTATGCAAAGCTGTGCTCATATGCTGATCAAATAATGGAAACCATACAGGGGCATTTCAATAACGAGGAAGTTCAGGTGAACATATCTAATCTATTTAGTAATTGACTATACTTCTGCAGCAGTAATATCACTCGGGGTTTTATTCAAAGAAAGGGAACGGCAAAGAGCTTTAATAGTTATTTATTTGATAATGCAAGAAAGCCATGTTTGTTCATTAGAAGTTGTTGAATCATATATTGTTATCTTAATTTTGACCGGATGGAGTCTTAAAAATCCCACAACGACCCCTCCACTTTGAGTTGGTTTTTGACAACTCTAACTTGTTATTATTATCATTTTTTTTCATGTTTCATCAAAGCACCTATTAACTCCTAGCAACTTTAGGTTCTTCCACTGGCAAGAAAGCACTTCAGCTCCAAGAAACAACGGGAGCTTTTGTATCGAAGCTTTTGCATGATGCCATTAAAGTTGATTGAACGCGTCTTGCCATGGCTGGTGCAATCACTGACGGAAGAGGAAATTAAAAATATTCTGAAAAACATTCAATTGGCAGGTCATACATCCATGCTTTATGTGTTTAATTGTTGAATGATTATTACTACTTGACAAATTTTCCTATGTATTTCAAATCTAATTATGTAATTTTGTGATTCAGCCCCAGCTGCAGATTCTGCTTTGGTAACACTCTTTTCTGGTTGGGCTTGCAAGGCTCGTAACCAAGGTTTATGCTTGTCTTCAAGAGCCACTGGTTGCTGTCCTGTTAAAAGGTTAAACGATATTGAAGAGCCTCTCATTGGATCAGGTTGCCCTTGTGCATCTGCATTGTCTGCGAAAGATATTTTGATGTCCCCTCAACCAAATGATGCTGAAAGGCCAGTTAAACGAAATGTCACTGAATCACGGACAGATAATGATTCTCCTTCCACATCAGAGACTGTAAATGACCAAAAACAATGTTGTAGAGAGCAATCTTGTCGTGTCCCAGGATTAGGAGTCAATAGCAATAGTCTCGGGTTAAGTTCTCTTTCCACAGGCAAGTCTTTGCGTTTGTTGTCTTTCAGCTCTTCTGCTCCATCTCTGGACTCCAGTCTTTTTGTATGGGAAACAGAAAATAGCTCTTTCGATATTGGCTGTGGAGAACGACCAATCGATACTATTTTTAAGTTTCATAAGCCATACGCAAAGACTTGGAGTATTTGGATATTGAATCTGGAAAGCTTAGTGATTGCGATGAGACATTCCTTCGGCAGTTTATTGGAAGATTTCGCCTTCTTTGGGGCTTATACAGAGCACATAGTAATGCTGAGGATGATATAGTCTTTCCTGCATTGGAATCCAAAGAGGCCCTTCATAACGTGAGTCACTCGTACACACTAGACCATAAGCAGGAGGAAAAATTATTTGAAGATATTTCATGCGTTCTTTCAGAGCTTTCACATCTTCATGAAAGCTTGCAGACGGCAAAGATCAACAGGGATTCATGTGAAAGTAGCAACGAGTTTTCTGCTGCTAACATAATTGACTGTACCAGAAAGTATAACGAGCTATCTACTAAGCTGCAAGGGATGTGCAAATCCATTAAAGTAACGTTGGATCATCATATATTCAGAGAAGAACTTGAGCTGTGGCCTTTATTTGGCTGGCATTTCACCGTTGATGAGCAAGAGAAAATAGTTGGCCGTATAATTGGCACTACAGGTGCTGAAGTGCTCCAATCAATGTTGCCCTGGGTAACTTCTGCACTTACTCAGGATGAGCAGAATAAGATGATGGATACCTGGAAACAGGCAGCGAAAAATACGATGTTCAGTGAGTGGCTCAATGAATGTTGGAAAGGAACTCCAGAATCACCTTCAAACACAGAATTTTTGGGAGCTAGTGTTCCTCAAAAAGGTTTGTACTATACTTGGCATTTTGCCTTGTTGGAGAGGCTACTTTGCGTTGCTTTTAAATGGATAAGGGGTTTGGGGGAGATTGATAAGAGCTAGAGTTTATTTTGGTAATTAGTAAGTTTGATATTCTAAGAGCAGACTCTCTTCTTGCCTCTTCCCAATTTTAGGAAAAGTAAAAAGAGAAAAGCCAGCTCCTAGAACTATTATTTTATGTAAGATAGAAGACAAAAGAAAATTATTAGATCTTGGTATGAGTATATTAATTCAACCCGAATGCCCATATATTTATCAGTGGGTTACTTAGAGTTGTTTCCTTCTTGATGTTGTAATTACTTTGTTGATATGACATGTGATTTTGTTGGAAAGAAAACTTTAAACTCACCTCAGCTCCATTGGCCGTGCAATTTTTTTGGGGGAAAAAATGTTACTTATTTCAGTTATACTTTTGTTCTAGGTATTGATTTTCAGGAAAGCCTGGAGCAGAGTGATCAGATGTTCAAGCCTGGTTGGAAGGATATCTTTCGTATGAATCAAAATGAGCTTGAATCAGAGATTAGAAAGGTTTATCGTGATTCAACTCTCGATCCAAGGAGAAAAGCATATCTTGTGCAGAATCTTATGACCAGGTTTGTTTTGATGATATCATTTCTTTCTTTCAGGCGCTGTTAGATTGTTTTGTTTATCTATCGTGTGATAAGTCAACCATTAAATTGCTTGAAACTGTTTTACTCCAAGTCATGAATCGTTAATTAGTAATGTATTACTGGTTTGTTAGTCGCTGGATAGCTGCTCAGCAGAAGTTACCCAAAGCAGCAGGAGAAACTTCAAATTGTGAAGATGTAGCAGGACGCTCACCATCATTTCATGATCCAGATAAAAAAGTGTTTGGGTGTGAACATTACAAAAGAAACTGCAAGCTTCTTGCTGCTTGCTGTGGAAAATTGTTCGCTTGTAGATTTTGCCACGACAATGTGAGCGATCACTCAATGGATAGGTAATTTTCTGATGTAAGTTCTTTCATTCCATGTTTTGCCATTGTATTGCTGAATTTTCTTTGAACTAATTTCAGGAAAGTGACTGCGGAAATGATGTGCATGAACTGCCTGAAGATTCAGCCCGTTGGACAAACATGTTCAACACCGTCATGCAATGGGCTGTCCATGGCAAAGTATTACTGCACCATATGCAAATTTTTTGATGATGAAAGGTAGAGAGTCTTGTCTTTTAGTTCAAGTTTGGGAGTTATCAGTTTTCACTTACGGTAATTAATCATGGTAGCTTTTTCTTTCAATAATAGTACATTTGTGTTTAGCAAAACTTACATTTGCAGAAATTATCTTTTTTCTTCACCCTTTTTCTTTTTCTTTTTCTTTTTCTTTTTTTCAAATGCTAAACTCACTTGCAGTTAACGTGAAAACATTAGTTTTCTCGGGCTAAAGCAATAGAGCTTGAACTTTTGCATAAATAATTTCTTTATTAGAGAAGGAAAAAAAAAGAAGTGAAGTAGGAACGTAAATAGGGTAAATAATGTTAAGAGTTATATCAAGTTCTTTTATGCTTTTCAATACAAAAAACTCTCTGAAAACCAACTGTTAGTTTTAAACAAAAATCTTATTTTTGCTAGAGCTGAGTGGAAATGGAGCTAGAATGAGACAGGCAGCTTACTATGTCTGCAAAAAAGCTAGTAAATAATTTTCTGTCGTAATTTTGTGAAGGATCTTTGTATCGTATTTTGTGGCATTCCTGTGTAATTTGTTACATATTTAACAATTCGTTGCGCACACGTAATATACCGAAATGCCTTGTATTTGTGTTTCAAGGTGTGAAATAGAAAGGTAGGTTTTAAACAAAGTTAATACATTCACTAGTCATGATATTTACCAGACATTAAAACAATTATACAGGTTTTCAAGGAACTTTAGACGTATCTTGACAACACATTGATATCAGCACTTCTACTTCATAATTATAGTTTTGATATAAAACAAAACTGAGCTGCATGTTTTGGTTTCTAAAGCCTTCACTTTTTGCATTATTGTACTTGGCAAGGTTTCTTTTCTAACTTTCCATCTCTTTCCAGGACTGTGTATCATTGCCCGTTTTGCAATTTATGCCGTGTTGGGAGGGGTCTTGGCATTGATTATTTCCATTGCATGACATGCAATTGTTGCTTGGGCATCAAGCTAGTGAACCACAAATGCTTGGAGAAAAGTTTGGAAACAAACTGCCCCATTTGTTGTGATTTCCTATTCACATCAAGTGCGACCGTCAGAGGTCTACCTTGTGGCCATTACATGCATTCTGCTTGCTTTCAGGTCTCTACAAGTCTAAAAATTTTGTTTTTTTCCTTTTGCTTTGTTTTGTTTTGTTTTTTGTTTTTTGTTTTTAATGTATGTAATAAATATATTTAATAAAATAAAGCGATTCAGCTTTTCTCCCAAACTAAATCAAATTAAAATAAACTTTATTAAAAATAAATAATATTACTAAATATTAATATTATTAATAATTATTGAAATTATTAATAATATTATTAAAATTAAAAATTTTAAGAAAGAAAAAAAAAATGAAATAGATTTATTTATCGAATTAGAAAATGTCGATTAGAATGAACGATAACGATTCAGGAATCTAAATAATCAAAAGATTATATATATATATATAATCATGAAAGACAGAAGGATCGAAGAATGACGATCCTCGCCATGATCGTTACGTGTATGATACTAAATATAGTTGGAAAAATCACATTAATAGTTGCATTGACAGTTATCTTCGTTATCAAATCTGTATTGATAGTGACATTAATGAGACTTCATCTCTTTGAATATCTAGAGTTGTAGTTGTGGTAAAAGGTGAAGATTAGTTTTCTTTCAAGAAATCTCAAGAGGATACAATTTGATTTTCTAACTTCCTATAAAGTTAAAGTTTGATTTCCTTCTCAATATCTGTCAGGCATACACTTGCAGTCACTATACCTGTCCAATTTGCAGCAAGTCTTTAGGAGATATGGCGGTAAGAGTTATTCTCTCTCTCTCTCTCTCTCTCTCTCCCTTCTGTCGTAGACTTTTTTCTGATCCAATATTTTACTAATATAATATTTCTGTGGAGTTTCCTTCACAAATATTAGAAATTGAAGAGCTCTTTGGGCAAGTAGAATAGAGTTAAGATTGGTATATTTGGTGAACTGTGGGATAAAGCATATTGCCATTAGCTATTAGCTTGCTTGATTAAATTCCAATACATAATTTTTTTGTATTTTCGTTTGCTCCAGTACCCATTTCATCGAATATCCGTAATCTCCAATTAATCTATTTAATATCCTAGAAATCTCTATTTCTAACAATTAAAATGGTAGTAAATATCATAATCAGAAGATTTTGATAGAAGCATACCTAGTTGGGATGTTCTCGCTTATCTTGCGTGGTTGTAATTTGTCAATGTCGTACTGTTATTGAGGTTTTGCACCATTTAAGAAAATACTATAGAAGGTTTTTGTTCTCGATGTATTTATTTCTCCTCCTTCTCAGGTATATTTTGGCATGCTTGATGCCTTGCTGGCTGCCGAGGAGCTTCCTGAGGAGTACAAGAACCGTTGTCAGGTATACATCTGATTTTATCCGTTTTCTTTCCTCTCTTTTAGCCACCGAGTGATGTGATAGTTATTTTGCAATTGTAGAAGACATTTACATGAGTTTGCTTTTGTTTTTTGTTTTGTTTTGTTTTTTTAATGCAAAGGGAAAATACTGCATTAGAAGAATATATAAACTATACGAAATTAACAAATCAACAATAATATCTCTGGTGGCCAAAACTTGGGAAACAAATAAGTTACAGAATTCAAAATTTAAGTGTTCTTCCTCTTTTAGGTCCTGGCTATTTTCTTGGAAATATTTTCTCCCTAGCCTGGTGGTTTTATGGAGTATACTACATGTCTTTTTTTAATTTTAATTTTATTTTTAATAAATAAACTGTTTCTCTCTGTTTGATAAAATAGGCAGAAAGTGATCACTTCTACAAGTGTGTGTGGAAAGAAATCTTTCCTCGCACGGATTCTGCATTAGAAATATTGTATCCTATCCATGTTGTACTCTAGAGTGGGTTTGGGTTTATTTATATATTTTTTCTCCTTATTCTTACCTGTTTAATGTCTTTGCCTCGATAATATAGGAGCACAAAACTTGACAAGTTTCTGTATTGTTTCTATCACAACCGTCATGTTACCATAAAGTTTTGGATTTTCATAGTCAAATCTGCACGAAGTATTTCGTTTTCCCTTAGAAATAATGATTATTAAAAAAGCGCACCTCAAGCACCATATGTGATGCGTCCATTTGTCCGATCGGTCATGCCATTGCTATCATAGTAATGCGAAGAGTTCATGCAACATCTGTAATTCACTTCTGACAATGGCTTTTTAGGAAGAGTGTTTGCTGTATGATTTATTTGTTTCATGTTGATAGTGACTGTTGTTCGACTTCTTGTGCTCGTTATCTCTGTTTTGTTCACTTTATTAGCAATACTTTTCCAGTTAGAAGGCAAGCTCTTGTCTATAGTATTTGCATGTTTATCCAGGATATACTCTGTAATGATTGTGATCGGAAGGGCAGTGCACGATTTCACTGGTTATATCACAAGTGTGGGCTCTGTGGATCTTACAATACCCGAGTGATCAAGTCTCAGACAGCAGATCCCAACTGCTCGATGTCTCATTAACGGCAGCCGTTCACTCCCACTTCACATAGGATTTATACATATTATCTTGTAGATAATTGTATAGGCAATTCAATTTTCGCTTCCAGGAAACTGGTCAGCTTCGCCTTTTCTTTTCCCTACATCCTATACGAGTTCAGGCACATTGATTTTATACAACTGCTTCAAAGATCATCATCTTTTCATGACATCGAGGTTAGTTTCTAGTCATTTAGATATAGAGGAATAGTGTATATTGAAATGCAATCGTGTACAGAATATGTGCTACCACGCACATTCATGGTGCGGCAAAAATTTTTTTTCCCCACTTCAAGCTGAGTTTCTTCTTCTATCATCGATATAAATACAACTTGAAATGTTTTTCTTCCTCTCAATTCGGATTTTCACTTTGATGTTATTTACTCCAGTTGCTTTCTTTGCTTTTGTTTTGGTCTTTTTTGGGGGTCTTTTTTTTTATAGGCAAATGCCTAAGGAAGTGAGTTCGTGTAAAAATAAATAAATAAATAAATAGAGAACTTTTTACTCGAGAAGAATTACAAGGCAGTATTCTGCAGTTTTCGCATGAACCATTCTGTTTGAATGTCGATTCATTGCTCCTGCTCTGGCAAAACTCATGTCCGCCAATTGTTGCTGCATCAAAATTCAACTTGTGGCATCCAGTTGGCGGCTCTTGCCGTCTACTCGGGGAGCAGTAGCTCTGAAAATCACCAATATCCAGCAGGCAACTTTAACAGTTTGTCTGCTTTTCTTCTATCTGTGATTATGAACAAGCAGCTTCTTCTATTCTGCCGACGGCACCAGGCAACCATACAAGACACCTCCAAACCTATATTTGAGACAAATTTCATCAAGAGGGAAAAATCTATGGCCACTTACCAAACTGCCAAATAGCTGGCACCTTGGATACCCTCGATGCCACACCGTCTCCTTACCGAAACGACAGCAAACCTATTGCTCCACACAACCGTGCTTCAATAAATTTTCCAGCACCGGGAAGACACCACGACACGCTCGCCAAAAGATGATTTTAATTCTCTTGGGGGTTAATCAGAGCCTCCACATTTTCTTCCACCAACTTCTATTCATCTCTACCCGTGCAGGAAATGAAGTTATTCTTCTCTTCCCTTAACCATCTGGTGACCCAATGGAATACTTAAAGATAATATCTCGATCTACCAATCGAAACATAGTGTTTACATTTTGGGTTATTTAAGTAGTGGCCAAATCAAAGTAGTGATTTTTAAATGTATAATATTGAAAATATTTCTAAGAACGAACAAATGATAACTATTTTAGAGAGCTAGAG
>JAINRI010000032.1:0-32233 GCA_025413485.1 Ficus microcarpa
CTTTCAAGTTCTAACTAGAAAGTCCATGTTATAATTATTTTAAGAGCGTATTCCTCGTTTAGTCTCTAAACTTTTAAGTTTGTGTAATTTTGATCCATGTTCTTTTTTTCGTAGTTTGAATGGTCATAATCTATTAAAATATTGCTATAATAGTTCTTTTTTTATTAATTTTTTAGATGGAATCCATCAGTAATTTGATTAAAAAATGATACTCACTGAAGGATTCTGTTTAAAAATTAAATGAAAAAACTGCTATAATAACGTTTTTAAGAGTTTAAGATCACTCTAACTGTAAAAAATATATATATATATATGGATCAAATTGTACTAACTTAAAAATTTAAAGATTTACATAACAATTTACCCGTATCGTAAAGAGGATGATTGGTTTGTGTTTACCGAATTATCACCCACCATGATCGATAATTAGGTTTAGGTCATATTCTTAATCAAAACCAAATAATGAATGGGTCCTCATAAGCTGTTTTGAGTCCATATATTAGAATTATTATTCTAATAGATGGCTGATCCATCAAATGTTATTTTAAAATTATTGAAGATTCGCGTCCTTTCCACCAACTCCCTTATAAAAAGTTTAAATAAAATGTCGTAGAACGTGTCAAAGATTTGGAGTTTTTATAACACAAAAGATTCTGAAACATAATGAGTTTTTATGGTAGTTAATTTCAGAGCCTGTTGTTCTTTTCCCTCTGTGTATATGTAATCATTTAGAGTTGGTAAGAACAGAAAAGGATTTTGAAATCCCATTGGTCTACCATTTGATTAATAAATGCGCATTTTATAATTACAGTAAAAGCCAAAAGGCCAAGGCTAATAATCTTTTAGCATTTATTTAGTAATAAACTTAACTTCAATTAAATTATATTTTTTTTATTAGATTTTTATTATTTTTAAAAATCAATAAAAATTATAATTAATTTTTAAAAAATAATCAACTGTAACTTAAAAAGTTTAACTCAAACTAGATATTCAAATGGAAGTTTAGTAAGGACGTGTAGATTTCAAAATTCCAAGCTGAAACAATGCCTTATTCAATCTGCACCACTCTTTAGCCACAAAATCTTGTCGAAATCTTGTTGGCCTATAATTAAAATACTTATTGATGAATGTTTAGACAGTTGACGGTGAAATCAACAGTCAATATGAATTTGAGGTTAAAATACGAATGGTAAAATGAAACACAAAAAATGAATGAAGAGACACAAAACAATTAAGAGCTGCATTCTTTTGTGATGTTGTGGTTTTTTCAAAGAGTTCATATATAATTCTTCAAAAAAAAAAAAAAAAAAAAAAAAAGAAGAGCAAAGTGCATAAGATGCCTAAAGCAAAAAGTAAAATAGCATAACAAATGCAATATTGGATGTCATATGAATGATTCATTATCTATTTTGGTCCCCAAGTAAAAAGCTAATAGTACGTTGTAGAATCCTTTAAGCCCATTTAACAGTGAATTTGCCAGTAAAAGAAGATATGGTTTCTTGGCCAGTAAAAGAAGATGAGTAGAAGTTATGTGTTCTGAATAAAGAGCTTATCAATTTAAAATTTTTTTTTTTTACTTAATTTTAAAGTTTTTTTTTATAAATAATAAAAATATTAAAATGAAGTTAGCAACATCTCATTTAAACTTTGTCACAAATGTAAAGTCTATTTAGGGAGTATTTGGTGTGTTAGTTTGAGTTGAAATATTTTAGTTGTAATAGTAAATTTTTTTGAATTTTCAGAAAAAACAAAAAACTTTTAGGAAAAAAGACAAAAACTTTTTAGGAAAAAGACAAAAAAAAGTTTGAAATGAGTTGGAGTTGGAATGGTTGCCAAACAGGGCCTAATAATTTTTTATTAAAAGGACATTTTTTTTTTGACTTTGATAAGAATATTTTTTTTGAAGGTTGGAAGCTCTTCTAATGGATTATCCAAACTTTTCCGGAAACTATTTTTGAACTTAGAAGCCAAAAGTAGTTATTAAAATATTCTATTAAACTGGCTCTTTGAAAGAAAATAATATACTCCTTACCAGGATAGTTATTAAATGGAAAAACGTTTTTGGGGGTAGTTGGGGTTATGTTTGGAAACATTGTTTCCAAACTTTTTTTTTTTTTTTTGGTTATTTTCCTCTAAATTTACTATTTACATTTCTAAATATTTTTTAAAAACTCAAATTTTAAAAATCCATAACTTTATAATTTTAAATCAAAATGAGATAATTTTTTTTTCAAGTGGCATAGAATTTCAAAAGGAACGAAATAAAATCCATATTGCTAATTTTTTTCTGAATACGTTTTAAGTTTTTGTACTTTTTCACTCCAAATGATTTATGTTCACCAAATATATATTTTTAAAATTCAAACTATCTCCAACTCTAAAACACCGTCTCCAGACCCCAAACAGAACCTCAATTTAAATTAAAAATCTAAAATGAATAAGTATTTAGAAGAAAATAAATAGAATTTAGAATTATTAAAAGTAAAAAAAAAAAAATTTCAAACCTGATTTAAATTATAATTTTTTAAATTTAAAATGATGTGTCAAACTTTACGAAAGGCTTGATTTGCCTAGTATTTTAATTTTTTCACGTTCTACCAAAAAAAAAAAAAAAAAGAAAAAACAAAACAAAACAAAGCAAAATTAAAAACTGTTACTTTAATTTTTAGGCAAAAGTAAAGTAAAATTTGTTTTTATCACTGTGGAGTCCTACGTTGACCAGTCTGTCTTTTTAACCTGGAAATAAAATGACCAACCCCCAACTCTGTCCTAAACTAAAACTAAACAATAACTTTGCCCCTCAACTCACCCCGCCACAGGTCACAAATGGTACGCTAACTTCTCTCTCTCTCTCTGTTTTTTTTTTTTTTTTTTTTTTTCATTCCAGTTCTGTTCACGTTTTCTCATTCTTTTTCCTTTTTTTTTTTTTTTTCCTTCAGAAATGAGAAATATTATCATTTCAAAAATCAAAATCAGATGCTGCTGCTGCTGATTGCAGAAAGATGAGAGGTCCTTCCCCTAGTCCTGTTGAGCCCCGGCTTCGTTTGTCTGCTTCAGCCAAGTCTCTCTCTTTCCTTTTTTTTTTTTTTAATTAAATTTCTTGCCAACTTTATTTCATCTTCTTGATTTCTATTCTGAGCATTAGTTTTAATTGGTGATTTGTGGAATTTGATTTTTAATTCTTCCGAAAGTGTTTGACTTTTTTTTTTTTTTTTCATTTATCCAGGTAGAGTTCAATGGTTGTGTAATTCAGTTAGTTTGTCGAAATTTTTCTTTTTCTTTTTCGCTTTTTAGAAAAATGTACTCTACATGATTTGGGTTCTTCTTAATTTCTGAGAAAATGTTCTGGAGAATAAAAATGATTTTGTGATAAATGGTCACTTATTTACATCGAATTCCATACTGTGACATTTGTAAAATAAATGTTAATTTGGGTAATCGTGATTTCTAAATGTGCACTTCTTTCATATCGAAAGAATGGTATTGAAGGGGACAAGTCTTGCAGTTGGGTTTAAATATGCACAAAAATGTAGTTCAAAATTGTTTTATTTTTATTATTTTTATTTTTGTACTTTGCTTTTCTTTTAGTAAGTGTGACTGTATCATTCTACCAAATAAAAAGTACGCTTGTATATGAATTTGAGCTTCGTTTCCAAATCTCATCTGTGCATCAAATTGTGCTTGGTGTTGATGGTGGTTGTGAATCTGAAAATTTTTCATGAGAGAGTTTTTTAGGTTACTTGTATATGCCTTGTGAATGATAGATTGGAGTGATACAGAAGCTAGATTGGACCATAAGAAGAAAAATCATTAGCCATGACGATGACTATAACATGCTACAGAAGCTACTTAAAATGGCTCTCTATTTGTTGTCTCTTAGCATAACATTCCCAATCTACGGAACATTCACGCGAAAATAGATAACAGAGAATACGATAATGTTTGAGATGTTAACGACATTCGCTGATGTTTTCTGTTCTTCTGTGTGCTAGTTTAGATTCTTTGTGATGAGTTGTTTTTCCGGGCTAATTCAGGAAAACTTTCCCCCATAGTGTTGGTTATATTCAATTTTACTATTCTGGTTTGTCTTGGCATTTTCTTTTTCTTGCAATGAAAATCCTCATGTAGTCGTGATTGCTTTTTACAGTGAAGACTCGAACAAACGAAGATCCCACAGAAACAAAGTTTTTGGCCATATTGAAAAGGCACTACGTCTCCCTGTTCAAGATCGGAATTTAAACTACAAGCCTACCTTGAAGCTTGTGCTTGTCATCATAACATTATGCACCTTCGTTACACTCTTCCTCTCTCCAGCAATTTATAATACAGAACATCTTTCAAACTCTCTGTCCCGGTATGTTGTATTTGCTGCTTATCCTTTTTATTTCTTGATACTAGTTTATTTTTTTTCCCTCTAAAACATCTGGTTCTTAATAAATTTTTGTGCCCTGAGACAATGAAGAACCTTTGTTTTCATTAATCAATCACAAAAATCTGAGTTGTCAGCTAAAAAGAACATAGAACGCCGGATTTTCCTTGATGTAATATGTTGAATGTCACTGCATGCAGGCCTAGTTCTCTAGAGCGATGGATAGGAGAGGGAACTGTTGTAGATTTACGTTATGCATCGTCATTACACATAAATTGGGACCAGATATCAGGCACCCTAGATAAGCTGAATGACAAGGATACGTACAAGGGGGTTGGCTTGTTGAACTTTAATAACAGTGAGATTGACCAATGGAAGGAGCTAATACCCGATGCTGAGCATGTTGTTCTGCATCTGGACTGTGTGTCCTACAACACAACGTGGGAGTTGCTGTACCCCGAATGGATAGATGAAGAAGAAGAATTTGATGTTCCTAGTTGCCCTTCTCTGCCCAAGATCAAATATCCAGGAAAACCAAGACTTGATCTTATTGCCGTCAAGATCCCCTGCAACAAGTCGGGGAGCTGGTCAAGAGATGTGGCCCGGTTGCACTTGCAGCTTGAAGTAGCAAGACTTGCTGCATCTTCCAAAGGGTATCATCCGGTGCGCGTGATTTTGGTGACCGAGTGCTTTCCGATCCCAAATCTGTTTACTTGTAAAGATCTTGTTGTACGAGAAGGGGATACATGGCTATATGAACCGAACCTTAATAAATTGCGAGAGAAGGTGCAACTCCCAGTTGGGTCATGTGAGCTTGCAGTTCCTCTCAAGGCTAAAGGTTAGAGTTTTTCGTGCCATGATTTCTGCTGGTCCACTTTTTTTCTTTTTCTTTTTAATTTTTAAATTTTTTTGGTCTTCCCTTTTCCAGAGATATGTTCAAATAATCTATTTTTATTTTCCTTTGAAATTTTGACTTTACTTTAATTGCATAAAACTTCAAAGGGAGAAACTAACCAAATATTACCTAAGCAGAAAACTTCCACTCCGAAAGAGCTCATCGGGAAGCTTATGCAACCATCCTTCACTCAGCCCATGTATATGTTTGTGGGGCCATTGTTGCAGCGCAAAGTATTCGCATGGCTGGTTCAACTCGAGATCTCGTGATACTTGTTGACGAAACAATTAGTGACTATCACCGAGGAGGGTTGGAGGCTGCAGGTTGGAAAATTCACACAATCAAAAGGATCAGGAACCCAAAAGCCGAACCGGAGGCATACAATGAGTGGAACTACAGCAAATTCCGTCTTTGGCAGCTAACGGAATATGACAAGATCATCTTTATTGATGCTGACTTGCTTATACTTAGGAACATTGATTTCCTGTTCGAGATGCCGGAAATATCAGCAACGGGAAACAATGCTACGTTGTTCAACTCAGGTGTGATGGTTATTGAGCCGTCTAATTGTACGTTCCAGCTGCTAATGGATCACATCAATGAAATCGTGTCCTACAATGGTGGGGACCAAGGGTACCTCAATGAAATCTTTACGTGGTGGCATAGGATTCCGAAGCACATGAACTTCTTAAAGCACTTCTGGGAAGGCGATGAACCGGAGAAGAAAGAGATGAAGACTCGCCTCTTTGGAGCAGATCCGCCAATCCTTTACGTCCTCCACTATCTGGGTAACAAGCCATGGATTTGCTTCCGGGACTACGATTGCAACTGGAACGTAGACATTTTGCAGGAGTTTGCGAGTGATGTTGCGCATAAGAGATGGTGGAAAGTGCATAACGCCATGCCAGAAAACTTGCACAAGTACTGTTTACTGCGCTCCAAGCAGAAGGCGGCTTTGGAATGGGATCGGAGACAGGCTGAGAAAGCAAATTACACCGATGGTCACTGGAAGATTAAGATAAAGGATAAGCGATTGAATATATGTTTCGAGGAATTTTGTTTCTGGGAGAGCATGTTATGGCACTGGGGCGAAAAGAACTGGACAGACAATGCCACGATCACTCCGGCATTGCCTGCAATCACTTCAGCATCGCTCTCCTCTTCATAAATTGTTATATTTTTTTTTCCCTTCATCCTTGTATACTTAATTTATATGAAAATTGTATTGCCTAAGGTATGATAAAGAATTTGTACCTTTCATATTATTGTTTATTCTTCTTGAATGCACACACACGTTCTAACATGTGAGCGGCATAGAAGTAGCAGAGTTTTTGTGCCAAATTTGTAGAAGACCATTATTGCCATTCAAAGCAGAAAGTTTGATTTCTGAAAACCAAGTTGTAATTCTATGCATAGCCATGGAAACGTTTTGTTATCTTCTTGTTTAGAGTCAAATTTCTTTTTTCTTTTTTAATTTTTTAATTTTTTTTTTGATTTGATTATATGAGTGTTATATTCCTGTTTTCTGATTGATTTTGCTACATTGAATTTCTCTACTCTTTTTTTTTTTTTTTTTTTGTGCTAAATAAATTTCTCTACTCTTTAGCAATGACAACTCTTGTTATGATGCTATCTAAACACATATGCTAAACTTTTCCCAGAAAATCCAAGGCAAAAAGAACTATAAATTTTTCTACGCAAGAAATTACCCATCTTTAAATTTAGTTAATCTTTTTTTATATATATATATATATATATAAGAAAAGTTTAGTTGATCTTAACACAAGCCAATTAAGCAGTTTTGGAGTAAAGACGAAGTTGGATAGTAAATATTCAACTTGGTAAGAGTGATATCTAATGGAAAAGAAAATGTGACGGATGAATATGCTTGTAAGGCCTCTAGTTTTATCCATCCAGAAAATTGTACAAAGTTTTGTGAGAAACAGATTGTTTTGAGAAATGATAGGTCATCACTCTCCTTGTCACTACACTGTTGTTGGCTTGGAAAACAGTTGGATGTATGATTGGATTAGTTGTGTGTTGTTAACTGTAAATTTTTAATATGGAAATTTAAAGATTAGACTGCTAAAAGATTTAATCCAATGACTGAAAACATTCCTACTAGTGATGGTTAATAAAGGAGAGGAAGGAAATTGAACGAGAGACTTTTATATTAAAGAGGAAAAATGAGTCTTGGGAAAAAAGAGATTTTATAAAATTTTAGTTCTTCTAACTTTAGAAAGAGAAAAAAAGTTTAAAAAAAAAATGACAAAAATATATGCAGTAAAATAACTATTTTGATGTCAATCTCTCTCTCTCTTTTCTTCATCATCTTTTTATTTATATAGATATAACTTCAAAATTCATTAAATTAGACATTTTATTTTCTCATTTTTTTCCCTTCATGCAGACAACATAAAAGAAAGGATCAATACAATAACTCCCTCTGGATTATACACTCATAACAATCTTATACCTAATTTTAAAACATGACATTCGTTCCATCAATTCAGAAACAGTGACAATGTTGTGCCCGCCTGACAAATAAATTTACTAACCCAAAAGTAGGTTATAAGTTTAGGGCACTTTAGTAAAACCCAAAAGCAGGTTTTTCTTCAGAAAAAAACTCAACCATTAGTTTTTGATTTTATTATAATAGTCAATTTATTATTTAACACTACACAGTTAACTCTCGAAGCAAAATTATTGTGATTTTAGAGTTGAAAAAATGGATTTTACATTTTTAAAATTTGAGAATAAGGGTTGGTTTGGGACACTAACTCATGATAAAACACTATCTGGATTTTAAAATGTTAACTTTACACTAAATTTTTCTGTCCTTTCATTTTAAAAAAATTTAAAATTTAAAAGTCTATAATTTTCTAATTTCAAATCAAAAAGAGATAATTTTTATGTCAAAATACTTGTAATGATGTGACAAACAAGACAAGATCTATTTTGTTTTTCCGAATACATATCAAATTGTTATTTCATTTTCTATATCATAAATTTTTTTAAAAAAATTTCCCTCCAAACACATATTTCCAACCCAACATTCAAAATTCTATCTCCATATACTCACAAACGGACCTTAAAGTATTTAGAGGAGATACATCGTCCATCTTACTTGTGGGTAATTTCCCATCCTTTCTATTTGTCATCCAACTTACCAAACATTTTAGCACCAAAAAAAAAAAAAAAAAAAAAAACTAAACATTTCGTAAATATATGATTATATGTTCATAAATATATGATTATAGGGAGAGACTGTGGTAGAACTTTATTGAGAGTAACTACGGTAAAACTTATTTTTTAAACCGTTTAAATATAATTTAGGAGGGGGTTATGGTAGAGACCCATTGAGAGTCTCTACCTATAAAGTCCTCTTTTAAACCATTGATACGGAATCTGTTGGTCCGGATCTGAGGGTGTACGTGATGATCCCGTACGCACACCCACATTATAACAAAGCAAGAGGAAAAAAAGAAAAGGAAGAAGAAGAGAGAGAAAGAGGAGAGGGGAAGAGAGAGAGAGGGTGCCGGCGGGGAGGGGGCGGGGGGGGGGACTGGGGTGGGGGGGGCGCCGGCGGGGGAAGAGAGAGAGAGGAAGAGAGAGAGGAGAAGAGAGAAGAGAAGAGAGAGAAAGGGAAGAGAGAGAGGGGGCGGACGTGGCTTGGGGCGGTGGGCGAGGGTGGGGGAGGCCGGGGGAAGGGGGACTGGGGTGGGGGGGCGCCGGCGGGGAAAGAGAGAGAGAGGAGAAGAGAGAGAAAGGGGAAGAGAGAGAGAGGGGGCGGCCATGGCTGGGGACTAGGTAGGGGGCGCCGGCCGGGGGAGGGGGCACTGGGGTGGGGGGGCGTCGGCGGGGGAATAGAAGGAGAAGAGAGAGAAAGGGAAGAGAGAAGGAAGAAAAGAAAGGGAAGAGAGGGGGGCGGCAGTGGCTGGGGTCGGCGGTGGGAGGACGGGGGGGTGGGGGAGGCCGGGGGAGGGGGGACTGGGGTAAGGGGCGCCGGCGGGGGAAGAGAGAGAAAGGGGAAGAGAGAGAGGGGCTGCCGGCAGGGAGGGGAGCCGGAGCTGGGGCCGGCGGTGGGGGTGGCCGGGGGTGGGTCGTCGGTGTCGGGGTTGGGTCGCCGGTGTCCGTCGTCGGCGGCGGAAAGATCGCCGACGATTAATAAGATTTTAGATGGAAATGGTTATATGAGGTAAGGTATATGATAAATATAGTACACTCTTGATATGTCAACCGTTCGATTAAATCTTGACGGTTTAAAAAGAGACTCTACCGGTAGTGTTTCTGAGAGAGGTTCTACCACAACCTCTCCCTATAATTTATTTGATAAAATTATGTATGTGTACGATAACTATGATACACTTTAACTCATTGTATCATGGACTTAAAAAAAAAAAAATTTAAAAAAGGCAATTGTTTACTTGTCCTTTTTCCTCTCCCTCCTCGACCTTCCACCGTGCAGCAAGAGGTCCATCGCCGGCGCAATCAGCAGTGCCACTTCTCCAGTGACGAGTAGAGAGGAACTTGACATTGCGGGCAACTTTGCAAGCAACTGTCAAGATCTCCATTCTCGACTACGTCTTCGTCTTCTCCACGAGATCTCCATTGTCTTTGGCACCATAGTACGATCGCGATCTCCACAACGAAGATGACCTCATGCGACGATAGAATTGAGAGGAAATCACAATCACGATTCATATCACCTCTGATCTCATGGTCTTCGACACCCTGAGCTCGTCGTCGTCTCCGACGACAACCTCTTCTGCAACGTGTTTGGGTAAGGACGTCCTTTGGCCACCTAATTGCTTGTTGAAGAGTGCTCGACGAGATCGCGATCATTCTTGTGAGATCCACCCCCCTGAGGAACCGTCGGAGAAATGCTCACCATGATCGTCGGCGAGGAGAGAGATTTGTGCTCAGGAGAGATGGGAAAAAATAAAAAATGGCCGGCAAGGAGAGAGTTTGTACGAGGAGAGAGGAAAAAAACATCAAATTACCTTAATATCCGGATTAAATACTTTCCATCTCAAAATAGCAATTTTATCTCACCATTCATAACAAATGAACATCAATTATCAATCGGTAAATGGAGACTCATAGGTAGTTACCCTAAAAGACCCTGTATCACATATTCTCCCGTGATTTTATATCTTCCAATAGTAAGAGAAAAATAGGGGCCAGCTAAACTCCTCTCTCTCTCTTTCTGATTGTTAGTTTGGGTTAAAAATTTTAAATTTTAATAATAATTTTTATTGACTTTTTAAAAAAAATAAAAAAATTTTTAAAAAAAATAAAAAATTTTTAAAAGAAAAACTGAGATAAAAATTTTAAATTCGAGTTTGACGAAATAACAAGTATTTTGAGTTTTCAGTCCGAACAAGCTAAAAGCTAACACACAGCTCGAACTTCAGCTTCTGTCTCCCCCTCTCAACAACTTTTGTGTTCCGAGAAAGGGGAAGGAAAAAAAAAAAAAAAAGAAAGTGAGAATGAATTTGAGCAGAGGTTGTAGTTCAAGAGGCTTCCGGGTTTCTTCAATTTCACCAATCCTCACTAATACAACAACAACAACAACAAGCACACTCTCACCAACGAAATTCTCTTTTCCATTCTTCCGATACCCATTTCGTCATTCTGTTGTTGAGAAATCACGTTTAGCCCATGCCCATGCCCGCAAGAGACCCTCAGATTCCGACCAACCCAATCCCATCATCAGCCCCATCATCCTTCAACAAGTTTCGGACGACGACGACGACGACGACCTTCTCTTTGGCGAACTGGAAGCTGATGATAGTATGTTTAATCCAACTCTTCTTTATTTTTTTCTTCGTGTTTCCTTATCGTGTTTTGCTCATGTTTTTCCCCTTTCCATTTAGGGGTCTAAGGAAAATATGGCCATGGATTTTCCTTGTTTTTCTTTGTTTGGTTTTTGTGAAAAGGTAGAAGGGAAAAGTGGAAGAAAGATACAGGGATGAGTGATTTTTATTTTAATTTATTTATTTTTTTTTAACTTGGGGATTCAGACTCTACGTCCTGTGGTGGAATCGGGTGGAATTGTTATGCCTACAATCGGGTGGGATGAGTGATTTTAAATCCTTAAGAAAATCTTAATTTTAAACAAACACAATGAGGGAAAGCCCCTCCTTCCTCTACATTTTCCTTAAGTTATTTTTATGTTAGACTATCCTTCCATCTCAAAAGCCTTTTAGTTAGCACATTAGATTTATCTTCTAAAAATTTATACAATTATTCCCTGTAGTTTCGTTTTCTTAGTAGTAAACATAGTCAAAGAGCTTGTTTGGTAAGAGGGAAAGGTGGAAGAAAGAGAGCTGTGGGAAGATTTCATTAGGAGGATTACGAGAGAGAGAGAGGAGAGAGGGAATGTATTGGGTGCCAAGTTTCAAATATGAAGGAGGGAATCATACCAAATACAATAAAAGAAAGTCTTTCTCTTGCTTTATTTTCTTCACCTAGGTTATATATATATGTGAGTTCTTTCCTTCTTACCAAGCACTACCTAAAAGTATCCTCTACAAGCAATCCAAATGGGTGCCAAGTGTTCTATCGTTGTTTGTGTTTTCTTTATTTACTTTGATGTAGAATTTTGCCAATCTGAGCATTTTCACGTGTAGTTATGTTAAAACCAAATGATATATTAACTCTTTTGCGCGTAATTGACTGCTAATGACAATAAGTTTGAGATTTTGAACAAAAGTTTTGAGCCCTTCATTTTTTAATGAAATTCTCAATTGTGTAGAAGATTTTGTAGATGATGATGACGATGATTATGCTGAAGATGAGGATGAGGAAGATGATGCTGAAACCTATGTAAGTTTTGTTCTTGAGGAAGTTCTTCAAACCGAAAGTGCTAATATTTGGGGGAAAAAGAATTGAAGGATTGATAATATGCTGTGGTTCTTTCCTTCCTCTTTGGAAGGTTGGGGATGGAGGTGCAGGGGGTGGAATTTCTCTTGCAGGGACATGGTGGGATAAAAAGGCATTAGAAATAGCTGAAGAGGTTTCTCTTTCTTTTGATGGTGACTTGAACATATATGCATTCAAGACATTGTCAAATTCCACCATTCGAGTGCGCATTGAGAACCTTACTAAGAAGTAAGCATCTTTTGGAATTATTCTTTGATGTCATAATCTTAAGATTGTAGGGTTTGTGACTCATCCTATACTCTAACAGGGAAAGTAGGAAATGAAACATGGAATTTATTACATGTAACAATTACTATAGAATATGTAACACTTGTCTTCGATGAGAAAATTCTGGTGTTACATCTTCCAAAGTCATTGTTATATAGAATAGATGACATTTTACCCCTCTAGTTTTTGCATGTTACATATAGGAATGGTCCTTTATGGAGGACAAAGGTCTTTTGCCTGGATTGTATCTTAAGTAAAAAACATGGGTGAGGCAAGCTTATGTTACGCCCTTTATGGTGCTCGATGGAGCATTTCTCAATACCACCAAGTAGCAAGTAGCAAGTAGCAAGTAGCAACTGCCTTATGACCTGATTAGTTATCCCTTGATATATTGTCTTGAGCAAAAAGTTTGTTGTTGTGCACTCTAGACTTCTTCTGTGATTCTTCTTCCATGTTTAAGTCTTGTTTCCCTTCCTCACTTAAAGGCTCGTTGTCATAAAACAAATCCAAGTGCCCATCTCTCTTTTGCGGCTCCTCAAAGTGGTATTCATCTATGTTAACAATTGGAACAGCCATGGTAGGAATGGTGCACTCAATTCTTTGACGTTTTCCACCATTGTCACGGTCCTTATGGTTGCACATGATTCCTCTCGAAATTCCTTCATCCACTCAAGATTTTGATTCATCCTCTCCATATAGTAAGCAAACAGGGCTTGAAAATTCGGAGGATTGGGTGTCAATCCATGGCTCCATAAGGTTTGAATTGATTTCCCAACCATGGTTGTTCATTGAACAATTTAAATTCCAATAATCAAACTCCACCATGTCTTCCAATATATAGTAGGCTTCATCGATGGATTGTTGGTAGAAAGGGTGGTACCATCTCTCTTTTCAACCCAATTCCAGTTATGGCACGCAAGCCATTAAGGAAGAGTTGAATCTGATATTCCTTACCAAAACCATGATATGGAAACCACTTAGCAAATCTTTAAATCTCCACCAAGCACTATACAATGGCTCTGAATCATGTTGAACAAAATTCATGCGGACCTGTTGATAAAACATCTTAAAGTACCTCAGATAAGATAAAAAAAAAAAAAAAAAAACAAACAGAATTAAAACATAGAAAAATTTAAAAAAAAAAAGGGAAAAATATTCCAAAAAAAAAAAAAAAAAAAACTAGAGCTAATTGGTATCTATATTAGTAAAAAAAATAGTCCCCGACAAGGCGCCAAAAACTTAAATTACAAAAATAAAAAGTAAGAAAATTGGAAGTAGTACGTGAAGGTTCAAGTAAAACAATGGAAGAAAAATCCAATAGAAGCTAATTGATGTCGATATAATTACTAATATCAACACTAATTTTCCCTCAATACTTCATTTGCATCACTCTACTCTTCCCTTTATAAACTTGATAAATTAACCAATTTGAATTGTTAACCAAGAGCCTAAATTATCTGAAAGCCTCTCCCGATGGTCAAGTAGAAATATTCTACTCAAATAACTCACTGTATTCCTATGAGAATTAAATTGAGATGAAATTCATAAAGCACACTCTTTTAATGGTCACACTTGTTATGTAAGTATATTCCTATTTACACAAACTCACGGCTTCCGCACATTGATCATATCTCACACTATCAAAGGCTAAACACAAAATTCACTTTTCCAAGTTAATTAGTGTTTCCCAAATCAATCTAATTAGTGATCAATTAACTAGAAGTGTTAGACACAAGATAGAATGAACAATTCAATAGTTGATTAATAAAAATCAAGAGAGAGAAAATTAATTCAAACTATATTTGCAATCCTAGAAAAGAAAATTAGGTAATCATGGAATTGAAAAGTGCCATTAAATAGTGTATCATCATAATTGAAATCACAAGCGAATAAAAAGAAGAAAGATTGAGAGAAAAAAACTAGTGAAGTAATCCCCGAATCTTCAACTCTTCTTGTTCGCCTTGAATCTCCCTTAATGTCTCTCTCTAATTTCTAAAGTTTAATACTGAAAAGAATAATGAAAAACCAGCTCCTAAACTAACCCTAATCTCTCCTATTTATAGCTTTGTTCCAAAGAAGGCAACTTTGAATTGGCAAATTCCACAAAACGGAAAAGTTTGCGAATTGGCGCTGCAGCCATGAGAACTGGGCACTGCAGTGCCCGTTGCTTTGGGCCTGTTCGTTCTTGTTCCAGTGCTGCAACCTCCCCTGTTCTGGCACCCTGTTTGGTGCCACGCCAGTGCCGCAATGCCCTCTGGCCAGCACTGCATCGCTGGCTGCTTCTGTCCAGTTCCATTTTGACACTGCAGCCGTCCAACTTGCGGCTGCAGCGCCTGTAATCTGTGTAGGCTGACTCCCAAGGCTCGTTTGGGCGCTGCAGCCTTGGTTTCTTGTGCTGCAGCGCCCACACTCTGTCTTCTCTTCTAAGTTTCCATTTCCAAACAAATTCCTTCCAAGTTCACCATCAGACGATTGATTACCTAACCTGTATAAACACAACTAAAACAAATAGAAAGACATTAAAATGACTCCTAAACTAACAAAACATCATGAGGAAAGCACCAAATTACTGGTATGGTACGAAGTACAAGTTGTAATGGCGGTATTTAGTTTAAACATTCTGCCTTCTTAGGTCCAGTGAGAAATGTATAGGTTGGATAATTGGGCAGACATTTTAAGGGGATGCCCTTAGAAACATATTTTCCTTTTTCAAACCTTTTGAAAAAGTTTCAACTATTTTCTTTTCATGCTAAATATTATCCTGGATATTCCTTTGACTTAGTTGGTGGTCCCTCCTATAAATCAAACTACCACTGTTGGATATATTAACCACGTTACATATGCTTTAAGCATGGTAGTTTGTTTATATAGTTACTTAGTAACATTGTACTGGAAATTCGGTTCATCTCTCTGTGCAATGCAGAACTTTGACGATCGGATTTTGTTGGACACTCTGTATACACTCAGACATATAATCATAAAAATTCTACCAAAATTTGTTGTATTGTATGATATGAGGTTTCCAGGAAGATGATCATATATTGTGTCAAAATCTCTATCTTTGGAAAAGTAAATAGAGTTAATTATTCAAAGAAATTGAAGTAATGCTAGGGATCCCAACTTTTTCAAACCAAGTCACCTGGCTGTGAGTTGTTATCTTTCACGGGTAGATGCAATCTTTTAATATTAATTACCATGACAAATTTTTAAATACCTACGTATAAAAAAAAAGGATTGCTCAACATGCCACGCGAGTTGCTGTTAAAAAGTTGGGATCCCAAGGATGACTGGATAGGCTTTAAAATTTTGATCATACTTTTTGGCCTTATGATTTATTTATTTTTTTAATTTCATATGATATTTTTTATGATACATTCTACATGATTTGGTATCAGGACGAATGGGTACGGTTTTGTTGGACTTTTTCTGTCTAGATGAAGTTTTCCCGGCATTATTTGTAAGGTGCCCATATATATGCCTTTGTAACCATAAGCAATGATATGCCACAGGTCTGGTTCCCCCAGTATGGAAGATATTGAAGCTTTTTCTACAACATATCGGGCATGGTTAGACAAAGCAGAGCTTGCTAAATCCATACCTGAGAATATATATTTGGAGGTAACTTCACCTTTTTTTTTTTTTTTCCGTCATCTCCTTCTCTCTCCATTCTAGTTTATTTAGCATTTTGTGACAAGACATCAAACTAAGTTAAGACTACGAATAGCAAGTAACGGTTTTTTTTTTAACCCTTAAATATGAGGCATAAACCTTAACTTAAGCTCAATTGTTGGTAGACATGGCTGCTTTCTGTAGTTTCTGGAGCTCACTCGGTTAAGTAGGTTTAGCACCAATTTATTTTGACTAAGCCCTTGAAGATGAAATTTGAGTCTAATTATCTACCTCATTATCTGTACATTTTACCAATCCAGTAGCATGAATGGAAGGGTTCTCACATACATGGCAGGTTTCATCACCGGGTGTTGAAAGGGTAGTTCGGATTCCACAAGACTTGGACCGGTTCAAAGAACGGCCTATGTATGTGAAATATGATAACGAGATAGCACAAGGGGTTCATCTTCGGAAAGTGATGGTGTTTTTAGGCTTGTTTCTTTCGACTTGGAGACAAAGAGTTGCACTTGGGGTTTAGCAGACGTGAGAATAAACAGAGAGAAAGCTGGGAAAGGGAGACCACTCAGCAAAAAGCAACGAGAGTGGCGTTTAGAGACACCCTTCGATTCCTTGCGCTTAGTCCGGCTTTATTCTAAAACTTGATCATTTTATTTCTATATGTTTCTCGCTCTAAAACCATTTCTTAAGAAGAAACTTAACATATAGCATTTTTTGCAAAAGAAACTAGTACATAAAAGAGATAAAGCGTTATTAATAATAATAATAATAATAATATTATTATTATTTTTTAAAATCGTGTACGATGTAAAGGACATTCTTTACTTGAAAATCTCAGTTTATAACTTACGAAGTATAAAACAAGTAATGGTACATTTTTCATTTAATAGTATTACTCTGTAGGGAACACAAGATTCCCAAGGTTTCATTTGGAAATTTGTCTTTCAAAGTTTGGGTATTTAGCACTAATAGCCCTTAAACTTATCATCTTTTGACAACTTACCACCCCCCCCTTCCAATTTTATAACGAGTAATTGGTTTAAATTGTCTTTGAACTTTTTATAAGGTAATGGTTTGATCTCTATTTTATTTTTTTTAGCCAAGATAACCCTAACCTCTTAAAAGATTGGTCATTATAGTCTTTTCCGTCCAAAACCGTTAAATTTCTAACGAAATGAGTCACGTGTAATGTATGTGATTTAATTTGAAAGGATATTTTTGTAATTTAACAATCATTAATTTAACAAAAACAAAAAAAAATCATTAAAAAAAACTAAAATTCATCTCTCTTCTCTCTCTCTCTCTGTGTTCATGCCTTGAGCAGTTTGGTGGGTGGGGGGTCTAAGCTCGGCAGCGGTGGCAGCAAGGGGACCAAGATATTAGTTTTTGGGTTTTGGGAGGAGGGGACTTGAGCTTGACGATAGGGAAGACAGTGGTGGAGTCGGTCAAGGCAGAGAACACGGAGGCGATGGAGATTTGGCATGGTCGTGAAATCTGGGTTTCGCCGTGGGGTGTGGGGGGGGGGGGGGGGGGGAGATCAAATTGTTTGGAGGTAGTGGGGGCAAACTATCGTGGGGGAGATCCAGATCAAATTGGGGACGAGGGGAAAATCAAATTGTTTGGGAAAGGGGGAGATCAAATTGTTTCGGGGAGGGGGCCAAACTGACGGGGTGGGGGACACCTAGATTTGGAGGAAGAAGGTATTTTAGTCTTTTTATTACAAAAATAATCATTTGAGTAAGAGTCTGTTAGATATTAAAAGGAGAATGATGGAAATTATTGTAATAGACAAGAAAATAGGAGTTCAGGATCATTTCGGCCAAAAAAAAAAAAAAAAAAAGGTATCAAACTGTCACCTTGTAAAGAGTTTAGGAATTATTTAGGTCAATTACTTTTTCTTTTTTTTTATTTTGACAATTTATTTCATGAACTTTCTTAATTGTTGACATCTATCCCATTTAATTAATTTTACATTAAATTAAAGATTTAAATTTCGAAGATATGTATTATGGTTTGTACTAGACTTGAAAAGTTTTGATCAGAAATAGGGTTTTACGTCATCACATGAGGTGAACACGGGTTTTTTATGACTAATTTAATGGAAAATTAAGCCATAGGAGGTACATTGTAATAATTTAGCAAGTTTAAGGGATAAATTATCAAAATTAAAAGTTTGGGGTAAGTTGTCAAAAGGTGACAACTTAAGAGGAAATTTTACACATGATTTCATCAAAAAATGCTGAGTTCGAATCCTCCGCTCACAAGTTTAAAAAAATAAAAATAAAAACTTGTTTACTATTCTTTTTTTAATGGAAGAAAACTTTTATAAAGAATAAAAAATAGGTAAAAATAAAAAAATTTAACTTTTAAAAAAAAAATTTTTACTTATCTAGAAAATTTAACAATTCGGAGATGCTACTTGCTTCCCGCTAATACAGTAACACTTCCGGGGGAAAAAAACAATAGGATGCGATGAGGATTTAAAGATTCAAAAAAAAAAAAAAAAAAAAAAAAATCAAATTAAGCATTTGAAAGTTCGAAAGCTTAGGGACTGTAAACTGGTAAATAACATTTCTACTAGTCTACTATTAATACTTCAATTCTTTAATATATTATGCTCTAGATTTACTTTCTTTTGCCGATAGATAAGAGAATTTCTTTTCATTTTAATTTTTAATTTTTAATTTTTTTTGAAGAAAAAGACCTAAAGGGGGACAGGGGACCAAATCACCAATGGAGCATTTGTTCAGTCATTTTATCAAATAAGACGTATTACATCTAAATGGTTTTTTAAAATTTATGTTTAATTTTTCCACATTTTAAGTATTTCATTTGAATTGTCCATTTTAAATGTGGTCCAAATAAAAATGAATCCCATCTTAACTCGACAAATACATATCCCATTTAGAATAATGTTATAAAGTGTCGAGATGTCCATTTGAAATAATGTTATCATATTGAAATGTAAATAGCTTTTCAGCCAAATCTCAGTTCCAAAATTTTCTTATTTTAAATGATAATTTTTAACAACTATCTAAACATAAATCCAAATATTACTGTCCAAATATGCTCTTTTAAACGATACATCCGAACATTTACCAATTCAGACGCCTGGTATGATTGAGAGAAAGATAGTCTCGATCGATTGATTATTTAGCACAAGAGGTGTCTCTCAAAACCAAAGCTTAACAAGCTTGCAACCAAAATAGCTCAAGCTCTAAAGGCACTCCTTGCCACAGATGAGCGAGCAAGTATGGTCTTTAAAGCTTCTTAAACTTTTAGTCAAGTGACGATATGCTAAGATATCAAAACTTAGAGGATACCTTCTTACCAGTTAT
Organism: Ficus microcarpa; assembly: GCA_025413485.1. Lineage (NCBI taxonomy): Eukaryota > Viridiplantae > Streptophyta > Magnoliopsida > Rosales > Moraceae > Ficus > Ficus microcarpa. The sequence continues at coordinate 19,385 of JAINRI010000032.1, forward strand.
ACCAGTGTATAATTCAGAGTTTCATCTAGATCGTTGTATAGAGCTATAATAGATATACAAAGATTCTTTGAAGTATATCAGGGAAAGTGAAAACTGGGAATATTATTGAAAGGAAATTTCTTACAATGGATGCCTTCTCCGAGGAAGGGATTACAACATATTTATAGAGGAAAGGGAATCGGATTTCAAATCCAGATTTCAAACCTATTTTACAAAAACACTCGAAACGAGGCTTGGGAACAAGTGGCCGACAAAAAGAAAAGTAATGCGCTGGAAAGTAAAGTACATCACGTGAAAAATAAATTATGCTGACACAAAACGTTAAAGACACAAAGCGAGGTTTATGGACAGGTGGCTGAAATTCGAGCTGGAAATCTTATCTTGTTGGGCTAGTGCAAGCTGACATGAGTGCTAACGTCTGAGTTGGGCTGAGTTGGCTTTCTGAGTGACATAAGGGCTAACTTCACCATTTGAAGTTAATGGGCTCATGAGATGGGTTGAGATTTGGATCCATGGACTGATCATAAAAATCATTTCCTTCTAATCCATAGTATGCACGTTCATTTGTGGGGTCAACAGTTAGTATATTGGAACTGGGCCTTGGTTGAGTGCAAAATCTCGGCAGGTCTTCTTCTTCATCATCAGTGATGGTGAGCTGTGAAAACTGCTAAAGATTGGGGGATGGATTTGCACTGAAATCTCAGAAAGGACTAGTATCACCAATAATCGGGGTGATCTTGGTATGATAATAGTCAAGTTCCCTTGTGAGTCTTAACATGTATCCATCTGGAAGGATTTCCCATGGAGCATTTTCTGATGGAGGGGGCCAAATCTCATATGGGATGATCCTGTTGTTTAAGAAGAGTTGCCTTTGAAGGCGTTTGTAAACAAGACTATCTTCTCTGAGAGGAGTTTCACCTGAGGTAAACACTTCAATTTTCAGATGAAAGTCTGGAGTGTTTCCTATGAGTTCACAGTTGAGGCTGATCAGGAAGACTGTGTAACATTTCAAAGGACATGCATTGTTGACGTTGAGATTGATAGGGAAGGTTGTGAAAGCTGGTTTGTTACCCTTGATCTTTTTCCATTCTTGATCTAGAAGCTGTTTCCATTTTGTGATTTGAGCAAACCAAGTGAGGGTGTTGATATGAGTTTGACAAGCTGGTCTGAAGTCTGGGCTGTCTTGATAGAGCTGGATGGTGGTGTGAAGTAGGACTATGGGAACTTCAATGGCAATTGTATAGTAACTCGCTAAATACCAGAAAAAGTTGAATAACTGTTTTGGCATATAGAGAGCATCACAGAAGGGAAGGAGTTTTCCAAATGGGTATTTTGGGTGGATTTCAAGATCATGGAAAATTCGATTTCCCATTTTCTTGATGAGTTAAGTTTGCATTTTGAGGGCTCTTTTGACAGTTTTTTGGATAGGGTTTGTGGAGGTCATAATTTTGAGGGTATCTTTTGGAAAAGTATCTAGGAGGTTATGGAGGAAAGTGCAAGATGAGGAGGCCATATCTGTGATCATGAAAAAGAGTGGGATGGGGTTATGTATATGTATGGTGATGAGATTTATAGCTGGTTATGACAAAAAGTTAGGGATAACATTGTCTTTTCCTTTAATATGAGAAATATCAAAGGAATATTGTGAAAACAATGAAGCTAGTTTTAGTAATTGTGCATTTACCACTTTGTTGGGCTTGAACTTGAGCATTTCTTTTGATACGGCAAAGTCAATTTCCACCAGAAAGTGGTATTCGATCAGGTGGAATTCAAATTTCAAGATTCCTTACTTAATAGCTAAGAGTTCCTTGAATGTTGAATGATGGTGGAGCTGAGAATCTTTCAAAGTACCGCTTTTATATCCATATATCTGTCTTTTACCTTTTTCATCTTATTCGTAAAGAACTGCTCCCCAATGTTTGTGACTTGCGTTTGTCTGGAGAATTCTTTTTTTAGTGGAGGGAATCTTCCGTGGTGGTAGATTCTGCATCTGTCTTTTTAGATGTTGGACTACTTTAGTGTGTGTGGATGACCAGGCAGGAGGATCTTTTATGAGCATTTGTTCTAGGGGGCTGTATGCTGAGAAAGCTATGGAACAAAATCTCAAAGATAATTAACTATCCCGAGAAATTGTTGGACTTGGGCCTTCGTAAGTTGATTTGGGAATTTAACTAATTCATTGGCTATATGGGGCTGGGCCTCATAATGTCCATTGTTTAATTTCATTCCCAAAAAATTAATTTTGGATTGGCCAAGTGACATCTTTTTCTCTGAGAGCATTACTCCGTGTTGCCTAGTAAGGGCTTCAAATTGGGCTAAATGGGCTAAATGGGCTTCTTGTGATAAGGAGAAAGGAAAGATGTCATCGATGTAGACAAGGGCTTGATTAAGAATTGGACTGTAAATAAGAGTCATAGCCTTCTGAAAAAGAGAAAGGACTGTTTTGAGGTCAAATGGCATAACAGTCTATTGAAAATGGTGATTGAGTATACAGAAAGCTGTTTTACGCCGATCCTGAGGTTTATTCCCAATTGCCAAAAACCCGCTTTCAAGTCAAATTTTGAAAATACTTTTGCATTGGAAAGACTTGAAAACATAATATGTCTGTTGGGTAAGGGGAATTTGTCATCGGCAAGAAAATGGTGGAGTGGTTGATAATTAATTACCAACCTTTGCTTACCCTATATCTGTTCTGATCTTTTATTGACATAGAATGCATGACATGCCCATGGTGAGTTTGTTGACTCGATCAATCCTTGTTGCTGGAGTTCTGTACACTCGTCAGTTGCCATCTGCTAGTGTTCTGGTCTCATTCTTGGGTGGCTTGCCTTTGTTGGATTAACATCTTCATTTTGTTTGAAAGGAATAGAGATGAAAAACTTTTCATTTTTTCATAAAAGGCTTGTTTCACTTCTATAGGAATTCCTAATAAGTGGTGGCACAAAAGTGTTGTATCAGCTTTTCTCTGATTTCTTGGTAAGGATCTGGGTGTAGTTGGAAGTAATTTGGAATGGACTACCATACAGTAAAATACTATTTGTAGGCCAGACCATGAGGAAGGATTTTTAATCCTGGTTTCTTCATGTACAGATCGAAACCTATAATTAAATTTTTACCTGGTAATTTGGATCTAATAATCCGATGGACTATGGAACATCCTGGGAAAAATTCTAATTTGATAGTATTACTGATAAGTTCTGTACAGAAGACTTCTCCAATTGCAGCATGGAAGAACTGTTTCTTCTTTTTCTAATATGCTCGAAGAAGGATGTCTGGATTCATGATAGAATAGGAGGCACCTGTATCAAAGAAAGCAGCAACCCTAACAGGGTTAGTGTATTTAGAGGGGATGACCTTCATCTTGATGATTGGGACCTTTTGGACCATGTTGACAGCATCCATCTGGAAGACTTCTCCCGGGTCTGGTTCAGAGTTTGAATCTGATTGACTGGTTTCTTCTTCAAAGTCTAAAAGTTGGAGTGCACAGAGAGTCTGATCATTAATTTCTTCATCAGCAGAGAATATGGATTCTACCTTATTGTCGGAAAATGAAATACCAATGGCTTATCTGATATTAGCAATCATCTTATGTGATTTGGATCTAGGACAATTCTTCATGAAGTGATTCTTGCTGTCGCAGATGAAGCATCAAGTTGATTTCTTCTTTCCAAAGTTTCTTTTCTTATGGAGAAATTTCCATGAGCCCTTCTTCTTAGAAAAGAACTTGTTTCTTCTAAAACCTTTCTTTTTTCTGAATTTTCTGGTTCTGTGAGGTGGTTTAGAAGAACATGGAGCACACGTATATCCCAGAGTCGGATTGGTAGGACACTTGGTATAGAGCTCCTTGTTGGTGCAAACTTTGTCAACATTCTTCGTCTGCTTTATATGTTCTTGGAGAAACTTGTTCTGAGAGCACATCTTTTCTATGGCTTTGAACACAGGTTGGTAGAGTTCTCCAAAAGTAGTGTCTGCAATTGTTTTGTTGGTTGCGGAGAGCAATCTGAATGTTTCTTCTCCTAATGGCTCTGGGATAGAGGAGAGGAACGCTTGCTTGAGATTGAGATCATTGAGTCCACCAATTAGATAAAAGCGGGTGTGACATCTTCTGAAAATGGACTTCAAGATCTTTCTTGGATATCGAACAGCACTTCATTTTTAAAAATTCTGAATGAGCTTGCTCAATAATATGAGTTTCTTGTCCGCAAAATTTTGAGTACAGTTGGGCTAGAGCTCCTTCAACTGATTTTGTCTGAAGGAACATGAGCTGTCTGTATTCTCCCAAACTCATTCACCAGTCTTGCAAGATTCTTACAAATCTTGAAACAAATTGTAACAAGATTTGGCGAGATTGAGCATTTGGCTTCTATATCTCAAGGACAAGAAAAGCTTTAAACTCTTGAAATCTATCTCTCCATTCAGAAGAAGGGATGTCATCTAGAGTAAAAGTCAGAATTTTTCCATTAGAAGCTGGTGATGTTAAAGTTGGAGCCTGAGGTTGTTGTGGCTAGTAATCCGGCTGATTTCCCGTTTCATCTTGTTGTTCTTCTGGATTTGGAATTTTTATTTTTGTGGGTCCCTGTTGAGTAAAAGGAGAAGGTTGATCTCTGGCTATCATGAGGGGCCGAGGAGATGCTGGTTCTTCTGGTTCAGAAACATCAGAAGACCAATATTCTTCTTCAGGGATACTTTAATCTTCTGAAGAGATATTCAATTGTTGAAGCTGTACTTGTGGCAGTTGTTCCATACAATGATCTTGGATCATCTTGGATAGAGGATTCTGAGATGATTGTTTTTGTACCATCATCTGGGAAGAGGTTGGTGGCCTGTATGGCTGAGGTTTTGCTTCTTGGACCTTTTGTTTTCTGAGGAGATCATCTTGGTCAAGAAGTTTCTTGAGTCGTAAGACATGATCTTCTCAGAAAACAAGGAGCCATCTTTTTATCTTTATATATCTTAATATATTAATAAAAAAATATGGTAGACTAACCGATATTTCTATCGGTTAACGAAGGAGCCCAATGCAACAAAGATGCATGTTGGGTCTTTGAAACAGTTCAAATCAATTTGATAGTAGTAAGTTTGGTCTGTTTTACCGAGAAGGTCTACGGTTCAAGTCCGTATAGCCCTATTAAAAAAAGAATAATCCTATAACCTATAAAAGAAATAAAGTAAAAAAAAGGTTTACAATTATAAATAGAATTCTCATTTCTTTTTTTTTTTATTCTTTTTCTTTAGAGATAATCTGAAATTAAGGCAAAAACGAAGGACTCTTATTTGTATTAAGAGAAATATATAGTTAATACTTAAATTTATTATATCTCTATCGAAATAAAATCAAATAAAATCGAAGTAAATGGAATAGAAATAAGATTCGAGTGGATGTAGAGAATCTTGAAACAAAACATATACCGCAATAAACAAACGAAACTAAGCGATTTGATCAAAATTAATGCTTATTTTGATTAAACAGTTATGAATGACTTGACAATTAATTCCAATTCGGATTGACTAATCTGATATATTTTCCACATTACATTAATGGGAGTGGGTCTATGTTTCTGCTTTACGAATATGATATTTTCTGGGCATTTCTAATAATATCAAGTGTTATTCCTATTTTTGCATTTGTAATTTCCGGAGTTTTAGCCCCGATTAGCAAAAGACCAGAAAAACTTTCTAGTTATGAATCGGGAATAGAACCAATGGGAGATGCTTGGTTACAATTTCGAATCTGTTATTATATGTTTGCTTTAGTTTTTGTTGTTTTTGATGTTGAAACAGTTTTTCTTTATCCATGGGCAATGAGTTTCGATGTATTGGGGGTATCCGTATTTATAGAAGCTTTAATTTTCGTGCTTATCCTAATTGTTGGTTCAATTTATGCATGGCGAAAAGGAGCATTGGAATGGTCTTAGCTCTTGAATATTCATCCGACAATAAACAAAAAAATAACATTGAGACGGTTATGAATTCCATTATTGAGTTTCCCTTACTTGATCGAACAACCCAAAATTCAGTCATTTCAACTACATCAAGCGATCTTTCAAATTGGTCAAGACTCTCCAGTTTATGGCCACTTCTCTATGGTACCAGTTGTTGCTTTATTGAATTTGCTTCATTAATAGGCTCACGATTTGACTTTGATCGTTATGGACTGGTACCAAGATCTAGTCCTAGACAGGCAGACCTAATTCTAACAGCAGGCACAGTAACAATGAAAATGGCTCCCTCTTTAGTAAGATTATATGAACAAATGCCGGAACCGAAATATGTTATTGCTATGGGAGCATGTACAATAACGGGGGGGATGTTCAGTACCGATTCTTATAGTACTGTTCGGGGGGTCGATAAGCTAATTCCTGTGGATGTTTATTTGCCGGGATGTCCTCCTAAACCGGAGGCTGTTATAGATGCTATAACAAAACTTCGTAAGAAAATATCTCGAGAAATCTATGAAGATCGAATTAGATCTCAACAGGAGAATCGTTGTTTTACTACCAGCCACAAATTTCGTGTTGGACGCAGTACTCATACTGGAAATTATAATCAAGGATTACTCTATCAATCACCATCTACTTCAGAGATCCCCACTGAAACATTTTTCAAATACAAAAATTCAGTATCTTCTCACGAATTAGTGAATTAGACAAGATCCTTTTGTACAGGTACAGAATAACAAACAGCGAGTCAATCTTCAGAAATTTTATCGTAAATGTGAAATAATTATCTTGTAATACTTAGTACAAATAAATACAAATAAAAATGTGGGAGAGAGAAAAAAGATGCAGGGTCGTTTGTCTGTTTGGTTAATCAAACATGGGCTAGTTCATAGATCTTTGGGGTTCGATTACCAAGGAATAGAGACTTTACAAATAAAGTCCGAGGATTGGCATTCCATTGCTGTCATTTTATATGTATATGGCTACAATTATCTACGTTCCCAATGTGCCTATGATGTAGCACCGGGCGGACTATTAGCCAGTGTATATCATCTTACGAGAATAGAGTATGGTATAGATCAACCGGAAGAAGTATGCATAAAAGTATTTGCCCCAAGGAGGAATCCTAGAATTCCGTCTGTTTTCTGGATTTGGAAAAGTGCGGATTTTCAAGAAAGAGAATCTTATGATATGTTAGGAATCTCTTATGATAATCATCCACGTCTGAAACGTATCTTAATGCCTGAAAGCTGGATAGGATGGCCTTTACGTAAGGATTATATTGTTCCTAATTTTTATGAAATACAAGATGCAGCTTGGATCATCTTGGTTAGAGGATTCTGAGATGATTGTTTTTGTACCATCATCTGGGAAGAGGTTGGTGGCCTGTATGGCTGAGGTTCTGCTTCTTGGACCTTTTGTTTTCCTTTTGTTTTCTGAGGAAATCATCTTGGTCAAGAAGTTTCTTGAGCCGTAAGACATGATCTTCTCTATAGGAACCATTGGTAGTGGTTGTTCTTCTTTGGGAATGGTAGCAAATCGCCATGGAATGGTGTTTGGCATTGAGAATCTTGTTTGAGCTTGTGTCTGAAGAGCGGTTAGCTATGTCTTTAGAGACTTCATTTCTGCTTCTTTCTCTGCAAATAATATGTTTGAGAAAGAACTGGTACTAGCAAGTCTTAAGAGCTCCAGGTGAGTTTTCTGAATTTGCGATTCAAGTCTCTCTAGGAGAGTTTGTGATTTTATCATTCTAATATTAGAATGATCAATCTTAGATTCGACCTGAGAAATCTTGTGGTCAATCTTCTGGAGTTTTAAATTCTACCCTAGATTCCAATATTATATCCAGCTGGTACGTTGTCCCAATGAGATTTTTTTTTCTTTTTCCTTGTCAAAAAAAAAAAAAAAAAAAAAGAAGGACAAGGTACCTTCTTGTTTTATCTAATGGCGTCATCGTCTTGACCGTTCCTTTTTCCCATGCATTCTAATTTTGACTTTTGAGTAATGGAACATGGAGGACAAATGTACAATTACTATGTCACATTATACACATGTTTTTTTTTTTTTATTAAATAATTTTAAGTCACTTAACTAAAGATTAAGCTTATGTTTGGTAACAAAGTTTAACTCTAACTAAACTGTATTTTTTCATCTCAATTTTTGTCTTTTTCTGAAAAGTCAACAAAATTTATAATTAATTTTTAAAAAGTCAACAAACTCAAACTTAAAAATTTTATCTCATCTTAAACTCAACCCAAACACCAAATAAACCCTAAAAAATTGACATTTCCACCTATATTTTTACATAAATTTTCATATTATGAAAATCCTGATATGAAAACAGGGGTGTTGTATTTTTTCCGCATAATATCTGTAAAATTTTCTCGAAAATTTCTGTAAATATCGATTTTTTTTAAACAGAAATATTGGTATCCGTGAAAAATGTAGTAGTAAATAAACAAAATATCATAGAAATTTACCAAAATAATGATAAAATATTCGTAATATATCAATCATAATATTAATTTTTTATCTTTTAATAAAATGATTTTTTTTTAATTCAAGCATAATTTTTTTAAAAATATGAATAGACAGTAGAGATTGAGAAACATATTGCATATCCAAAATTATATAAAATAAATACTCAAATGTTATATCTTAGTATTGATGTTGTTTACACTAATAAAAGATTGCAAATACTTTCTAACTTTCTAAGCATCCGTTTGGTTCGACATTTGGAATTGAAATTTTTAAGTTGAAGTTGGTCGACTTTTTAAAAACTAGTTATAATTTTTGTTGACTTAAAAAAAAAGGATAAAAACTGAGATGAAAAATTTGAGTTGGAACTAAGACACCAAACAAAGTCTAAAAGTTCTTTTAATATTAATGTTTTCTTATCATGTAAAAAACAATGAATGTAATTTACCTATATTATATTGTATTTCAAAAATTTTACTTAATTGGTGAATCTCAACTTATCATTTACTAAATTATGCTCTATTGTTACCAAACAATCTGTCTATACTTAGTATTTAAATAAGAGTTTCATTAAGCATAATATATATATATATATATATATATGAATTGATAGTAGAAATTGAGAAACATATGATATATCCAAAATTATATAAAATAAATACTCAAATGTCATATCTTGGTATTAATGTTATTTACATTAATAAGATATTACAAATACTTTCTAACATTCTAAAAACTCTTTTAATATTAATGTTTTATTACCGTACGTGTAAAAAACAATAAATGTAATTTACCTATATTATGTTGTATTTCAATGATTTTACTTAATTGGCGAATCTTAACTTATCGTTTATTCTATTATTCTCCATTCTTACCATGCAATCTGTCATTTACTTAGTATTTAAATATGTAACGACCCCTTATAGACCATTACAGTTTACTTCTTATTTAATCATTCATCTCTTATAAAATTACGGAAAATATTAAACTTGAAATAAAAATCTTAACATAGTAGAAAACTTTACTTAGAAAATTTTAGAAAACTCTAGAAATTTTTTTTAACTATATCAAAATAACCTTCATAATTAATATATATATATAATTTAAAAAAAAAAAACCCAAATCATGAAATAAAATTTTAGTCCATATGAATCATCCAATCAAATAATAATAAACTAAAGTCTCAAAACTTTATTTGAAATCAAAATGTCCATCTTATGATCGTTCCTCCCATTTTCCTATCACATATCATCCGGTTTCCGCTTCAAGCTCCTCCAATACTATATCTTACCCTTATCATTATCTACAATACGAATTAATTTATATAAGTAAGGACTTAGTAAGACACTTAAATCTCACAAAAATAAATAAGCATTTTTCTTTTAACATCATAAATATAAACATTATTTAAAAACTTTTTAATTTTTAAAACCGTCATATATTGAGCTCGGCGTTGTACCATCATAGCACGTTAGTCACGGAAGGGTTAAGGTAGTAAATCCCAGACCAACGGTGACAAAAGTCCATTCACCGGATAACATCATCATCATCAAGAGTGTACAACGTCATTTTAAAATATAAAATACATATACATACAATATATATACTTTTCATCAAAACGTTGTCATAGGAGAAATATTATTTAAGAACATCATAACATCATCATCATCATCATCAAAGCATATACTTCTCAAATTTTTAATTCATGTTGCAGGTAAGAGTATACTTACCTAAATGCCTTACTTAACCTTTTCAAATTTTTCGATGGTGACGTGCGATTGAGGTCTCGGGTGCTCGCCTGTAGAGCCGTTCATGCCATAGATAATAAATATAGTAAAATCAACAAAAGATCATAATAATTGATTAAACAAATTCATCATATCATAACAGCGGCTATTAGGCCATTTTTCATCATTTAATAACATCAAAATACAAAAAGTGAACAATTTCACAAAATTACAAAACTTTACAGAAATTGCTAGTCGGACCTCTGTCCTTTAAAAATTCATAAAAATTCACACAGGACTTTAAAAGATCTGAAATGAATTTTAAATGAAAGTAGTCATCCAGATCTTTCTAATGGTACCTAATTCGTTAAAAATGGAGACTATTTGGACACTCAAAATAGTTTTGAATTTAATTTCTAAAATTTTACAGAAACTGGCAGCCGGACCTCTGCCTATTTGAAAAATCACAAAAATTCACATATGTCTCCAAATGATTTGAAACTAATCAATAGTTTTCTAGCAATATCAAATTTGTTAAAAATGAAGACTGTTTGGATCCTTAAAACAGTTTTGAAATTTGATAACTAAAATTTTACAAAATCTAGCAGCTCAACCTCTGTATATTTGAAAAATCATAAAAATTCACATATATCTCTAAACAATATGTAACTAATTTCAAATAAAAATAGACATATAAGGCTTTCCAACAATACCAAATTTGTAAGAAATGGAGTCCGTTTGCACCCTTAAAAACAGTTTGGAATATTTATCATAAAATCTGGAAATTCCAGTAGCAGTGATCAAATCGAAAATTATAAAAAATATAAAAAAAATTATCACCACAATGTTTATGATTCACACATACACACACACGAAAATATTTCTTATCATCTACTCAAACTCACATGAAGACACTCATCAAAAAAATCATCCAATCCCTTGAAGAATCCCAAAGTAAAACAAATAATAAAATCATCACGAACATACCTTGAAATCCTTTTTGATTTTGACTTGGATGAATTTGGAGGTTTGGGGGTTATATATTTATATATATATATATATATATATATATATTTGTGGCTTGTGTGTGTGAGGAATATAGAGAGGGAGAGAGATACAAAGAGTGAGCTTTGAAAAAAAAAAAAATTAATTACAGACTTTTGGATTTAAATTGGGAATCGACTGAAGGTTAATTGGATGGAATAATGAGACCAAGGGTTGTCATCAAAGGCTAATTGTGAGCAAGGATAACTAATAGGTCAATGGGAAAGTTGGATATCAATTAATAAGATAAATGTTTCCCTTTTTCGTTCCACGTTTTTTTTTTCCTTCTTTGGCTGCAATTACTTTCTCTTTATTTTTTTCCCCCTCATATCTTCATCACTGTGCAACCATATATAAGACATACAAACATATATATATATAAAATTAAATATAAAAATGTATATAGATATGATCATAATATATGTTACAATCTATTTATATTACAATAAAATAAATTCATAACATATATTATATAAATGTATAACAAAATATGGTATTTATATGCAAAATATACATAGTACAAAAATATACAACAACTTATATATGTATATATTTTAACCGTCACACAAGTCATCACATAACACATAATATTCAAAAATTTGGCATGAACTTTCAATGGCACCTCGAGTTCTCATCGTAGTCACCTGTAGAAAAAAATTTTAACTCAACATAATATTAGAATTAAGAAATTGCAATCTCATCACATTATCCATGTTAATTCTAATGTAAATTTTCTAATATTATTGTTAGGTAGCATTTGAGACATTATAAAATGAGAGTTTCATTTAGTTATATATTATTAACTATTTTAGAGTTTTATATAGTTTTATTTAAAAATTTAGTATTTGAAAATGAATTTCTATATTAGACATAAATTTTCATTGATATAGATATTTCCGTAAAATTTAACTATCAATATTTCTGCAAATATTAATATTTTCATCTTTGGGTAGAACTCATCCTAAAAAAACTAATTTAAGAAGAAGAGAGAGTCCAATCAACATGTAACCCCACAACAAATCTAGTAATTTAGCGATATGGGATAAATTCACAATCTAATACCATTCTTCATGTGTTAGCATATCTGCAAATGAGTCGGGGTCCAAATTCATCATCCCGTGCACCTGCAAAACCTATCTATGATACCATGTGAGAAGGGGACCAAATGCAAAATAGAGAAGAGAGAGAAAAGAAAAGAAGAAAGAAGAGGGGATGAATTCACAGCCTAACAATTTCATCATTAACATTGCATATGTATAGCACTATCATATAATAAAATATAAAAGTGAAAAATCTGTATTATCATATGACAACACAATGTGGTTTCTTATTTTTATTCTTATTTTTCCTTGTCAAGAATTGTTTTATTTTTTTTTCTTTATTTTTTTTTAATTCAGATTACGCATGTCATGGTTTTTTTTTTTTCTCTTTTCTTTTTTTGGTGAAAATTGGGGATAGAGTATTAGAATTCTTTACTTTTTGATGAATTCAAATGTTAAATTATCCCCAAGTCATTCCTGTAACAATTACGTATGTCATGTTTTAATCAACTACTTCTGCTATTGTTATTTCTCTAATATCTTTAGAATAACAAGTGCTCAATCAAAATATTTAAGACGAAAAGTAGTATAAAATTTACAATTTTTTTAACAGAAAAGTCA
>JAINRI010000036.1:0-11875 GCA_025413485.1 Ficus microcarpa
GATCACCACACCAATAGGACTTGAAATGGCGAATGCAAAAGCATAGGCTGCGCATGATAATAAAGGACGGTTCGGGATCATCCTAAGGAGGGCAATTCCCATGGCAATGGCTGCAAATATCTTGTGAAGAGAAATAGTCCATAGAGCCTTCCAAGTGTTGGCTTTTGTCTCAGCAACTCCGATGGCAATTCCCTCGAAGAGGGAGTGGAAACATAGAGCCACAATCAACAGGACACTGTCTCCAAATGAACCAACAGTTGTGACACTAACAGCTGGATTTGCATGGTGGTTTTGGGCTTGGCTCTGTTGAGGCATATAAATAGAAAATCTCATAAAAATTCAAGTAATCATATAAATTAGGACTATTCTCATATATATCCCGAGAAATTTAGGGTTGCTCACACCCTATTCATGATTTTTGAATTAACCCCATTTTATTTCATCATAATTGCAGTTAAAAACAAATATAAAAAAAAAAGATCAGTTAAATACAGTTATGTAATCTTTTTTTGTTTGTTGTTATCTTAACAAAGTTGGTTTAATAAAACTAATTCTCATTTTTTTCGACTTTTTTCTAACAAAAAAATATAATAAAATAGTCAACTGAGACAAATTTAAAATTCAAAACAACAGTGAGAGTTTTTAAAATTTAATAAGTACAGTAAGAAGTTCCTTAAAATTCCAAGACACAAATGAGAATAATCCTATAAATTATTATGCTACGTTGAGATATTACACTCCTAAATTAACAAAAACAAAAAATAAAATAAAATAAGTATTACACACCTGAAAGTGGCTTTGTGGAATTCCACCGTTTTGTCCAACCTTGCCCTTCTCAATATTACCTGCAATTATGAACAAGTCAAGTGAAAAACAGATTTTAATGTGCCATCGACATATACATACATATAACATGATTTTTAATATATATATATATATATATATATAGATCATTGGAAAGACGATATCTTTTTCTTCAGTTCTCTGACTCATTGTTAAGACTAATTAAATAGTCTGTTGACCCTTATTTTGTTTACATTTGCCATAAAGATTGGGTTTAAACATTATAAGTTTTTTAGAAACTTGGTTGATCATGAAAATCATAATAAAGAATCCTATTCTCCCAATTGTTATTTATCAAATAATTTACCAAAAACAAAAATAGTTATTTATCAAATAGACCAGTAAGGGGAAAAAACGAATTTCTCATCCCTCAAACTTTTCATATTAGCAAAATAACCCCCAAAATTTTAGGGGGTGTTTGGTTCGCTAGTTTGAGTTGAAATATTTTAGTTGTAATAGTAAATTTTTTTGAATTTTCAGAAAAGACAAAAACTTTTTGGGAAAAAGACAAAAATTTTTGGGAAAAGACAAAAAAAATTTGAGTTGAAACGGAGATGACCTCTGAACCAAACACCCCCTGTTAGTTTTAACGGTATATATCTATAAACTTGTTAAACTACAACAAACTAACCCCGAAATAGACAAATATACTCATCAAACATCCTAAAACAAATCTATTTTTCTCCAAAACAAAGTTGCCTCCCAATAAAACAAAGGAAAAGAGAGAAACCTTATATCTGATAGAGTAATACTAGATAACAACTCCAATCTCAGTCCCTGTTTGGTGCTTCGCTTTGGATCACAAATTGCAATTCAATTTTTGTTTTTTTCCCTAAAAGTCAACCTCAGTTTCATTATTTACAGTTACTACTATAGTTTTGTAATTCAAATTTTAAACGTCCATAACTTTGCATATACAAATCCAAATGAGATAATTTTTTTTTTAAATTATATAGAATTTTCAAGAAAAATGAGACAAGCTCCATATTGATATTTTTTTCAAACACATTTTAAGTTTTTGCACTTTTACTCTAGGCAATTCAAATACCTCACCAAACGACAATTCAATTCAAACTGAAATTCTACAATCTAAACCTTAATACCAATGCCATGCTTAATTTTTAATATTAACTCAAATAACGGTGACTTGTCAATATTATTAGTAGACACAATCTTTAATTTTAAAAACTTTTCTCAAAAACAAAACTTGCCTCCAAATGAAACAAAGGAAAACAAAGAAACCTTATATCTGATGGAGTAATACAAGATACCAACTTCATTCTTAATTTTTAAGTATTAATTCAGATAACAGTAACTTATCATATTGTTACTGGTAAATACAATCTTATAATTTTTAAAAACTTACCTATTAAAAAAATACATAGTATCACGTGGATTGATACTTGTTACTAAAATTAATGTCCAAAATATTTTTACCTTTTTTTTTTTTTTTTCCAACACAACACAACATAAATCTCACCAACCTTGAACCTCAACGTCTTTTAATTCTAAAAACTTACCACTAACACTTATATATATCACATAGCTTGATATTTAAATAAGAGTTGATATTTATAATATATATATATATATATTTTTTTTTTTTTCTCAGAAAACAACACAACAAAACAAACCGACCTACCCTGGACCTCAAAATCTTTTAATTTCAAAGACTTATCAAATAACAACTCACAGTTTTTTTTTTTTTTTCTCAGAAACCAAACAGAAAACAACACAACAAAACAAAACCCACCTACCTTGGACCTCAACATCACCACCACCACCATTCTCCTTGGCAAACACATGGGAAACGACACAATCCGCCAGCAAAGTAAGCAGAAACCCAACACAAGCCAACATGAACGCGAAAGGGTACTCCTTCGTCGTCAGATCCCGAAAAGTGTCGTTTGCGTCGCTGAGAAAGTGCATCAGAGCCGTGCCCAGAAACACTCCTCCGGCGAACTGCGTCCCCAACACCAAGAACCGCTCGTCCCACTTGAAGAAGTACGGCGACAAGCCGCCGACAAAGGTTCCGACAAAGACCAGAATCAAACACCATATTTTGGTCCGTACTAGGACCTTGGACTGGAGGGAAGGGGAGCGTACGACGCCGTTTTCTTCGTCGTTGTCGTCGTGGTGGCCGCTGTGGGCTGAGGAGGAGAGAGACGAAGAGAGGAGGAGAGAGAAAATGAGGAGGAGAGAAGTGGAAAGACGAGGCATTTTGAAAGGGTGGGAATTAATGGGGTTTGATGTTCTGGTTTGGGTTGGGTTTTGGTATATATTTTGGGGTTTTGGTTGGAGTTGGTCGGATTCGTACTACATTAGAGAAGATGAAGAGAGAGAAAGAAGAGATAGAGAGAGGAGAGAGAGTGCTGTACATAAGAAGACAAAAATGGAAACATGTGTTTGTACTGCACAGGTTTGGATTTGTCCTGGTTTAGATTCCAATTGAGAGTTCATTGCACTCGCTCTGTTTTTTTGCGTGGCTTTGTAATTTTCTACGTTAAGAAATAGAAAGGAAAAAAAAAAAAAAAAAAAAAAAGGTTAACTTACCTGAACAAAATAGTAAAACTTTCATGATTTTAAAACAAAATTAGTCGTTGAGTTTCTAAACTTTTAAGTTTATATAACTTTAATCCTTAATATTTTTTATACTTGAAACACCCTTAGACTCTTAAAATGTTGTTGTAATAGTAATTTTCATTAATTTTTTGACGAAATCTATTAGTAATTTGATCAAAAAATAATATGAATTAAAAGATTTCATTAAAAAAACAAAAATAACTGTTATAATAATATATTTTTTATTTACGGTCCTTTTTCATAGGTGCCTCTAGACTATTAAAATATTATTATAAGAGTCATTTCAGTTGATTGTTGGACGAAATGTATTAGTAATTTAGTCAAAAAGTGATGCTAACTAACGGATTCTATACAAAAATTATCAGAAATAACAATTACAATAATATTTTGATAGTTTAGAGGCATTCCAACTGAATAAAAAAAAAAATCGAGATCAAAGTTGTATAAACACAAAAGTTTAGAGATTAACCTAACAATTTGTCCTATAAAATATTTAAATTAAATAATCATGAAAGATAATTTTTATTAGGTAAACAGTCATTTATTAAACGAAAAAAAAAAATCAATTGTCTAAAAAATTATTATTTTCTAGTTTTACTATAATTTATATATTTTGAAAACATATTATGTATTTTAATTATTTACTATAAAAATATTATCTACATCTTACGACAAAAAAGATATATATTTGCACTTTTTGTTGAGTTCATTAAACTTGTATTTTTTGTACATAGTTTTAATTCACTCTTCTACATGCCAAATTTTTAATGACAAATAATAGATATCGGTATTGATGTTTATTAAGGGTTTGTTTGGTTGGTTAGTTTGAGTTGAAATATTTTAGTTGTAATAGTAAATTTTTTGAATTTTCAGAAAAGACAAAAACTTTTTGGGGAAAAAGACAAAAACTTTTTAGGAAAAAGACAAAAAAAAGTACAGTTTGAGTTGAAATGAGATGGTGAGGCAAACATGCTCTAATGTTCGATTGTATCTAAAAGTCATACTAATATTAAAAATAAAAAGTTAACAAAATATTATAAGTAGATGACAGAACGAAATTTGCATCGTTTAAATAGAGTTTTTTATTTTTTATTTTTTATATTTATATTTATACTTTTATTTTTATTGTACTTTACAAAAGGATATATGAAGGACAAGATCCCAAGTGGTTGTAAGTATTGAATTGGAAAATACCTCTTAGTCTTAGGAGGGAAGGGCTATTGGAAAATACCTCTTACCTCAAATATTCTTGATATGAAATTTTAATCAATCACAAACGACAATAAAAATGTGCTAAGCTCAAGTACATGTCAACGAAATTGTTGCACTCTTATTATCACGAAATCATTCAACATTGGTTTTCAAAATAATAAAGGAGTATTCATGAATACATTTTCTTGTTAATTATAGGATTCTTATCTGGATAATTATATCTATTTGACCAAACTTGCCCCTTTCTCATTATCAAATAATAGTACTTGTTTTATAAAACAAAATTTTATGATGTCCCTTCAACAACCCAAAAAAAAACTGCAAAATTTTGACGTGAGGTCACCCGGATATAACCTTCTTTTTTTTTTTTTTTTTTGGTTTGTTTTTTTTTTTCTTTTAATATTTTGTAATTGTCAAGGTGTCATGAAACATTTTAAAAAAATGTCATGAATCATTGAAGATACCTTAAAAATTGTTAAACACAATTTCTTTAACAATGAGACAAAACAAATGAAACTAGCATGAAAATAGTATAAATATAGTTGGGTGTTGCATATAATCTTAAATTTACATATTCATAATCCTTGAGATTACATTATAACATTCCGATCCAACAGTAGAAATTCATAGTACTTGGTCTCATTTTATGTGGAAAAACTAACTTAACTGTGAAATTATTACCAAGTATATACTTTATTTGGCTCACCAACTTTAACTCAATCATTTTAACTCAATTTTTATCTTTTTTTTTTTTAAAATAAACTAATTTTTAAAAAATCAACCAACTCAAATCTATCGATCAAACGGGGCTTCATTTTTATAAGTTAAATTTGTATTTCATCAAATGATATTTCCTGAATTGAATGCTTTTCTACCCCCAAAAAAAAAAAAAGATATTTCCTGAATTTGCATTAAATTCAATTCTTACCTAGCCTCTGCCATTTAAGAAAGAACAATATATAACCCATGAACTTTGCCTGGCGCGAGTGTGTTGGACATTGCAAAGAAAAGTCAAAAGACCAAAATAATAATAATAAAATAAAAATAAAAATAAAAAAGCTAATGTTGGCTCTCCGAATCTTATTAAAGGCTTATAAGGTCAGTTTTCAATCTTCAATCACCGTGCCATGTCATCCACAATAAGATTTTAATTTATTTCTATTTATTCCTCCTGATTTGATTTATATGTTTTTGTTAACGACAAGAATAACGTCAAGAAACGACATCATGTAGGAAAACGACAACAATGGGAAAACGACATCAGAAATTCAGAATAAATTCCATTTTCCTTTACAAGTGTTTAACTCTAGTGCGTCATGGGAATGGACGGTTGAAAATGAATTGTAGGTTTTAGATAGATCATGATCCTGATCGTCGACCCAAAGTCTGCAAAAAACGACAATATAGACAATATAGTAAACAAAAGGTGGACCCACAATAATTATTTTGCCTTTGCGTGAAGTTCTGCTTCAGACATTTTGATTCTGATTGGATTCCCCTTTATATTCTATGTGTGAAAATGGAGAGAAAATGATAGCCAAACAAACAACCAAGTGACCAACTATTAAAGAGGAAAACAATTTACCAAAAAATTCGAAGAGGGAAATCTCTGATTTTAATTATTTATAACTTATTTGACATTCGGTTTCGATATTATTTTTTAATAAATAGTTTTTTTCCCACAAAAATTTAAAAAAAATTTTCAAATTTTATGATTTAAATATGGACTTAGTTTTTAATGCTGTCATATTTGTAGTTACAATAAGGAAAAATTATTGTTATTATCAACAAAATAACTTTTGGCTTATTATGACCACCGTTAATAATTCGTTACTATTATTTGATAATTAGTAAGTGGAATAAAAGAGTTTTTACCTTGCATATTCGTATTATAAGAAAGACCTCTTTCATGAGAATCGGATTTAAGAAATGTTATTGAGACAATGAAATAGAAAAAAAAAAATTTCCCATTTAAGAGCAAATTTATACAAAAATTCTAATCGATAAAGTATGTGGCACCATGTAATTGAGTAGAAGCAGGAGCAGAAGAGGTAAAGAGGATAAGACAGGGTGATGTGCATTGAAAAACAACATTATTGAGAGAAACGACAAGAGAGAGAAGACAACATCAGCATAAAAATGAGAAAAATGAATGACATCAAAATGAATACGACAGAAATTGAACAATTATTTATAATCTACTTAAACATACTATATCCAAGTAAACTAACAGGCTAATAAAAAAATGATAATAAATCAACTAGAATACAACTAATAAAATACGACATCAACATGTTATCTCTACAACAATTAATAGAAAACGACAACGAAACGTAAAACGACGATAAATAGAAACGACATCAAAGAACAAACGATGATAAGAAAAAATAAGACAACGCATAATTAGGCAATTCACTTACATACCTGTCGTTTAGACGAGAAATAAAAAAAGACACCAAAGTGAAGGGGCCGGGCAAAGATTGAGAAACGGCACTAAACTAAATGACGACACCAAAGAAACGACAATTGAACCTAACAACAACAAAATTTAATTCCATATGGGAGAACAATCTCGAAAAAAATCATGAAAAGCAACAATAATGTGAACCTAACGGCAACGAAGAGAAAACAACAATAATTTTAAACTGCACTCGACAAATCAAGTGCACCAACAAATGACAATTAGTCACAAACGACAAGAATGGCCAACAGACGCAACAATCGTATCAACAAACACAGAAATATATTTGATGAACCACCAAAACATATAAAAAAATACATAAATGTATATATTTATTTATCTGTGTGTGTGACGATAACTATATATATGTGTGACGACAAAAAATTAACAAGCGACATCTATTCAAAACGATGAAAAACTATGAAACTGATGATAATTGATGGACCGCAAAAAAATCGGAGAACGACATAAAAAGAGATAAAACGATGTGCATTTTAAAAGAACGACAACAAACTCAGAAGGATACCCAACATTAAACGGCTATATAGATTTCGGTATTGATGTTTATTAATGTTCGATTGTATCTAAAAGTCATACTAAAATTAAAAATAAAAAGTTAACAAAAATATTATAAGTAGATGACAGAACGAAATTTGCATCGTTTAAATAGAGTTTTTTATTTTTTATTTTTTATATTTATATTTATACTTTTATTTTTATTGTACTTTACAAAAGGATATATGAAGGACAAGATCCAAAGTGGTTGTAAGTATTGAATTGGAAAATACCTCTTAGTCTTAGGAGGGAAGGGCTATTGGAAAATACCTCTTACCTCAAATATTATTGATATGAAATTTTAATTAATCACAATTCACAAACGACAATAACAATGTGCTAAGCTCATGTACATGTCAACGAAATTGTTGCATTCTTATTATTACGAAATCATTCAATATTGCTTTTCAAAATAATAAAGGAGTATTCATGAATACATTTCTTGTTAATTGTAGGATTCTTATCTGGATGATTATATCTATTTGACCAAACTTGCCCCTTTCTCAATATCAAATAATAGTACTTGTATTATAAAACTGCAAAAATTTTATGATGTCCCTTCAACAACCAAAAAAAAAAAAAAAAAAAAAAAAAAGCAAGATTATGAAGTGAGGTCACCGGATATAACCTTCTTCTTTTTTTTTTTTTTTTTTTTTAATAAATATTTTGAAATTGTCTACTAGTCATGAAACATTTAGAAAAATGTCATGAATCATTGAAGATACTTTAAAAATTGTTAAAAACAATTTTCTTTAACAATAAGATAAAACAAATGATACTAGCATAAAAATAGTATAAATATAGTTGGGTTTTGCATAAAATCTTAAATTTACATGTTCAAAATCCTTGAGAAATTTACATAATAAGCTTCCAATCCAATAGTAGAGATTCATTGTACCTGGTATCATTTTATGTGGAAAAACTAACTTAACTGTCAAATTATTACCAAGTTTACCCTTTGTTTGGTTCACCAACTTTAACCTTATCATTGTAACTCAGTTTTTTATCTTTTTTCCTGAAAAATCAACTAATTTTTCGACTAATTTTTTAAAAATTAATTCACCCCCAGTCAATCAAATGGGGCTTAGTTTTATAAGTTAAATTTGTATTTCATCAAATGATATTTCCTGAATTGAATGCTTTTCTACCCAAAAAAAAAAAAAAAAGATATTTCCTGAATTTGCATTATAATTCAGTTCATACCTAGCCCTCTTCCATTTGAGAAAGAACAATAGATAACCCATGAACTTTGCCCGGCGCGAGTGTGTCCGACATTGCAAAGAAAAGTCAAAAGACCAAAACAAAATAAAATAAAATAATAAAAAAGTTAATGTTGGCACTCTGAATCTTATAAAAGGCTTCAAGGGTCAGTATTCAATCTTCAATCACTGTGCCACGTCATCCACACTAAGATTTTAATTTATTTTCCCTGATTTAATTTATATATTTATGCTAACGACAAGATTAACATCAAGAAAACGACATCATATAGGAAAACTACAACAACGGGAGAAATGGCATCAGAAATTCAGAATTAATTCCATTTTCCTTTACAAGTGTTTAACTCTAGCGCATCATGGGAATGGACGGTTGGAAATGAATTGTAGGTATTAGATAAATCCTGATCCTAATCATTGACCTAAAGTCAGCAAAAAACGACAATATAGTAAACGAGAAGGCGGACACACAATTATTCCTTTGCCTTTGCGTAAAGTTTTTGCTTTAAATAGTTTGATTCTGATTGGATTCCCCTTTATATTCTATGTGTAAAAATGGAGAGAAAATGATAGCCAAACAAGCAACCAAGTGACCAACTATTAAAGAGGAAAACAATTTACCAAAAAATTCGAAGAGGGAAATCACTGATTTTAATTATTTATAACTTATTTGACACTCCGTTTTGATATTATTTTTTAATTATTGTTTTAAAAAATAGTTTTTTTCCCACAAAAATTTAAATTTATTTTTCATTTTTATGATTTAAATACGGGCTTAGTGTTTATTGCTGTCATATTTGTTGTTACAATAAGGAAAAAATTATTGTTATTTATCAACAAAATAACTTTTGCTTATTATGATCACCGTCAAATAATTCGTTACTATTATGTGATAAATATTAAGTGGAATAAAAAAGTTTTTACCTTGCATATTCGTATTATAAGAAAGACCTCTTTCATGAGAATCGGATTTAAGAAATGTTATTGAGACAATGAAATAGAAAAATTTTTCCCTTTTAAGAGCAAATTTATACAAAAAATTCTAATCGATAAAGTATGTGGCACTGTGGAATTGAGTAGAAGCAGGAGCAGAAGAGGTAAGAGGATAAGACAGGGTGATGTGCATTGAAAAAACGACAATATTGAGAGAAACAACAAGAGAGAGAAGACAACATCAGCATAAAAATGAGAAAAAAAGCATGACATCAAAATGAATACGACAGAAATTGAACAATTATTTGTAATACACTTAAACATATATACTATATCCAAGTAAACTAACAGGCTAATAAAAAATTAAAAATAAATCAACTAGAATGCAACTAATAGAATACGACATCAACATGTTATATCTACAACAATTAATAGAAAACAACAACGAAATGTAAAACGACGATAATTAGAAACGACATCAAAGAACAAACGATGATAAGAAAAAATAAGAGAACGCATAATTAGGCAATTCACTTACATACCTGTCGTTTAGACGAGAAATAAAAAAAGACACCAAAGTGAAGCGGCCGGGCAAGATTGAGAAACGGCACTAAACTAAATGACGACACCAAAGAAACGACAATTGAACCAAATAACAACAAAATTTAATTCCATATGGGAGAACAAACTCGAAAAAAATCATGAAAAGCAACAATAACATGAACCTAACGGCAACGAAGAGAAAACAACAATAATTTTAAACCGCACTCGACAAATCAAGTGCACCAACAATGACAATAAGTCACAAACGACAAGAACGGCCAACAGACGCAACAATTGTATCAACAGACACAGAAATATATTTGATGAACCACCAAAACATTAAAAAAAAAAGTATATATTTATTTATCTGTGTGGGTGACGATAAGCTGTATATATGTGTGACGACAAAAAATTAACAAGCGACATCTGTTTTGTGTAACATGTTTCATATCCAAATTGGACATACTCCATATTCCAAGTAGTGCCCTTGGTCTTGTAGTCCATTGACTTTTCATGGAAAATCTGTAATCTCTGCTATAATACTCTATGGATTGATGTCGCTTTTGTACTTTTCTGTATTGTTGTCGTTTTTCAATGACTTTGTTTGCTGATATTGATTTCGTTTCCTAAGTTTATTGCGTCTGTATCTTGTTCTAAACTTCTAATTCTTTTCTTTTGTTTGTTTTTTTTTTTGTTTTTAGTTTTTTTTAGAGCCATGCCGTTTTTATACTCTTGTTGTTTGTTTTCCTCATTTGGTGTTGTTTCCAGGTACTCTGGTTTTTTCAGGTCATTGTTTCAAAACTTGTTATCCTTTTCATTTTCAGTTGGGGAAAAACCAACTAAAACAGGGGTAAATGGTGGAGAGACGCAGAAATAAATGATTTATTTTTTGATTAAATTCAAAAATACCCCCAAACTTACACCATTTTTCCATAGAGGAATGTCATGTGTACTTGAGAAACCCCTCTCTTTTACACACACACTCTCTCTCTCTGTAAATTATCACATGTCCCAACTTTTTAACTTCTTTGAACTATGCAAATCATCCCAACTTAAAAGAAGACATAATTTGAAGACATGACTCAAATGCGAGCTACTCCATCTCTTGCCATGACGACCAAGCTCTCTCCTTCCCCACGATGGCGATGGCGACGGCGACAGGGACGGCGACCAAGCTCCTCCCTCCCCGCGACGGCGAGCTTCGACCCGCATGTCATCACGCAGAGATCCATCAAGCTTCCACTAGCCAAGCTTAGATCCCCACCTGTCGTCTCTCCCATCTGTGGCCAAATCTCGCCGACTCTACTCCCCTCACCCAACCTTGCCACCCGTACCCAAGATCCGGACAAGAAGGGGAATGGTTTTTTAGACTCTGAAAAGTCTCATCGAAAAAAAAAAAAAAAAAAACAGAGAGAGAACTTCATTTTGGGGTTTTCTGTGTAACAGGGTACTGGACTGATTCAAATTTATTAAACCAAAATAATAATAATATTAATAGTAATTGCTTAACTGGTGAGGCTGCACGTCT
>JAINRI010000038.1:0-11616 GCA_025413485.1 Ficus microcarpa
GTTTAGTTGGAGTTAAACTTTGTTACCAAACAGAGCATAAAATCGATAATTTCAATATTCCAAGTTGTAGTATTTATATCTTGTTCCAATAGAGGAGATAATCATGATCTCTTAATCGAACTTATTTGAGTAAAGAAAGTACTGGAATTCAACAAATCCTGGCTAAGGTGTTGAAACTGGAATCTCTACTACCTATCAACAATATTAGTTATTATTTTTCCAAATTTCAATATATCCTTTATTTTTGGTTAAGTCGTGGGCTAAACTAAAATTATGAGAAAGAAAATTAATATTTCAGCAAAGGAAAAAAAAAAACCAAAAAAAAAAAAAGGGAAAGAAACTACTAAAATTATTAGAGTACGTAGTACTGGTTTTTAACTTAGATTGGTTGTTTAACTTGCATAGTGGCTAATTAAGCCACTAATATACTTACAACACCTTTCGGTAGCCCCTTAACTTTATCCTTTTTAAGCCCCGATAAAAATATTAACTTTACGACACATTTCAGAAAATTTTAACCTATCATTTCTGTTTCTTTAATTTGCTCCAAAAAAAAACATATCGCTTTCATGCTCTTTAAAGTACTTTGCGAATAGTTATGGCCGACATGCCAAACTCAAAAGTCCATTCGAAGGAACTATGTATATATAAATATATATATACACACATTTATATGATATTTTGATCAATTTGAGGAGGAGAGAGATCCTTGTAAATTTAATTTATTTGTTCTTTTCTTTTTTTCAAATTTTCTAAACAAGAAGCGATTGACGTCGATAGATTTGATATTTTGCTTAGTGGAACGGCAAAAAAAAGGATAATTGGAACACTAATTATAGAATAAACAGACATGACACTCTTCTCTCTCTCTCTCTCTCTCTCGTTTTTTTTTTTTTTTCCTCTGACTAAATAATCTTCAGATGCGTGTTCCAGATGCAACCATATATTCTCAATCAGCATATTACCATTTCCTCATTATAAGCTTATAAATATGCTCCAAACTTGGAGTCTTAACGTATTATTGTAATAATTATATATATATATATATATATAAGATACTACTCTATGTTAATGTTTAGGCATCGGTCAGAAGCAGTTTTTCCTTCACAGGTTTTCGCAAAGATCAAAAGCTCTACTAGGTATTTATTTTTCTTTTCCCTCGTTTTGCCCTTATATACAGATATACGATAAAATATATATTATGCGTGTGCGTATGTTTATATATATATATATATAATAACATGTATATATGTGTGTGTGTATGTTTTTCAAGTTGATTGAATGAACTTTGCCATGTGATCATATGTTTCAGACATCAGTGATGAAGAAGTTGAGGAAAACAAAGATTTTAAGTCAATTATTCACCATGTGTTCCCTTAAACATTAATTTAACAAACCTTTTTTTCTTTTTTTTTTTTTGGTTAAGTTGTAGCTAACACGTATGTGGACATGGAAACTTATCAGGAAAAATGGAATTCTGACTGCAAATTAATACAGTTGAATTAAGACCTTCTACTTTTCACTACCGAATAAGAACTATTTTAATTATAATTAATTTTTGAGAAGTACCCGATTTATGACTATAGTAGTTCTGTTCGCGTGGTACAAACTTTAAATGCAGACTTATAGAGTAGACCATTACACTAAAATTAATCAAACGAAAAAAAAAAAAAAAAAAACTCCTGTAAACTTTATGCTGAAATTTAAGGATCCAGATAGTAAAATATCAACATCGATTTCACCGTGACTTTAACGGTCAACAATTATGTATTTTAATATTTTAAGACTTGAGATAAATTGAAAAAACTCAATAATATGTGAATAGACATAATTATTGATCCAGAAAAGAAAAGTACCTACAAACTTTCTGTGCGAAAGATAAAGGGTTTCAAGATAAGAAAATAACTTCAACTTTAGGTTTGGGTTTGTCTGCCTTATATGAAGGATTGGGTTTTTTTTCTTTTGTTTATTATTGTGGCTGGATTCTGAATTTATTTTTTTAATTTTACTTTTAATGAATTTGAGTTGTGGAGGTTTTAATCCCTCGTCTTCGTTATTATTTATTTTTAAATTACGGCTATTTGTCAAGTAAATTCAGACCGTGTAAGTGGTAATCAAACAAGAAACGGTCTAAAAGCTAAGCTTAGCGAGTGTTTGGTGCATCGTTCGAAATGAAATTTAAGTTAAAATTAGTTGATTTTTTAAAAAACTACATATAATTTTATTGGTTTTTAGAAAAAGATAAGAACTGAAATAAAATTTAGGTCCGGACCTTGAACTGACTGCACCCTTACATTAATGTCTAAATAAAATAGTAAGTTTACCCTCAAACTATATTAATATTAGTTCAATTTGGAGAAAAGTACATGCAAGTGTGCTGTTCATCAGGCAGAGCTAACTTTCGATTGGTTACTATAAAATGCATGCAAGCACTTTGGTTTTTCTAATTTTTTGCGCGCGCCCGCGCACACATATTGCTGAAATTTTTGCAAATATATTCCTAATTAAGTAAGTTTTTTATTGATCAGGGTGAAGAGGAAAGAGTCCAAGGCATATTCATTATCCCTAATTCATTTCTTAATTCTCCTCTTGCCCTCCATGGATTCTGAACCTCCATTTGAAGATACCTACAAAACCCTCTTACAAAACTCCCTCAACACAATGGAAGTGACAGGTATTGATAAGTTCGATATCATAGAAGATTGTAATCTACCTTTAGTCAATCTTATCCATATAAGGTCAAATGACCAACTAGAGAGAGAAAGTTGCATCCAAGAGATTGTTGAAGCTGCAAGAAATTGGGGTTTCTTTCAAGTTGTTAATCATGGAATTTCAATACAAGTACTTGAGAGCTTGAAAATTGAGCAGAAGAAAGTTTTCCAACAGCCTTTTGAAAAGAAGATTCAAAATAAGTTTCTGAATTTATCATCCAGTAGTTATAGATGGGGTAATCAAAAGGCCACATGTCTCAAGCAGTTCTCATGGTCAGAAGCCTTTCATGTGTCTGTAAAAGATATGTCATCAATGACTGAATGCAACAATCTCAGGTATATATATTACTTTGGAGTTCTACGGTAGGAATCTTTATGTTTCAGAAATATAGGCATGAAGTGTTGTTTTAATTGTTAGGTTAACTTTTTAATGGTTTGATCTACAACTATTAGCATTTATGTATTATGTGTTGTAAATTTTTAACGTGGATAATCCTTTATCGCACCACTAAAAATTAATCAAACATTTTGTTGGGAAAAAACACAGCCTTATATACAAATTCAACAAGGAAAGAACCATCGAGAAGACAAAGATAACTTAGTTTAGAAAAATTGCCTATGTCGCGGGAGAAGGAGAATCAATTTACTAAAATTCATAATTATACACTCAACAAAGTCTCTCTGCCTCCCTTTACCCAAAATCTCTTTTACACCCTTTGTCTGTCCCTGTGTGTCCCTTTTCTCAGTCTTTCTCAAAAAGAAGCACACTTTGATCTTAACTTCTCTAATCACTCATAACCCTAAACAAAAAGAGAAGTCCATTAATTAACCCTAAACCAAACTCACAAAATATAACATAGCCCAAAACAAAAACAATTCATTTGAGTCACAGACAAGACAGTCAAAAAGCAGTTCCATCAGTAGCCTGAAAAAGAGGACCAATCATTGTAGAAACTCTCTCTCTCTCTCTCTCTCTCTCTTCTATCTATTTTTTAAGTGTTTAATTGTTTTTTCTATTTAATATAGGAATGTGCTTGAACACATGGTTGCTAATTAAAAAGGAGAGTTTCTTGATTAGGAAGAAGCAACTTCCAAGTTCAAAAACTGCTTTTTCTCTGCATAATTGGATAATTTTTCAGAGAAGCTTACATCAAAGCCACACAAGATTTCTCATGGAAAGTATTTCTAATTTAGAGTTTTAATACTAACAGTGTTTTTGGGGATGCACTCAAACAGTTTGTGTGTGTGTGTGTGTGTGTGTGTGTGTAATATCTATAAACTGTAAGTGCACACGGACAGATATGGATCTTCATACATGCCTAGTTAGAATCCAAAAAAGAGTACATCGTACTAAGCACACAGGATGAACAAATTTTGTAGCTACCATTGGACACCACGTGAACAAAAAAGAATGGCTGTCTCTTTGGTGACAGGCTTGTCAGAGTGGGCCATGTGACGTCAAGTGTGTCTGTTGTTTCCAGGTCGTGACAAGTTTTGGCCTCTTTGTGCATATTGTAATATGCTCAGAATCTGTAATTCTTCATTTCATGGTACCGTATGCGTATACGACCTAGCACTCTCATTTATAATAATTAAAAAAAAAAAAAAAAACACTCTCAGATTTTGAATTTGAGAGCTCCCACTCAATCATTCTCCTTTCACTTGCTGAGCTAGGGATCGGGATCTCAGACTCTACAGTTTGACTTTGCAGCTTTTAATTTCTTCATCTTTGCTTAGTTAAAACGCTTCAGTCTATCTTAGTCCACTCTTGATCAAGATCTATACATGTCACGTGTATGTGTGCATATATATATATATGTGTGTGTGTGTGTGTTTACAGGACATGAGTTTATTACTTACGAATTTTTGGAGATTGGAATTCCGTGTAGGTTTTCCTAATTTATTTTTGGATCTTATAATTCTATTCGAAATATATACTCGGATCTACAGGTTAACAATGGAAAGATTTGCGAGAACAGCATCTGGTCTTGCTGAAACCTTAGTTAATATTCTGGCAGAAAATGTGGGAGTCAAATTCACCTATTTCCAAGAGAATTGTCCTCCAAGCTCTAGTTTTCTCCGGTTGAACCGATACCCACCATGTCCTTACTCTCCTTCTGAGCTGGTCTGTGGACTAATCCCTCACACTGATACCGATTTTCTCTCGGTCGTGTACCAAGACTGTATCGGAGGCCTGCAATTGCTCAAAGATGGGAGATGGTTTGGCGTAAAACCTAATCCAGAAGCTCTTGTTATCAACATTGGCGACTTGTTTCAGGTATGTAAAAATGACTGGTCATTAAAAATTATTTAGTAGTAATTTAATTTCTATATATGACCACATTGTTTATAATTTTGTGATAAATAAAAAAATCTACAAATTTCAATGCAATAACTTAATTTACATTTGAAAAGTAGGAAATTTAAGTCATAGTACTTAATCACATATTTCATAATTATAGATCGATTCCTTTTCTTTTTCTTTTTCTTTTTCTTAGAGCGATCTAAAATCGAGATACCAATTTTCATCTCTCATCATTTCATTAAAGAAAAAAATAGGGATCGGTGAAAACTTACCAGAATTGATTTTGAGGAATCCCTTGAATAAACACGTTCAATGATGATGCTGATTGACGTTGTTTTGATCGATTCAGGCCTTAAGCAATGGAGTTTACAAGAGCCTCAAACACCGAGTGGTTGCGACTCAATTTGAGAGGTTTTCTGCTGCATATTTCTACTGCCCGGCCGATGAAGCGATGGTGGAGAGTCATGGCCAACCGGCGATTTATAGGAAGTTCAGCTTCAAAGAATACAAACAGCAAAGCCAGAAAGATGTTGAAGACACCGGAAATAAAGTTGGGCTCCAAAGGTTTCTTCTATGAAAAGTACAAGACCAAACAATAATAACTTTATTTATGTATATTGAAAATGGAAAGTAACTGGAAATATACCGGAGAAGAAGAAAGAATTATAACTGCAAAACGAGCTATATTTCACTAGATCTCTATTTTGCAAGTACTTTTTGTTACAAAATAGATTGAAATGGTTGAAATATTTTGTTATTTGGCCACACCTGAGAAACGTAACTCAAATCTTAACGGTTTGTCAATTGCGATCAAATGCGGTATGACGAAGAAATAAATAAAGTATAACTTTTGTAACTTAAAGGATCAATCTTCCTTCAAATTTAAACAAAAGAAATAAAACTAAAAATTAAAAAGGAACATTCCTTTTTTTTTTTCCTTGTAAAATGTGTTGTTAAAGTGGTTGCTGGCTAACGTTCTAAATGGTAATTATACATTAATTTACTCCATCAAAGTTGTACACCTAGGATCTTCCTTTCCTTTAATTCAAAAATATATATATATATATATATATTAAAGAAAGAAGAAAGAATAAAACAAAGTAAGTCTTAAGTACTTCAGAATGAACAAGTGTGTATATTAAATATTGAAAATGTACAATGGAGATGGAATTATAGAAGCTACCAAATGTTAACTTTTCTTTCTTTCTAATTTTCTTTGTATTTTGTTTGGAAATGATATTAATATTGAGAAAGAAATGTTATTAATAATTAAACTTTTACTTAACTAATTAATGGGATTGATATTTTTGTGCTTAAATGAAGTACTCTCAACCGTAAAAGCTAGGGCCTCACAGTTATAAATTGATCATCGATCTTATTTATAATCGATGTGTGATTACCTGAACAATCTCTCCTATTACACATTGGGCTTTGAGTCGGATAACCCTCAACTTGTTTTCTTCTAAGTTTGGCTGAGGCTTATTGGCTGATCCGTTTTCGATATCATATTTGGTGGTATTGAGCCTTTCTCAACCCTAAAAGCCAGCTTCAGTGGTGAAGCTTTCTTTCATGTTTATAAACTGACCATTAAACCTTTTCACTACTAATATGGGATTACTCAAACACGATACTTTGTACCATTCAAATTTTCTATAAGAAAAACAGTAACCACATAGGGAAAACAGTGACTTCTGTGTCTGAAAGATATTTAGGATTGGTGTTGCAATCCTAGAATTTGCGACCTTTGTTGACTTGGTCAGCTTTACAACTTTGGACGGCAAAAAGTTGTTTTGTAATATATGACGTCCAATGGGCAAAAGCATGTTGGCTTTCTTTTTGAGCGCTTTTTGTCTTGACTCTCTTCATCAACTTCCTACTCTTCTTATGGTGTTCTATGAGGACAGGTGGGCTTCTTTTGTTTGCTTCCATCTTTTACAGAAAAATAAAGAAGGGAGGGGCCATGTTTAATTATTTATTTTAAGAAAAGAACAAACTAGTATAAGTACCATACTATGACACGCTAAAGAAAACTAGTACCATATTGACTACGACTAAGAAATTTGATTGAATGACATTTTTGTTCAAATTATTATTATTATAGTTGTTATCATTATCATTATCATTATCATTATTCTTATTATTATCTATAATGAGATGGGATAATAGACAGTTATTCAAGGTATACCATCTTTACTGTAAATATTCATGCTAGGCTTATATCACCGGAAAACAACATATTTAAAATTTGCACTTTCATATGTAATGCAATTTTTAATGTAATTATATCCACCTTCTATCATCATCATTAAGTTTTGAAATTCGTAAAAATAAAGTTTTAGTGTTTGAATAGTTTTGAAATGACATAACTGTAATGATTAGATAAAAAAGTTGAGAAACTAACTAGTAGAAATGAAATAATAAATTGAACATTGCGTATACTTAGTGAGAAATTTTCACTCAAATGTGGAAATTTTTGGGTATAGTATAGTACTAATGTTTTCACATATATCTATATTTTCATCTTTGTTGGCTGGTATAATATATGTCTTTCAATTCTTGAGTTTTGTTGGGTTTTTTTTTTTTTTTTTTCAGATTTTGATTTTTTTTTTTTTTACTACTATTTCTGAGTATATATATTTTTACCCTCTTTATTGAATATTAACTTTCTGAAATTTTGAGTTTAGTTATTGTTTTATGAAATTTTGATCTTTTTTTTTCAGTGTATGATATTAAAAATTTAATATAAAAATATATTTAGTTACTCAAAACTAAAATTTAAAGATAATTATGTCCTCCACGAACAGTTATGACCACCTCTGATCCCTATTTCTACCTCAATTTTGGACATAGCAGGTTCCACTGGAAAGCTCTCAACGAGCTGCGTTGAATGACATTCCGATCCCAATAACTTTGTTCGTCTGATGTTTGATCAACATGCATGATTGAACAAAAACTAAAAAGCTCAGAGCAACTCGAATATCAAAACCTCTTAATTAAATTTGAGGTACTGCCGTAAGAGGACGGAGATTTGGGCCCTCGCATTAAGCCGTCGCAAGTTGTTGAATTCCGGTGGTATAAGCGGCGGTGATCTACACCTCCACCGCTTTGCTCAAAGGATATCAGGCAAAATTTTGAGTTTCCACAATATTAAGTTTTAACTTTTTAAAAAAATATTAAAGGTTTTCATATTTAAGGAAAAACACCTACTCAAATATTGGAAAACCACAATAATAATAGACCCTTATCCCTCACCATTTAGATTATGAAAACAAAGGAAAAAAAAAAATATGTACATCACCGGTGGTGAAAAAGTTACGTATCCTAACTAGAACTTTTTCCTTTTTTTTTTTAGAGGGAAAAAAAATGTCATTATTTTCCTTGTGGTCCTTTGTGACCCCGAAGACCCTTTGTAGTCGATCTGCTTGTGAATTTTGCATGTGATAGTTGCCTTGTGTAAAAAAAAAAAAAAAAAAAAAGGTCATTATGGTACGTATGAGACGTGACAGATATGGGGGGCTCAAGCGATTATGGGCTCCTTCTCACAAATTATTGTTTGTTAAGAAAAGAGTTCAGCTTCATCGTTACTTTATCTGTAAACAAAATGTAAATATTGCAAACATAATTATGCTATCCGCAAACCTACAAATATGCAAATATATATATATACATCAATGTTACATATGCTATGTACAATTTAAAGTACATATTGGAAGCAAATGATAGTACTGGTTCGGATCTCCAAACCTAGTGCTGATTTGGATCCCCAAACGGACACCGGTTAAGAATTCTGATGGGAAGTCTTACTCAAACACTCGTAATATTTTCTTAACTTAAAAGAATCTATGAAAGATGAGTGAGAGGAGAGCAGAGGAAAGAGAACTCTTTCTGTAATGTTTTCACGTACATTTTATTTATCTTGGTTACGTAGATATATATCTTTATAGTCATGACATAAGAAAAACATTCCTATTAGTTAATGGAGGGTAAATTTTTCGACTTATTCATTTCTCTTAATAGAGAAAATATTCTAAATTGATGTTTTTTTCTATTTTGATTTTATTCTAAATAAATTCAAGTACGTTAACTATGGATCATTATATAAATATATAGTTTGTATCATTAAATATTTACTCAACAAACCATAGAATAATATAATCTTGTAAATATAATGACGCTTTAGATACATATTGAATTATTAATTTAGTTTGAGTAATTTTCTAAGGTTTTAAACTGTAATGAGTGTGGGTTGGATAATGGACAAATGTATGAGTAATTAATGTTAAAAATTTATAGCAAATAGTCAGATTTTTTTTAAATCAAATTTGATCGTAAGATAAATACGATTAATCCCAGGTTTATAGAAAATCTGGCTACTTTCTAATTTATCCAAAACAAAACGGCCGTTTATGTTTTTTCCCTTAGAAATAAGGCTCCTTACCTTCTTCTCACTAAAAACGAATCAGAAAGCGAAATACATGAATGTTTATGAGAATTCCTAGGTATATTACAGAAATCTCACTTTTGGATTTCTGCTCAAAGTGTTGGAGTTTTAGATTTGTGCCACAAATTGGACCTATAAATGATCAACATAAAATAGTTTATCAAAATTGTCCTTGTTGGTTATTAGAGAAATTATCTATTGATTAGAGAAAAATAAAATCTAAAGAAGGTAATTTAGTCATTTAAATTTCAATCAGACGAAAAAGAAGAACTCAATACCTAGAGCACCATGTTAATAATTAATCAATTTTTTTTTTTTCAAAAACTTAAATTATTAAGAGACAAGCGACCAATTAGAAAACTTTATTTCAGCAGCTTAACAAGAATATGAATCCTTTTAGGTTATTAATTAATTTGCATTTCTACCATATTAATTGTTTGAGCGCCACAGTAATTTCATTTAAACATCTTAACATGCATGTATGTTAGCCACAATATAAGCACTATTTAACCAAAAAATATATATTTTTGTCACCAAACATATACTTTGAGCCTCAATCATTTCAACCAATTTATTTTGTGGCTAATAAACTATTGTAGTTAAAATTTGCGACAAAAATATATTTGTGGTTAAATAGTGAGAGATAGCTCATTGAAAAACGTTAATATTCCTTTCGGGGAAAAAAAAAAGAAGAAATATGTTAATATTTTTGTGGTTAACACGTCCTCATCCTCAACCATATTGGTGACATGAATTTACCGATTCTTATTCAACAAATGTGGTTCGTTAGTATGTCTTGGTATTAGGTGGTAAGTGCCACCATAGAAAATACTTTAATTAAACATATTGATGGTGCAAATACATTCCTTACATCTAATCAAACTCAAACCAAAGAAACTTGTAACAACAGAAATTTTTTTACAAACTTGTGATTTCCTTAGGTGTAAAGAAAATCTAAGTGGTACGACAATATGAAGCTCATTATCTTATTTGAATATCAGAATATGTTCAAGTTCTTATAATCTTATAAGACTTAATGACGATCTATTAAGTCAAGGATGACACCCTATGGTGATAAAGGCAGAACCATGATTTATGGTTTTGTTATGGCCAATGAATGAGCAGGATAATTTACAATATGATTAAGCCAGTATTGCCGTATTATAAGTAGTATTGAAATTATACTGTAATCAACCGTCAATACGCATGTAGAATTGAGAATAAGGATGAGATTGCACTAAATTAATCAGGAATAATATTTGGAGTAAGGAGGACTGTAACGCCCCGACTACGTTGGGCCGTTACTATACATACTTATACTACATCTTTATTTTAATAATTTAAACTTACTTGAAAATTCTAGAACAATTTTTTTAAACATATTTAAATAGACTAGTTGATTACGCCCAAATGTGTACAGAAACAAGCGGTCGATTGCAGTACAATTAGGACGGTCAATCCCACGAGAAGGTAACAAAAACAAACAAGAAAAGATTAGCGGAACAAAAGCGTAAGAGAAATAAGTAATCAAAGAAAGAAAAAGGAGAATTATTTTTGTGATTTTTTTTTTAATAAATTTAAGAACAATGTAATTTAAAATGGAGAAAAAAGTTCAATAATCAAAAGTGGTAAAAGCATCAAGAATCCCTCATATGTATTGTTTTCCAATTTTAGTTTTGATTTAACAAAAGTATTCAAATGAATTAGACTTCTCACGTTAAAACCAAAAAGATTATTATTATAAATTATCTAAAATCGATAATATATCAAATTGACAATATTGCAGTAAAAAATCAATTTATAAAATAATTTTAATTACAAAACATTATGACAAAATTTACATAGAAAAAGCATGACTAAATCTATATAAAAACTTGGTACATAATACTTAGCATTCAAATAAAATTAGAAAAATGGAGAAGAATATTTCACTCAAATATATATGCATTACAAAATCAAACAAACAAAACCTCAATTAGAAAACTTAACACATGAGTTCATCTCTAGCTTCACCAAAAGAAATTTAGCCTAGCTTGCAATTCATCTCACAAAATTCTAACAAGAAAATATGAGATGAAAAATGCAAGAAAAAGAAAAATCAACACTAAAATTTCAGCCAAAAATCTCATGGAAAAACGTTCCAAGCTTGCTGCAATAGC
>JAINRI010000040.1:0-120000 GCA_025413485.1 Ficus microcarpa
CTTGATCCTACTACTCATCTAGTCAGCTAAAATAATTAGACAAAGAATGCTTGTTTTGTTTTGTTTTTTTGTTTTTGTTTTTGCTTTTTTGTTTTTTCTTTGGCAAGAGAATGGAAATCATGGCCATTTTTAAATCTTGAATGTGGAGAATAATTTGAAATCAAACATGAACATTATACGTATCAAGAAAATTATACTGATTTTCTAAATGATATAGGAAGATTTAATGAGCCCATTTTCCGATGGTAATCCTGGAAGATCAATCATCTATTAAAGAGAATAAGAAATAATATAAACAAAACTGTCCAAATATTTTGTCAAGATTTAGGGTTTTGATAAGTGTCAATAATCTCATATTTAATATTTTTATGAAACGGCACTAGTAATTTTTTTTTTAATGTTAATGAAATAATCACTTGATTTCAATGTAAATTTTTTATCTGTATTTTATTTTACATTAATAGTACGAAAATATTATCATATTACATATAATTTTTATATAAAATTACATGTAAATCAATTCACTGTTATATTATTTTAAAAGAAATTTCGACAAACAAATCTAGCTACTTGACAAGAGACAATATCTTTTTATTCTTTTTTTTTTTTCTATAAGAAAGAAATTAAGAGAAAATATCTAAATAAGTGATGTGCAAAAGTTACTTGAAATATGGTGTAGAACTTAGTACACTGAATCGCCAGCCAAAGAAGATGCTATAGTAGTAGTGCAGATCAGAATTGCCAGCCTAAAGATAATGAAGCTGAGCTATATAATATATATATATATATATATATAACACTTTTTTTCCTTGAGACATGAGCTCAAAATTAAAGTAAACCCATTACTTTCTCAACTCCCCAACTGCTCATATTCAAGACATATATCTTTGGTCCCTTAGCTAATAACTTGGAACTTTTTTGTTTTTGTTTTTGTTTTTTTTTTTTTACCCTTTGAATCTTGAAGAAAGGACAAAAGACAAGAACAAATTGCAGCCAATCCAGAGCTGTTCTTTTTTTTCCCCCCCTCTTTTTTTAATTGTTTATTTTACACACAGAAAAATACACACACACATATATATATATACACGTATACACACACACACATTATACATGTACATGGTCAAAGTGCCGGTGCCGTAGCCGTTGGAAGATGAAGTCGACAGAGCTGAAGTCACCACGAAAAAAAAAAAAAAAACTAAAAACTAAAAACTAAAAACTATAGTATATTTTGGTGATCAGCATAAGAGATATTTATAGGTTGGTGAGTACTTTTCATACAAATAACAAAATAACAATTTATCATAAATACAATTCTACAGATTAATCTCATAACTAGTCCACAAATTCTAATAATAAATCTAACCCCGGTCTTTTTGACTTTTAAAACGTCCTAATTAAAACTAGCCCTACTTATCTACCATGACGTGAGAAAATGAGAAAATAATTATAGTTTTTTTGTTAAATCTCTGTTTAGAGACCATTTTGGAGATTATTGGTCCAACAAAGCTTGAATTATGACTAAAAGAGTATAATGTGATCATGATGAAGGCTCCGTTTGAGAGTAATTTATTAGGAATTATTATTAATATTATTATTAGATATGAAACAGAAACGAAAATGTTTTGAAAATAAGTTTGAGAGATTTTTTTTTTTTTGATAATGTGTTTGATTTTATATTTAGAGAAATTAGTTTGGCTACAAGGAAAACTAAAATTGTGTTTGAATACATTTATGAAAATATATATTGAATATGTAAGCGATGATAACAGAAATTGAAAAATAACTTTATTTTATTTTCTCATTTCTTGATAAAACAAAATATTTCATTTTTGTTTTATAACTATATGCAAAACAAAGCTAGTCAGAACTATTTTCAAAACAAATTAATTAGAAACTGTGAAACTCTTTTTTAAAACAATAGCAAACAGCCAAAATATTTTATCGTGATAAGTGCAACAAATTATCTTAATTTCAATCCTTTGCTGTCATTTCCGATGTATTCCATCGTATGTACTATCAAATATTCCATCTCAAACAGAAAACGAATTTTTATATGAACAGTCTAATTTGCCTTACAAACTTTTTTATTTACCTTGTGCACAAGCTAAAAAATGAGGAGGATGGTCTTATTCATAATAAGCAAGTCATATTTTGGTAGTTCTTTTGTTTAAATAAATTTTAGGCCTCCTTTTGTTTTAATGAGAAAATTATCTAAATAACCACATTTTTTTAATCTATTGACCAATATCTCTTAACCAACATAACATAAATTTTAGTTAATATTAGTTTAGTTTTATGTCATATTAATCTAGTGTTAACTTTTTATGTCATGTTGGTGTAATGGTATTTAAATTTGTATCATTCACGTGCTTTCTCATTATTTAATTTCTATATGACAAAATGCTGAATTCCAAAGAAAAATTTCAAGTTAAAATATTTATAATTTATAAGAACTTCTCTTTTTATATATCTTTTTTTTTTTTTATGATACTTTCTTTAGCTCATACACAGCAGTATTGAAAAAAAAAAATGTCCTAAAACTTGTACCACAATAGGTGTAATGGTCTTTAAATTTGTTTTATTCATGTGCTTTCTCCTTTTTGAATTTCTATCTGACAAAATGCTGAACTCCAAACAAAAATTTCAAGTTAAAATATTTATAATTTATAAGAACTTCTATTTTTATTTATCTTTTTTTTTTATGATAATTTCTTTAGCTCGTACACAGCAGTATTGAAAAAAAAAAAAAAAAAAAAAAAAAAAAAAAAAAAAGGTTGTAGAACTTGTACCACGGTAGGTAGTAACTCGTTACATACAACTTGCGTGGTTGTACCAAAATATGGGCTTTAAAAAAAAAAAAAAAAAAAAAAAAAAAAAAAAAAAAAAAGAAGGAGATGGTATTAAATATTTCTTCCTTTGTACGCACTATGAAATTTTATAATTGACTTGACGAGTGGCATGATCAGTACTCCGTCGACTATATTAAATGTTATATATATATATATATATATATATATATATTGCTGGAGATAGAGAGAGAAGGCGGAGTCAGAAAAGTTTTTAGTAGAGACACTGCAAAACCTGTTTATACATCTTAATTATTAAATGAAGTCATAAGTAAAATTTTTTCTTGCAAAATATGAGCGTAGTAATATATTTTAGTTTTTGATTGGCGACATAAACATAGTTTTTCTAGTAAAATGAGGATAGGAACAGAATTTTTGAACATCAACTTTAAAGAACAAAAATCTAAATCTAAAAAATTAGAACGAAAGGGTACGTGCCTTCACTCACAACATTGTGGCATCGTCATTGATGTTAATTAAGAACACCATATCGGTTCTTTAATACCATTTTTTAATATGTAAGTTTTCAATTTTTTATTAATAAGTGTTTAAAAATTATTACATCATAAAATTAGAGTTTTTATCCTAGTATTATTCACTAAAAATATATGTATTTTTTAAGTTCTCTCTAACATTAAAGAAGGGACGAAACTTCTTGAGAAGTGGAGTTGAACTTGCATAAATAAGAGTAGTTTTTGCTTCAGTTAGGTACAAACTATAAAGAGGAATTTGCAGGATGCACATGGGATTTTTTAGAACATTTTTGGAAGATAAGGAATTCTAGTATATCAATATTTAATGATCAAGAAGCAACATCTCGTAAATCATGGGCACAGATCCCATCAATGCATGAGCCACTTACAAACTAAAATCCAAGAATCAAATTAATTTCAATTTTAAGCTATCTAGATTGGACTCACTCCTTGGGCTATCTGATTCAGAATTGTTTAATATTTACTTATAATATACAATATAGTGTCGAATTAAAACTTGTCGACGGTGCACGTGTTGATAGAGTAGACTGGTCAACTTTGGTCGTTTTTTTTTTTTTTTTTTTTTTGAGATACAAGTTTTGTGAATTTTTGTATTATTAGAAATTGCATTAGGATACTTATTTTTAATAAACTTGGTGAGAAGGAAGTCAAAAAATGATTATAATTTAATTCTAAATAATTAATTATCGGATCATTGTAGGATTGCTTCTGAAAATGGACATATCTCAATTATTATCAAGTAATAATTTCAGGGGTTTATTTTTTCCCCCCTCAATTAGATAAGTGCAAAAGGTCAAAAATTCAAGTTAGAGGACAAAAAACATAAACATGTAGAAGTTGGTTATAATTTTAGTATTAGAACAAATTACATATACAGTCATGTATACGCATAAAATGAACTCTGGATAAAAAAAAAAAAATCAGATGAAAGTTATTGGCTCTTAAAGAAATTGGATGTACAGAAAATCCACGGTGCAAAACTTCATGCTGACATGGGATTCCGACACGATGGTGATATTCCTTATTTCCTTGTTTGAGCACATAATGAACAAAAAATCCGTGATGCAAAATGGACTCTTGAGATGGAAACTCGATGATAACGCTATACCTGACTCGATGAAGTTGTGAATTTTTAGAGTTTAATAAAGATGAATAGATAAATTGTTGTGTCAATCAATAGAAATTCCTATGCTCATTTCAATGTAACTTGAATATTAGAAGTCTAGTTTAACCACATTCTAAATAGGCGTCCTTTATTATAATTTAATAAGAAACTTCAACAATTATTAGTGTGTTTAATTGGGCATATCTACATATGTGAAACTCAATTCAGCCACACCAAAAAAAGAAAAACTTAACATGTGTCCTCAATAAATACTTGGTAAAAATTATTTAAAAAAGGAACAAAAAAAAAAAAAGAAAAAAGGAGAAGCAAAGACTTTTCATCTTTTATAAATATCCAGTCTTACTTACATGTGACATGTAGTAGTATGAGGCAGTATTATATTTGTTTTATGTCTTTAGAACGTCTAACAACAAATAATAATTAAACTAAGCTAGTATTTAACATTTTCAATTTTATACATAAAATAAATAGAGTTACTAGCACCGTCACCAGTTCTCAAACCGGAACAAATGTATATATAGGGGAAACATGCATGGGTTTCATAAAATAGGGGAAAATTCTACCAAACTTTTCTAAATTTTTATTTATTTAATAAATTTTAGTCCTCAACAAGAAGATGGATAAATAAATTCTTAAATTAATTAGAGGTAATTAAATAAATATAATATAATTTTATTAACTTAATATTATATAACTATCCTAATTACTATTAATGTTATTAGAGTAAATAAACAACTTTTTTTTTATCATAATATATTATTATGTTTCTAATTTTATATTTTTTATACTTTACTTATTTTAATTCATTTTTTAACTCTTTTTTAATTTTTTTAAACAAAAAATTACACAATTTAATTTTATTGCCTTAATATCATAATAATTATTTTACTTTTCATTAATATCATCTCTCTATCAGATAAAATCTGAAAATTATACAGAAATAGTTACACAAACGATGGAAGTTATGATATTCAAGGGTTTTTTAACAACAATAAAAATAATTTTTTGTAACAAATATCAACTATTTATGCAAAACTTCGAGTTACAATAGACACATAATAATCTTAGTTAAGCCTTTATTAGTCAAACCATTTTAAACTTAAAATTTTTCATTTCAATTTTTTTTTTCTGAAAAAGTAAATAAAAATTATAATAAATTTTTAAAAAGTCAACCAACTCAAATTTAAAAATTTCAACTCAAACCATTTTACTGTGTCCTAAATTTTAAAAATGATTCCCTATACGTCGAGATCTATAAACCACAATATACGACAGATCAGTGCTTACGAATCCAAAAACATAATATAATAATAATAATAATAATATATTAAAAATATATAGAGATGAATTTTTTCGTCCTGAATTTGGTTGAACTCTGTAATTGTTCGCATTATGCGTGAAGTTACAGAATTGCAGTCTTAAAATAAACGCAGTGGAGTCACTTCAAGACTACTCCAGTACTAGTAACAGTTCCCTTTGGAAAAAAGAGCCTTTTTAGTACCAGCTTTTTGCATGGATAAGTCTGCTTTCAGGCTTTTAAGATGAAGTCTCTACGAATTTAAGACAAAACAAAAAGTCATTTAAACTGAGCTTCTTGGTACGTAAAAAAAAAAAAAAAAAAAAAAAAAAAAAAAAAAAAAAAAAACTTCTAGGCAAAATTTATGGTATATATGTATTTTTTTTGTTTGATAATTTTATGGGTTTTTCTTTTTTACTTCATCAATTTTAATGCTTTATTTTAATTATTTAATTTAATTTTTTAAACATCCAATCTATAATTTAAAGCAGTTTTATAACATATATATTATTTACAAAGTTAATAAAAATC
Source organism: Ficus microcarpa (assembly GCA_025413485.1). Taxonomy (NCBI): domain Eukaryota; kingdom Viridiplantae; phylum Streptophyta; class Magnoliopsida; order Rosales; family Moraceae; genus Ficus; species Ficus microcarpa. The sequence goes on from JAINRI010000040.1 coordinate 6,295, forward strand.
AAAAGATCAGTACTTGTCGATAATATAAAAATACAGTTTTCAGCATATAAAATTTTATTTAATCATGATTATGCATGAAGCTTCCTACCCTGTGCATGGACAAGTCCCCTTTCAACTATACAGAGAGGTACTTTTTTTTTTTTTTTTTTTTTTCTAGGTAAAGGTACTTGATTATTATCCAAAACATATTAAAAAAATATATGTTTACGAAGAGGTAGAATGCAAACACGAATAACTGTTCGATAAAATAGCTGCATCACACTCAATAATTGAAAAACAAAATCGATATATGAAAAAAAAAAAAAAAAAAAAGAAAGAAAATCTCATATTTTCTTTTATAACATTTCTATGACATTTCCAAAAATAAATAGTATTTTTTATGGAACTAAATAAAATAAATAACAAGATTTTAAAATATTTAAATTAAATAACAATAAATTTAAAGGTAAATAATATATTTACAAGAAGTAAATAACTTATTTACATAATAAATTTTTATTTGCTGTTGTTTATTTTTAAAATATGTTATTTACAACAATTATTTATTACAAGAATGCTATTTATTTCTTTCTCTCATTGTTTAGAGGGAGTTTTAAAATGTCTAAGTTTTAGTAAATTGCATTAAGATATTACAATTTGTTTTTCATTTGTAGCACTCATCTTGGGGTGAGCTTACTACTTAGATGTTTTCAATAGTTATCCGCTCCGCACTTGACTACCCAGCGTTTACTGTGAGTATGATAACTGGTACACTAGAGGTGCGTCCTTCCTGATCCTCTCGTATAAGGGAAAGGTCCTCTCAATACTCTAACGCCCACAACGGATATGAACCAAATTGTCTCACGACATTCTAAACCCAGTACCTATATCCTATTTGAAATATATTCATATTCAGGGATGACAATGAGGGATCATAACGAGATAAGATGGAGACATGTGAGCCTTTATCATTCCTACACTCTATCTCCTTTTTGACCCCATACATGCTTAATTTAAAGAAGGATTGTGGTCCAATCCTAACTGAGGGACTATCTCTATCTCCTATCTATTTGTCCATTAAGAGTTCATATAAAAAAACAAAAAACAAAAAAATCTTGCAACATATTAAAACTCAAAAGAAAATCGAATAAACTAAATATAAACTTTCGCAACCATCATAAAAAGTTTCTCATAAAAACATAACAAAATCTCAAAACCAAACCCAAACTCTGATGATCACAATTCACAAACCAAAGTCTAAAAAACAACCCGAATTCCGACAGAATTACAAAACTAAACTCGCACAATTCGATCAAATTTAAAAGTCTTCAAAACAAAGCATGTTATATATTCAAAATTAAATATACATAGAATATAAAAGTATAGATAATTGGATTACGGGTGGGGACGGTGAAGTTTCTCTGCTGTAGTGCTCAACTAAGAGTTTAGGAGGAGCGCAGTAGATCCACCGATAGAGGGAGGGATGTTTTGCACTCTGTCACATCCCCGACTCGAGGGTTTTGGCCTTCATACTCACCGTCAGCTCCATATCGTATCTTTGATACCCGTCTTATTAGGGACGCATCCACGTGGATAAGAATTTCATCCCGATATATCCATACCCTTCCATTAGTTCTCTCTCTTTGTGTTTTTTTTTTTCTTTCTTTAATTATTATTTCTTGAAGTATTACTTTTTCAAGTTCAATAATGGCCCTCACGAAATTCTACCCTCAATATTATTATTGTGGATTGCTTTCATTTTTGCCTTATGGACTAGTCTATGAATTTCAAGATATTGCAGAATCGACCCTTAGACTATGTAGTCCCAGAGTGATAGTTCCATCTAAAACATTTTTAAAGATGGAAAGTAGTTACATCATCAAGATCACATGTGTCAAAGATTTAATTTTTAACAGGTTGGACCAAAGTATTGTGGGAAAAATTAATAGTTCGAGAGCTGGTTTTAGAACATTTAAAATTTAAAGACTAAAACGACATTTGACCTACAATTTGGAAACCAAAAAAAAAAAAAAAAAAAATTATTCCTATTATTTTGGCATCCAAACTTTTATTTTTTTTTACTAGTAGCTAGTTTCTAATTTTTTTTTTTAATTCGGATTTCCAAAAGAAATCTCATTGTAAAATAGGAAGACATTAACATGTACTCTATTACTAATGACTGCAAAACAACAAGATAAATTTGTAGTTTTTAGATACTAATAAAAAAAATAATAATAATAAGTGTGGGGTTTTGAAGGAGGATTAATTTTCTGAACCTAACTAACTACTTTCATTGACAACGCTATTATACACGAGATGGGAATCAATTTAGAAAGATGACCAAATCCCTTAACCCCTTCCAATCAGGTGAACAAAAATCAACGTATAGTGGTTAAATTACAACTATTGAGCAATTTTCAATTTTCTCGGTCAACCCAACATTGAAAATCACCAAATTTGTTGTTAACAACAATTAACAACAAATTAACAAGAGTGCTAACTAAAAATAGTATTATCACTCGCATCTCTCTCTTTTTAAATAAATAAATAAACGATGAGAAGAGACAACTGGTTTATCACGTGTTACTGATGTATTTTAACTAAGATCAGTGACTTATTTGGTATATGCTATTCCATTTTTGTTACTCCACTAATTAATGTTATTTCAACCAATTTAAAAATGACAATGTCATCGTTATTAAATTAAAAAAAGTTAATACAACAACCAATACCAATCAAACAAATATGACATATATCTATATCTATATATCAAATGTTATAATACTTTGTGTTAAATTTGATATCAAATGTAACATATGTCAAATTTAATTTAAGAAATAGTATTGCATTTTAGAGTGATTATTCATAGTTAATATTAAAATTTAATATTAGCACATTAATTTAAAACTGCATTAAAAATGTTTTAAGTTGACACCTGTTAAGTAAACACAACCCCACAAAAAACCTAATCTAACATTTTCTTATGTATATATATATTTCTTAAGATTCTTCTACCGTACTGAGGGCATCAATACCTAATATATATATATAAATATATATATTTTTGGTGAATATATATATATATATATATATATATATATAAACTCGTGTATCATAGATCTAAAAAAACACAAATAACTAGTTATGAAGTTATGAAATGGGGTTAATTAGGCAAATTTGTTGCAAAGGGGGAAAACTCCAAGAAGATTGACTGACTATTGCTTTTATACCATGTACCATCGGTTTTTTTTTTTTTTTTTTTAAATCTAATTCTAAATTGAGGATAGAAGGCTGAAACTTTATGATATAAAAGATATAATTACCAATAAGATATTCCTACAACCACGTGTATTATTAATTTATGTAGACTAGATTTGGAATATTCTTTTATTCCAAAAAAAAAAAAAGAAAAGAAATACTGAAAAAAAAAATCAGGGGATTTTTGACTTGTAGTAATGGATTATCACATCATATTAGCCCCAAAAGAAAATAAAGAAAAAGGATGTAGACATTTCTGGCTGTTTATGCGCACTCTTATTGGTCAGATTCCAGCTTATACAATATTCCTAGAGTCAAAAGGACTATTATATAAAACTGGCCAATAGAAGGGGTCACAAGAAATTCCAACCCCACCTCTCCACTCCACTTTTGCTATTTGCCCTTCTTCTTCTCCATGTTCACTATTCAGACCACTTTAAAACTTTTTTTTTCTTGCATGTTAATTGCGTCATAAATATTAGTATAAATATTCATATACATAATATATAGAGCTTTTTTTTTAATTTTTTATATTAGGTATTTTTATTTGTAATGTATTTCAACATTAAATTTGATCAAATTATATTAAATAAAATTACGGAAAATTGAAAGTGATATAAATTTCATGGTAAAAAATTTAGTTCATCGTGTATGTTATGCCGTAAGTTTCATAATATATGGGAGTTTTTAGGTACCATAAGCTCTAATTTTATGCTATAAATAGAAATTATTGTTTTAATATAATTTTATCCGTCATAGATTTTTAACGTGAACATTGATAAATCAGACCGCCAAAAAATAAATCCAACAACAAAAAGATGGTTCCTACCGAGAAACTCGTACTGTAAAAGTTCCCCATATGTACATGTTTACTTCTATATTAAATAGTGAGACAGTTGGTCACGCATACACACAAGTTTGAGTCAAATAGCGGCTATGCTTATCGCTTAACTTGAAAGAAACAAATATTTATTATTTTTTTTAGGGAAAAGAAACAAATAAGTTTAGTCAACTAGTTAATGCGATTGAAGAAAAGATAAAAATAATAACAACAATAACAATGATAATGAGAATAAGAATAAAGAAGTATAGTACTCAACTAATTATTAATATAATAATAATAATTATTATTATTATAATAACTATTATTATTAATTTTTTTCTTTTCTTTTGAAAAGGACTTTCTCAATCACATATAACTTGGCTTGAAGATTATTATATGCATATAGACAGAATAATCCGCATAAAAAATCAGCTTGGCTTTGTTTCGTACATATAGTTATTAATCTTGATGGCATTTTAATTTGTTCCATTTTATTATTTTAGAATTATTAATTTTGATGCTATTACTTTGTTCCATTTTTAAAAACATTAAGGAAAAGCTTATTATTAATTAGCAAATCTTATAGTAGAAACTAATATGTTGTACCTCACAGTTATACAATATAAGTGCTGAAAATCTATCTTTCTTTCTTTTCTAAACCCTTTTTGTAATTTAATTAGCTCATTTAACAAGTTAAGTAGGCATTAACTTTGGCTATCAAAGAGAGGGGAAAAAAAAAAAAGGTTAGGAAGGCATTGACTGAGCCTTAATAGCATCAATTTGACTTGTTTGAGCTAAAAGTGGAAAGATTAGGCACAACATATTATTATATTTGGGTTAAATCTAATATATTAATCAAAAGTCCATAATTTTAGGGCAATCTCTACAAAAAGATATCTCAAAAAAAAAAAAAAAAAACCACCCACCTCCCGATAAGGACTCTAGTTTTGAACAGACGGATTTACATATATTTTTATATTTTAACATGATTTTGATCATACTTAACATTTAAAAACGTACACTAAAAAAAAAAGTTATCTTATTGCTCTTTGAAAAAAGAGAGAAAAAAAAAAAGAGAAAAGAAAATAAATAAAGGTGCACAACCATACTTACAAGTCTTGTGATGCATTTATTAGGATGGTTCTGGGTTTCCAATTAAACCCCCAACACAAGACTTTGATCTTTGCATCGATCTAGGCTTCAATTGTCTAATAGGACCAGCTGTATCTCTTTCTCTCTCTCTCGCTCTAACTCTTTCTCTCTCTATATTACAGAGAGAGAAAGAGAGAGAAGAGGGGGTGCATTAGCAGGTCCACATACAGAGTCAGCTGCGCCAACTTGCAGTTGTGTAGTAATGCTGCAAAACACTTCATATTCTCAGAAAGCCTTTGGAGTAGGCCTCTCTCTACTCTACTTATATAGAGCCCCCATATAATTGAGCCACAAAACTGAAACTTTCTCCAATTTTCCCTCCACTTTCCCACTCCAATTTTCTCTCTCCCCAAACACCAACCAAAATATTCTTGTAATAATAATAATGGTCATTTTCCAAAGGAGATCAGAAAAAAAATCTCTAGTCTTGTTCTTGTTCTTGTTCTTTGTGTCATCTTTTTGTGATAGTATAGAAGAGAAAGAGCTTGATCGAATCTCAGCCCTTCCTGGTCAACCAAACGTCTCATTTTCTCAGTTCTCTGGGTATGTCACAGTCAACGAACAACATGGAAGAGCTCTCTTCTATTGGCTAACCGAAGCCACCTCCTTTCCTCACCAAAAACCACTTGTTCTCTGGCTCAATGGAGGTTAGTGTATATATATTATGCATATATACATATATGTACGTGTACGTGTATGTATATGTATAAATATATCCACTTTTAATGTTGTGAACATTTTCATTTTCTTCATTTTTTTTTTTGTTTTTTCCTTTTTTCTTTCTGAAGATTATATAATAAATTCACACCTAGAAACAACAAACTTTCCCGGGAAAATTTGTGGGATTAATGTGATCATTTTAAAAATACAAAAAAACAAATAAAAAATAAATGCTTTGTTTTCATGAGTTTTGCTTTATTTTTGTTTGTTTGTGTCCTGGGAAATTGGCATTGATGCCAAAATGATGAGTAACAAAACTGTTCCTGGTTTTTTAATAAATTGACAATTTTTTTATTTTTAATTTTTTTGGTCATGTATTCACCCATATACATTGTCCTCATTTGCCCAAAGCTATACATATACATATATATATATATATATAATTGACCAAATATTTATATAATATTTCTTGCACGTGTGGATCATGTTCTCACGTGTGACATCAAATATCACCCAAATCCACAGGAGCGATTGTTTTGCATTCTCAAGTCATTTATGAAGAGTCAAGACGCATACTTTAGTAGGAAAACCCTGGCAAGGGCTAAAATGCACCAGGAAATGTCACTAAAAAAACAGTTTATATATAAGAGAATATTAGAGGGAAAAAGAAAGAAAGGACCCCCCAGAAAACCCACATGGGTACTCGTGACCTCTCTTTGTCTCTATTTAAAAATACAAAGTACTTTTGACGTGAAAATAGTAATTTTGTGTGTGCAAGTTTCCATCTGTTGGATTTTATTCCCAATTATTCTTAGAAGAAAAAAATTTCTCCCATACAATAGGACTTACAAAAAAAAAAAAGCGCTCCGCATAAAAGTAGTTTATTAATAAAATATAATTCTGAATTGTCATAATTTTATTAAATTTAGTTAAATTGTCATTTTTTTAAAATTTTAAATGATTGTTATGTACTTCAATGACTTGTTAATAAGGTTTTTTTTTTTTTTTTTCATATATGTTATAATTATAAAAATTGTTGGTCACTTTTTTCTTTGGCTTGTCGCTTGTCCCCCGAAGAAACAGTAATTGAAAAAAGTGAACCAACTTTTTTTTTTCTTTTCTTTTTATTGCAGTGGTGTAAATCCATGTTGTCCAATGAAAATAACTTTTTTTTTCTCTCCTTCTCTTTGTGTTGTGTCGTTTGCCCTCTTATATGCACTGCTTCTTTTGCTTTGAACTGCACGCGTGTTCAGAAAGAGTTGATATTATTGGTGATGATAATGACGTGGGAGTGTTGAATTTTTTTTCTAGCCCACAAAAAAGACAAACAGTTTAACACTCATGTTTGTTATGTGCGTTTGCAATTGTTAAGAAATAAGAAATTATTTAAGATTCTACGTTATAATTAGTTAGTAGAAGTTTGAGTTGTATGATAATAATTATGTTTTTTTTATTTAAGATTCGAATCTTATGCAGTATTTATAAGATGTTAATTTAAATATAAAGACTTATTTTTTTCAACTCAATTTTCGATTCAGTGTATTTGGAATTATGCTGCTATTATTCTGATTAATACCATGTGCACATCGATAATTATGCACATCGCATTCTAGGGATAAGGCCTATTTTTAAGATCTTTGACGAATAGTTTTGTCAGCATTTTAAATTTGATTAACATTCAAAGAAGATATACGTTAATATCGGTCTCTCTCTTCTTGGATTTTTTCATAAGAGCAAACAAACTAGTATAGAAAAAAAAATGCACATATATATATACACATATATAAATGGGATCACTATCTTGGGTATTAATATAACATGAGCTAACAAAGTAGTATAGAAAATATATATATATATATATATATTTAGAAATGGGGTCACTATCTTGGGTATTAATATTACATGAGCTAACATCTCAAAGAAAGGACAAGAACATTACAAAAAATATCAGAAAATATTGATTTCATGTGTAGTTTGTTCGTTCTTGTTGAAATATCTCCAATTTTTGTTTTGGACAAAAACAATGATTTTACATAATTTGGAGATGAGTACAAAACATCCCCATCTGCTACATTTATAATTGTATCAATAATTCTGTTATTAATTATGCCATCTATCTCCAAGTATTGATTATATATTTAGATTTAATTATAAATATCTTAATTACTGATTAATTTGGTTGGCAAACTGAATTTTGGTAAAGTCTTTTAAATTTTAATTTAGACCCAGCTTTTTCAATTTTCTCATTATCACATAGTATAATTATTGAATGGTGACGTGACTATGCAGGACCAGGCTGTTCCTCAGTAGCATATGGAGCATCAGAGGAGATTGGACCATTTCGGATTAACAAAACTGCTTCTTCTCTTTTCCTCAATAAAGATTCTTGGAATAGAGGTACTTTTAACTACCATATTAATTAATTTGCACTTATTTTATTTACTGCTTTTGTTACTGTTTTGAATATATTATAGCATGAGAGAAGTAAAACATGATATTTACTTAACACATTTTACTTTAAAAATGTCGTCGCTTTGATTACTGTCGAAAGACTATTTTTGGATACTATTTAAAACATTTATTAGAGTTTTTTTTTCCCTCACAAAATACAAATTTAAATTAACTTTTCAAACCTATATTTGTGTAAAATTAACAGACTATTACATCAAAAGTTAATTTTCCCTTACTATGTTATTATGACTTTCTAATATCAGTGTTACTTAATAATACTTTTATTTGTTACAAGAAAAGAAGTCGTCCTTTTGAAAAGACCATAAATTAGCCCTATTATAATCACAAATTACCATTTATTTGATTTTCTCTTTCGATTTGCAGAAGCTAATCTTCTCTTTCTTGAATCACCTGCTGGTGTCGGATTCTCTTATACAAATACAAGCTCCGACCTCAAAAATTCTGGGGACAAAAGAACAGGTATTAAGTTAATTACTATAATATATTCTTAATCACAATTTTTAAGCCTTTTCTAATTTCTTATAATTAATATCAACAAATTAAAACTATATATATATTTTTTTGATTATGTAAATATATTTACAGCTCAGGATGCTCTAATATTTCTTCTTAGATGGATGTCAAGATTTCCGGAATACAAATATAGAGAATTCTACATTGCTGGGGAGAGTTATGCAGGTACAATCTTATTTTGTTCACGTAAAAATATATATATATATATATATATATATATGTATGTTTGGGCAAAAAATAATTAATTGTTTATTTAATCACGTATAGTTCTATAAAATTATTTAATTTATTAATTATTTACTGCATTCTGTAGGGCATTATGTTCCACAGTTAGCAAAGTTAATCGTCAATTACAACAAAGAACATTCAAATTCCATCATCAACCTTAAAGGCTTCATGGTAAGTCAAATATAAATTCTTCATTTACAAACTTATAATTAGTTCTAATTACGTACAATTTGAAACTTATATTGCCACAGAGAAATATATAGGACTATTAGACCTCATTCACTTGCTTGGACATATTTAGGAAAAAAACAAAACAAGAAAACAAAATTACACCTCGAATTTGATTGTGATTTCTGATTTTTATGAGGTAGAGACAAAATGAACTTACGTAAAAGTTATTGTCCTTTCTTGATTATTGATTAGTCGTAACTATTCTTAACACAACTACCTATCCTCATTATTAGTTAATGCAGTCATATTGCTTATGTGATCTTGACTATTCATAAATTGTGATTATAATTGAGCTAAAATTATATTATTTTTTTGACAATAATTTGACACTCTTCATGTGAAATATCCCGATTCCCGGATCATATATTAGTCATACCTCTTTTGTAATTGTTGAACGGTTGCGATTTTTTTGGACACAACTTATATAAATATTTGGGATATAAACATCTAAGTCTCTCTTGTATTTTATCACAATGACACGTCTATTCTGTATTTCCAAGAATTTTGTAATCATTTCTTTAATTCTAATTTCGTTTTGGGATAATAAGCTATTGTGTTTTATCTAAATGACACGTTCATTCTTTGTTTTTAAGAATATCACGGTCATTTCTATATTTCTAATTTCATGTTAAAAATCTTCCTTTTCACAAAATTGGACCAAATTAAATTACCAAAAAAAAAAAAAAAAAACCATCTTAACAATCTAAAAATATCTGATCTTTTAGTAATTTAATCAACCTCGTGATTCTTAATCTTTATGATTATTTTGAAATTGTTTATTATTATGCCTCATAGATAACGTAACATGTACATGTTATTTAATTAGCATACGCGTATATAAACTTAATTATGTAACATATATATATGTGTGTGCGTGTGTGTGTGTATATATATACATGCAGGTGGGGAATGCTGTGACAGACAACTACTACGACAACATTGGAACCGTAACATATTGGTGGACTCACGCCATGATCTCCGACCAAACCTACAAGTCAATACTCAAGAATTGCAATTTCTCGTCAGACAATGCCACGAAGGCCTGCGACCACGCGGTGTATTACGCGATGAACCACGAGTTCGGCGACATCGATCAGTACAGCATCTACACCCCAACATGCACGGCCTTATTGCCCAGCAACAGCAGCAACACCATGCTACGTATGAGGCTCAAGAACTCTCTCTTGAGAAGAAGGGTTTCCGGGTACGACCCGTGCACCGAGAGCTACGCCGAGAAGTATTACAACCGGAAAGATGTTCAGAAAGCCATGCATGCAAACACCACAGGATCAATTCCTTACAAGTGGACTGCTTGCAGGTGACTACTTGAAAAATAAAAATAAAAATGAATAAATAACTTTGTGATACAAAATGAAAAAATATCCTATCGGTGAAACGTAGTTTTTAACTGTCAGATCGTATTGGTATTCAAGCATATTATCTTTGGCAGTGACGTCCTGATCAAGAATTGGAAGGACTCAGAGAATTCTGTGTTGCCCACGTACAAGTTCTTGATTTCAGCTGGTCTAAGGATATGGGTTTTCAGGTAAATTAATTTTTTAACAATTACAATAAATTTGTGATTTTCTGACTTTCTCGTGATCTTTTCTATAACATGGAGCAGTTGAAATAGTATTAGTCACTAATATATAGCATTTTACACTAACCATTAGGTTTTTGCTAGAACACATTTCTTTGCATGATAGTTCGTACGTGATATCACACATTATTATAGGATACAATAAATATATACATATATATACATACACATATTGAAAGCACTGGCCTAAATTAAATATAATCACAACTAACGTGTGTATTTATTTATATACTATGTGTACATTCTTGTTTAATGATATATAAATGTTCATGTTAAAATCTACCCTTAAGACTTGTTGAAACTTGAAATAATAATTTAATAGTTAAAATAGCAATTTTCACAGATAATACAAAATAAGAGCAAGTCATAGAAACTCAATTATTTTCTATTTAAAAAAAAAAAATCAATTCTTTTCTAGGAGGGAGTTTTCTTTTCTTCTCTCTTTTTTTCTTTCTTTCTTTCTTTCTTTTTCTTCTTTTTTTTTTTTTTTTTTTTCCTTCCCTCTCTACTTCTCTTGTCTTTTGCATCGGTGTGCTCAAAGTTGAAGGAGCCTTCTATTTTATTAATTAAGTAATTAATTTATTTATTATTATTATTATTTTAAAAAGACCTTTTCAGATATTTGTGACACTTAATAGGTAAGTTATGATAGTGTGATTTACCCCAAATTAAAAAAAAAAAAAAAAAAAAAAGAGTGATCGTGTGAATGATGTGATTACGTTTCTGTTTCTCCATATCTCTACTTTTCCTTTAACAGTTAGATTTGATTGAAATGATTTGTTTTTGATAGAAAGACTGAAATGCCGACACATAATTTTAAAACAAAAAATCCTGTATTAATGAATGAAAATTCAGGGAAACAAAAATACTACGTCCATTTTCCAAAAAGGCTTTTAATCCTATTCTTTGACAACTTATTAATTTCGGATAACTCAGTCCTGTTTGAATCATAAATGCAAATTCATAATTTAATTTTTTGTGATTTTTTCTGTCATAAAAAGCTAATCTCAGTGTTTAATTAATTAATTTTTTAAATCTATAATTCAAACAAAAAAAAAACATATATAAAGAAAATAAAAATAAAGGCAATCTGCCGAAAGGCTGTTTCATTGAATTGAGTCAAAATGGGCTGTCAAAAATTAACATGATTGTGACCCCTAAATTTCCAATCATCACATAAATGAAGATTTGTTGCTGCAACAGATTTCTTTGACGTTAAGTTGAGTGTTTGACTGGATTTTTATAACCTCTTCTCTCTCTGTCTCTTTAGTCAGTCGGTCACTGTGCTTAAGTCTAGATGACGTTGAACTCCGGTTAAACAATTGCTTTTTTTTTTTTTGTTTTTTGTTTTTTTTTGGTTCGTTCGTTCGTTCTTGTTATGTATTTGATCCAACACTAAATAGAAATCAATACTCTTTGTAAATTTGTAATAAAAATTGGATAAAAATTTGACGGTTTATAATTGCGTTTAATACATTCAATTATACCTAGCTTAATTTTGTACCGTTGGTCATTGGAAACCATAGTTGACCTCCACATTTTTATATATACCTTTTAACTTATGAAAATTTTACAATTAAGTATGAAAAATACACTGTTGATAGAATTTTGTATTGAATACTCTTCGGATTTGTATCAAATTTTATCAATTTTACATTTTTTTTAAGTCTAAAATTCATTAACATGCATTTGTTTCTTTGTAGTGGAGACACTGATTCAGTGGTTCCAGTGACAGCCACTAGGTTTTCTCTCAGCCATCTCAATCTCTCCATAAAAACCAGGTGGTATCCATGGTACGCAAGGGGACAGGTATTTACAAAACCTAAAATATCAATTACAAAATTTTCTTTTTATCCAAAGATTGAAAGTTTTTTTTTTTTTAATTTTATTTTTTTCCCCCTAAAACTTTTATTTTCGTTGTTCTATAGGTGGGAGGATGGACAGAGGTTTACAAAGGCTTGACTTTTGCAACTGTGAGAGGAGCTGGCCATGAAGTTCCGCTCTTTAAGCCGAAACGAGCTTTCGTTCTGTTCCAATCATTTTTGGCTGGGAAAGAATTGCCGAAATCTTGACAATGGCAATCGAAGACGGGGGATTGATTAAGATACATTGATTGGTTAGGAGGCAAAAAACTACCATACAAACAATTGGTTAGTGATGAAAGAATTAGATTAGGAACCATTCATTCAAGTTTAGGTACTGATATTCTTATGTGATTCATTTCTGTCTTGTACATCGAAGTGAATTGGGAAATCAGACACAAATTTGAATTTAATTTGTTATTCTACATGAAAATTCTTCAATGCAAGATAAAATTATGATATGTCCTTGGTTGATTTGCCAAGATTATGGACCTATTGTAAAGGCCACTACTACAGAATGCGGATACCACGACGGCGATTGCACGACCGTTATTTAAAAACCGTCGTGGAATCTGAGGCAAAAACACGGAACAAAAACCGGTCTCCGAAAACCGTCGTGGAAGTCGAGACTTCCACTACGGTTTTTTAAAACCGTCGTGGAAGTATGTATTTCCACGACTTTTCTCTGAAACCGTCGTGTAATGATCCAATTACACGACGGTTTCTTATAACCGTGGTGGAATCTTCGAGGATTACACGACGGTTAAATAAAACCGTCGTTGAATTTAAGACTTACACGACGGTTTCATGGAAACCGTCGTGGAATCATCGTCCTTTTTGTTCAGACATATCAAATCGAGTGGCCCTGTTTTTCCCACATCGATACAACAGCTGCCGTGAACAAAAATCAGATCAGATCACTCCGACAACAGTTCCATACGCCGCTGTTAGACGCCACCCACCACCATCTACTGGTCGATCATCATTCTTGTAAGTCAAGATGACCGAAATGAACTCATCTTTTTGATGTTTTCCTCTGTATTAATTTTTTATTTACGAACCCTGAATATTAAATTTGTTTTGTATTTTTTGGATTGCTTTTGATACGTTAAATACTGCAAAGTGTTTAATTTGGGTTATCACAATCAATGTATTATTAGATTGGTTTTTTTTGTAGTTTGGATTTTTAGTTTGGATATTTTAGTTAAATCCTACCACGATGTATGTTTAAAATTACGATGTATATATTTTTATTTTTGATTTTTTAGTTAAATAACCCAGGCCGGTTTTGTAATTGTATTTTTAGTTTTGTTATTTTTTTTGGATTTTTGTATTAAATATATTGTTTATTTAATTAATGCATGTGCCGGGAGTATTTATATATAACGTAAGTAATTATTAGAAGTTGATATTCATGCATGCAATTTAAACGTATGCACACCTTCATGACTTCGAGAACTAATTTGATTTATTGGTTTAGGATTTGCCCGCAAATCATGGATAGGAAATGGATGTGGTTTGATAGATTGACTAAAGCATATGAAGATGGTGTTGAAGAATTTTTGTCATTTGCCAAATCTCATACACAAGACGATAAGATTCGGTGTCCGTGTCAAGTTTGTGGTAATCATAGATCCCATTCCATTGATGATGTTAGAGGGCATTTGCGCGCTTATGGGATTATTTGTTCTTACCAAACATGGTATTTACATGGCGAAGATTTTGTCCATATTAAGTATACATCGACTAGTACTAAAGATAAAGAGCCTATAGTTGAGGAAAACGTTGGTGATAATATGTACAATATGGTTAATGATTTGGAAGAAAACTTTGTGCACCGTCCGGAGTTATTTGAGGAAATGATTAATGATGCCGAAACGCCCTTGTATGTCGGGTGTACAAAATATACAAAATTAGGGGCATTGGTTAAATTATGAAATATGAAAGCATCGGGAGGGTGGACGAATTCTAGTTTCACGACTCTTTTAGCTTTTCTAAAAGATGTTTTACCGGAGGATAACAAAGTGCCACCTAGTATGTACGAGGCGAAGAAGACGTTGAGCACGTTGGGAATGGAATACGAGAAGATACATGCTTGTCCAAATGATTGCGTGCTTTACCGGAGAGAATATGAAGAGTTAGATGAATGTCCGGTTTGTAATAAGTCAAGATGGAAGAAGGGCAAGGTGCCATCGAATAGTAGTAAAGGAGTGCCGGTAAAAGTGTTATGGTACATTCCACCAGCTCCACGTTTCCGCCGTTTATTCCGTAATGCACAGCATGCTAAGAGTTTGACATGGCATCATGATAAACGTGTTGACGATGGCAAGCTTAGGCATCCGGCTGACGCACCGCAATGGAAGACCTTTGATGACAATCATCCAGATTTTAGTGCAGAACCAAGGAATTTACGTCTCGGTTTGTCGACGGATGGAATGAACCCGCATAGTAACATAAGTAGTCGGCATAGTACATGGCCGGTCATACTTGTCAACTACAATCTCCCTCCAGAAGTTTGCATGAAGCGGAAGTTCTTGATGTTGACATTATTGATCTCAGGCCCTCGACAACCGGGGAATGACATTGATGTTTACTTGGCACCATTAATCGATGACCTAAAAAGGTTGTGGAATGATGGTTTACAAGTAAGAGATTCTTACCGAGGAGATACGTTCAATCTTCGCGCAATGTTGATTTGGTCAATTAACAACTTTCCTGCACTTGGCAACCTATCTGGTTATCCTGTGAAGGGTGCTATAGGATGCCCCGTTTGTATGCAGGAAACATCTTCCATCCGGTTGAAAAACGGTAGGAAAACCGTTTACCTTGGTCACAGGAGGTTCTTGCCGAAAAATCATCGATATCGCAAACAGAAGAAGGCTTTTGACGGCAATACCGAAGAAAGATCCGCTCCTCGGATTTTGACTGGCGAGGATGTATTTGATATGGTTAAAGATGTGAAGGTAGTTTTGGGAAAGAGAAAACGTAAGGATAAAGTTAACGATGGACCATGGAAGAAGAAGTCAATCTTCTTTGAACTTCCATATTGGAAGTCACTCTACGTGCGTCATTGCTTAGATGTTATGCATATTGAGAAAAACGTATGTGAATCGATAGTGGGCACGTTGCTTGACATTCCGAATAAGACTAAAGATGGTGAAAATGCACGGTTGGACCTTCAAGAGATGAAGATTAGAACGAATTTGCTTCCCGAGAAAAGGAAGAACGGCACTTACTTACCGCCAGCAAAGTACACATTAAGTAGACACGAAAAGAGAAAGCTTTGTGAGTGGCTTGCTTCCGTGAAAGTGCCAAGTGGGTACTCTTCAAACTTCAGGAGGTTGGTGTCGATGAAAGATTTGCGGCGCGTTGGAATGAAAACACACGATTGTCACATCTTGATGCAACAATTATTACCTCTTGCATTGCGGGGAGTTTTAACAAAAGATGTGAGATACTCAATTACGAAGTTATGCTCATTTTTCAATTCAATATGCTCGAAGGTAATTGATCCAATGATGCTAGATTCGCTACAATCGGAATTGGTTATGACATTGTGCCTGCTTGAGAAGTATTTCCCACCAGCCTTTTTTGATATAATGATCCATCTATGTGTGCACTTAGTTCGGGAAGTTAAGTTATGTGGCCCGGTGTATTTGAGGTGGATGTATCCTTTTGAAAGGTACATGAAGGTTTTGAAGGGGTACGTGAAGAACCGAAATAGGCCGGAGGGTTGTATAGTGGAAAACTACATAGCCGAGGAATCAGTTGAATTTTGCTCTGAGTATTTGTCCAACGCGGACCCAATAGGGTTGCCAACAAGCGGGCTGCATACCTCGAAAGGACTATCCGTCGCCGTTCATTCATCAGTAAATCAAGATGAATGGGAAAAAGCTTGTTTGTATGTTTTGCGCAATGCGAAGGAAATGGAGCCATTCTTTCAGGTTCATATGGCGGAGGTAAGAGCTGCGAATCCAAGAAAAGGAAGAAGTGAGAAGTGGATTCAAGATGAGCAGAATCGGACATTTCGGGAGTGGATAAGAAAATATTTGCATGCGAATCGTGGCGTTTCACAAGACGTATTGAAGCTATCCAGAGGTTCGTCATCGATAGTCACAAGATATACATCGTACCTTATCAATGGGAACTCCTTCTACACTCGGGACAGAGATGAGAAGCATCCCGTACAGAATAGTGGTGTCACCCTTCGGGCCGAGTCTATGCATATTTCATCCGCAAAGGACAAGAATCCGGTATATAGTTCCATGAATTACCTTGGGTTCATTGAAGATATTTGGGAACTTGATTATTGCGGCTTGCGAATAGCACTCTTTAAATGTAAGTGGGCTGACAATAATTATGTTAAGGTTGATAGTGACGGCGTGACAGTGGTGGACTTTAGGCGATTGGGATACAAAAATGATCCTTTCATCATGGCGTCACAAGCGGTCCAGGTATTTTATACAACGGATCCCGCAAATTTAGAGTTATCTTTAGTTGTGACAATGAAGACAAGAATAATCCGGGATGGCCACGAAGATATTGACGATTGCACCGACATTCCATCATTTACAACGGGTTTGCCACCGGTGGACGAGATTGATGATTTTGACGATGATGTTTCACACTTACTTCGATTGGACATCGAGTGGACACGTGTTGAGAAGCCCAAAAAAAAGCAGAAAAAAAAAACTTAACAAATTAATGAATAATGTTCTTAAGTACGTTGTAAACATTGGGATATACGGTTTTTGGATTATTACGCACATTATATGGGAACCATTTATCCATGCAAATATGTTTGGAATCAAATATGTTTGGAATGAATGATTGCACAACATACAGGGCAGCATACTTAAAGGGATTTCAGTTAACAATTTCATTTTCCTATTATCGTAAATTTCAAATACGTACGACGACGGTTAAATAAAAAAACCGTCGTGGTATATTATGTACCACGACGGTTTTCCTGTAAGACCGTCATGGTAAATTCAGTTGTGATTCCCACGTAAAATCAACCACGACGGTCTATTCCAAAGACCGTCGTGGTATATACAGTTGTGGTAGACGAAGTAAACTCAACCACGACGGTCTATTCCAAAGACCGTCGTGGTATATAGGCACACAGGTAAATCAACCACGACGGTCTATTCCAAAGACCGTCGTGGTAAAGTGATCTATCACGATTATCTTTTAAGTTGACCTCTATGTTAGAGTAGTTAAATCAAAGAGCTATACCACGACGGTCTTTATATTTGACCGTCGTGGTATTTATAGTACCACGACCGTTCGTATATTTAACCGTCGTGGTATATTGATTACCACGACGGTCTTTTTTATTTGACCGTCGTGGTATCTATACTACCACGACGGTTTAAATATGAACTACCACGACGGTTTTTAACCAGGACCGTCGTGGTATATTGTTTTAGCGACGAGTTTTGAAATTTTCGTAAATTGTTAAACTTTTTGAAACCTTTTAATATAACCTAAAAAGCTGCAAAACTCTTCCTCACCCAGTATCGACCCTCTCTGAAACCCTCGAACTCTCTGAAATACTCTCTGAAACCCTCAATCTTCGACGCCATCGTCCAGCACTCACGACGGTATCGACCTACAATCTCCGACGCCATCCACCACCAACTGCGGTGATTTCGGACTTTACCATTCTCTCTCGCCGACCAGAACCCACCCTTGACAAAACGGTAAGTATTAATGCATATTCCAATTTTTTTTTTCTTTCCCCTTTTTCTCTCGGTCAATTTATGATAGGCAGAAATTTTCAAGAAGTTTCCTTGTGTTTTCATCTATTTCTCTGCATATTTTTCGATTGGCTATCACTTGTTTCACACTGAGTTTTCTTATGTTGCTTATATTTTTTTCTTGTGTTGTTTTTTTCATAACTGAAAATACCTAGGGAACGTTATTACACATCAGGAATCAAATTAACAATTTTGGAAGTTTGATTTACCCATTGATTAGATATTTTCAGTTACTTTGTTCTATTTTTAAGGGAAGAATATTTTTGTTTTATTGTTAGTTACATTTCAGTTATTGGTATGTTCTTTTGTTATATATATATTTAGGAGAACTTTTTTATCGTCACTGTCAGGATGTCTAAATAGAAAATTCTTTCTATTTCACTGTAGTTTTAGATTGATTTACGATGTCAACCAATCACGAGGAGGAAGTGTCAACCCAAACTCTAGTTGGAAAACCACGAAGAACCAACTCCTCAAGATTCAATGCCGACGAGGAGGGAAAACGTCGAGCAACGCTGCTTAAAAGAGTGCACATTGTTTGGACGAGGGGAGAACGAATTCAAGTTAGGTTTGACCCGAAAGGCCAACCAATAGGCAAGGAAGGTGATGAATTACAGAGTTGGATTGGAGTGCTAGCTCGGGAGCACATTCCAATTTGGATTGCTGATTTCAGAAGTGCTGATTTGGAACCGAGGAAAGAACGAGTGTGGATGGAAGTTTTAACTTTATTCACGGTTGATGAATCACACAAAAAGCAGGTGTTGAAGTCTTGCGGAGAGGCAGCCAAAGGATTTAGATACGATCTCTACCAAGCATTTGTTAAGGATCATATTGATGAAGAAAGTGTTTGGTAACGACCGGCCAAACTGGTGAACAATTACCCAACCATCAGCCAGGACGATTGGGAAAGGTTTGTTGCCTATCGACGGACGGCAGATTTCAAGAGGCTATCCCAACAAGACAGCGAGATAAGGAAAAAGAGCAAGTACGGTTCAACCACAAGCCGAGACGGCTATAGGAAACTTGATCAAGAAATCGTAAGTTAATTAATTGGATACCAACAATATCTTCCATCCAGTTGAAAATTTTTTTTATTGCTTGTGTTCTTTATGGTTACTAACTTCAATTACTAAATTTCAGCTCGAGAAGACGGGGAAGTTTGCGGACCGAGTTGTTGTTTGGCGGGACACGCGGCTCAAGCCCGATGGAGAGTACAAGCATCCATCGATTAAAATTATCGGCGATGCAATAGTAAGTCAACACGTTATATATTTCAAATAAGAAGTAAGATTAATTGTCTCCATTATATTTACGGGCTCAATAACATATTGTGTACTTGTTATAGGACGAACTAACACAACAAGAGACCCAAGGAAGCTTCGAATCCGTGGGCACAGAAGACATATTGACACGGTCTTTGGGCAACCCCGAGCATTCCGGTCGGCTTCGTGGGCAATCAAAATTTGTCAGGCAGTCGCAATACTTCAATTCCATGTACGTACCAAGGGAGAATCTTGAAGTCACCTACATGAAGCGACAGCTGGCTGCATTGGAAAGGACGGTGCAGGAACTTTGTGCGAAGCACGGTATCGACCGTGAGATGATGGCCGAGGAGGCAGCCCAACCTACGGTTGATCAGCACAACAGTTTCAAGGCGAGTTGCACCCTAAATGAGAAGGAAGCCGACGCCTCGGATCCGCAGCCCACACCTAATGCAAGTAAGGAATGCCAGCTTTTCCTGACCGATTTTATTAATGGTGGAGAAGTATTGGTTGCAATAGGCAGGGCTTACATGGACTGTGTTCCAACCGACACAGTCCATGGGATTCCTTTGGGCGAGAGGAATGTGCGGGTGACAATTAGTGTCCCCAAAATGAAACGTGCACACCTTCCCATTCCGACGAATGAAGCCACGTATATTGAAGAGGCTGTCGGGGGGTTTGTTGCGTGGCCCAGAAAATTAGTCGTGCTTCAGAGCAGTCTAAGCCAGGCCAGTCGAGGTCCCAGTCAAGTTCCCGACCCAGAATCTCAGAGAAGGAAACGGTTGAAAAAGAAAGCCGGGAGAAAGAAAGTGCAGTCACAACCGGAAGTACAACAGCAAACGGCAGAAGACGTCCAACCTACGTTGGACATCAATGCACTTCCCGATATAATGAGACCACTGGCTTATTACGCACAAAGTTCCTTGGTCGACGGTGACCAGATTCCGTGCCCACCACTGCAAACCGATGATATGCCCATATATATTGGGTATGAAGATGTATGCCATTTCTTATCGTTTCAAGAAATCAGTACAAGCTGTATAATGGTATACATCAGGTAATTGTTTTTTCCTTAAACAATACTTAATTATTGTTCCAATTAGCTTGAAATATAGATATATATGTTGATTTTGCACGCGTAACAAGTTTGACTTAATATTTTGCAGCTACTTATCGGATTGTTGTGCAAGAGCTGGATTGGGTCGACGATTCGAGTTTATTTCTCCATTCCTTGTCTCGCTAGTTCAACAGAATGTAGATCGCGCAGCCTACATTCGAGAAAGAGCCGACAATATCATCCGGATCATAAGGGACGTACCAAGGGGACGGCTTGTTCTCATGCCATATAACAGCGGCCAACATTGGGTATTGGCTGTTATTAATCCATGGGATGACTCCGTCCTCTATTTTAATCCTCTTGGTAACGATCCGGGTGAAGATTTTCAACAGCTAATTACGATGTAAGTATAACTTTGATGTTTATAGTTCAATGATTTGACATTCCATAAATGTTATATTATCTGTATTGATATATTGTCAAATGGTTAGGGCACTAAACGATTGGAAATTGCTGGTGGGAGACGGAATAACAAGGCGACGCAACTGGAAGACGTTGATTCAGACCGCTCGATGTCCGATCCAGCAAGGACATGTGCAGTGTGGCTATTTTGTCTTGGGGTTCATGCGAGAAATAACGTTGCACGTCGATGGACTTGCCTCGCTACAAAACAAGACATCTTATACAGAAGCTGAGTTGAATTTGGTTAGGCAAGAGTGGAGTACATATGTAATGAGCCAGACACAGAATTTGTAAAACACATTGAGAACAATTTGTACTATAATTAAAAATTTTGTACTATAATTATTTTATTCTTTGATGCGTACTTTTTTCATGTCATGAATGATTGAACAGGAATGAACAGGAATGAATGAAATGGTATTAAATTGAACGAATAAATATTTTTTTTGTATACGTTAAACCCTACCACGACGGTTTTCATTAAAAACGGTCGTGGAAACATATATACCACGACGGTTCATAACTAGAACCGTCGTCGTATCATGAACTACCACGACGGTTTATCGTTTTGCATGATCCACCGTCGTGTAAGTGAAATACCACGACGGTGGATTATAGAAACAGTCGTGGTAGATCAATATACCAATACGGTTTGTCAATTCGTTTAAGAAACCGTCGTGGTAGGTGGAAATACCACGACGGTCTTTTTTATAAACCGTCGTGGTTGATCAATATATCATGACGGTCTATCGATCACTATAATCCACCGTTGTGGTAGGCGAAATACCACGATGGTGGAATATCTAAACCGTCGTGGTATATTGACTTAACACGACGGTTTTTAGTGTGAACCGTCGTGGTATTTCTCATTAAATAACAATTTTCCAGCTTATTTGTACATATTACACGACGGGTAAATAACCGTCGTGGAATGTGAAAAGATTCCACGACTCTGGATTCCACGACTGTTAGTGAACCGTCGTGGAAATGTTACCACGACGGTTAAAAACCGTCGTGGTATCCGCATTCTGTAGTAGTGGGCACTAATAACTTGCTGTTCAAAAAAAAAAAATATATATATATATATATATTACCACCAAGAGTGAGAAGTTTAAAATTATGGATGCTTTCTGTCTTATGAAAAAAAAAAAAAAAAAAAATCAAGTTTTTCATTTTTGTACTAAATTAGTAATTTCTTTACCAGACAAATTTATTTTCTTTTGATTTTGGCGAGGCCAGAAATATAGGCTCAAAAACTACTACCATTTGAAATGAATGAAACAAAACTTGTGGGCCTTACAAGTGAGCATCTTTTGCCCGGTACATGCACAACACAAAATTGATGTTAATCTCGGATCATTACAACAACAATGAAAAGGAAAGATACCCAAAAAACCTTTGCATCCATTTACCATTTGAGAACATTTGGACATTTGAATGATCATTCGAACAATTGGAAATAAAAATTTAAATTTCATTTAGGTTTTTATTCTTAAATGCCAAAAAGTCCTCCCCAAAATTTTCCTTCATTTTGATGTATTATTTGCAGTGATTTCCAAAAAATAAAAATAAAAATAAAAAATATTTCATATGTCATTTTTCTATCTCTCTCATATTTTTTCAGATAACTATTTCCAAATGCATATTTAAATGTATATGTTCAAATGTTATGTTCAGAATGTTACAATCCAAACGCTAGTTTAGATAACAGTTCAAATGTTTCTATTCAAAATTTTCCATTCATATGTTTCCATTTGATGCTTCCCAAAAACAGTCCATTTGTATTGAGTCCAAATGCCACTTTTACCCCTCTTAATATCCAAATACCTAAAACACCCTCTGTGTTTGTAGAAATGAGTTACTAGCATGTCCTAAGTGAGAAACAAAATGAAGGTGTTGATGAGGTTACTATGAGGTGTATATGTGAATACCATGTTCTCAGTAATCTTGACTAGTGTTCCCGGGTTCACGGGGAACATGTGATAGATAGTGAATGAGTGTGAAGGGGCAGTACACATCTAAATGATGAACCAGAGAATTACGTGACACGTATGCAAGATGTAAGCACTGGTCGATGAGATGAGTTGGCACTAGTCAAAGGATTTGGTCATTATGACCGGTCAAAGACTTAAGTGGTTAAATGAGTGAATAACATATTTTGAAGACTACTTAGAGAAATGATGGAAATAATATTCTAGAAATGATGATAGTGTTTTTATACTAAGTGCTTTATTTATGAATTTCATTTTAAATTTGACTGCATAAAAAATGTAATAAATGTACTTATTTTTGATTGGTGTGTTCTGTTAAACTCTCCAAATTAAAGAAAATTGATTAAAAATACTTTGTTTATTAGACTCTAAGATTAGTTTCATTGTGCTAAATTTAGTGTGTTAAAATAAGTGACAACAGTTATTGATCTAAATAATAATGGGCCACAGTAATAAAGGTTAAGCATAAATAACTTCAACAATTTATCTAATAAATAACCAACAGTAAACAGTAATAAAATTATTGCAATGAGTAAGAAATAACCAAATGAGTAGGAATAAATAAATAAATAAATAAATAAATATTGAAAATTGGAAAATTGACCAGTTTAAACAGAAAATTTGAAATAAATAAACAAAAAAGGATAGACCTCAAGAATAATTAAAGATAAAAGAAAAAAGAACAAATTGCCTAAATAACGACATTTTTTTTTTCAAATTTATTGACCAACATAACACAAGCTTTCTTATGTTGACAAACAAAATACAATCTTTAGTTGACTTTAGTTTGATTTTGTGTCATATTAGTTTAATGTTACTTTTCTGTGTCATATTGGTACAACGATATTTAAATTTGTGTCATTTAGGTACTTTTCCCTAGAAATAATGGTGATAGAATAAAATACTCAAATTAGATAATATTAAAGGGAGATTAGAAGTATACTTGCTCCCTATGTTTAAAATAGAAAAGATATAGGAATGGTAACAAGAAATGAGCTTGAGGAAAGTACAATTCCCACAGTTGCTTTTATATAGAGTAAAGCAAATTGCTTTTCCAAGGGAGGGCATTAG
Organism: Ficus microcarpa; assembly: GCA_025413485.1. Taxonomy (NCBI): domain Eukaryota; kingdom Viridiplantae; phylum Streptophyta; class Magnoliopsida; order Rosales; family Moraceae; genus Ficus; species Ficus microcarpa. The sequence goes on from JAINRI010000040.1 coordinate 30,678, forward strand.
TTGCTTGTTGATGCATTGCAGCAAACAAAAGGCCTTTTGGTCTTTTTCCACGTTCCCTTGGGCAGGCATGTTGTATATAATCTCTTTTGCCTCGTTCAACATCCCAATTCTTCCAAGCAAATCATCCATGCATCCATAATGCTTGGTTCTGAGTTCTCAGCTCAACTCCATGAACTTCTGTCCTCTAAAAGAAGTAATGACGCCCTTCTTCGACCAACCTCGAGTGAGTGTAAGCACTAGGGAGACTAACAAAGTGATGTGTTGTAGGAGGGACGCAACTATTCCTCCCAAAAGTTATAACTGTGGGAGAGGTGCAATCAACTCTTTTAAAAATCACCCATTATCAGATTCGGTAATCCATCCCAAACAATATCTGTTTGGGCCGTTATTTTGAGGAGTTTCTTCCGAATCTATAGGCGCACTTAACGGGCGGGTTCATGCACTTTTTCGAGGCCCAAACCACATAAACCACCTCCTAAGTTCAAGTATGCTCCTGCATCATGATGTGTTATGGAGCCGCCAACTCCCTCTACAATTTTCTTAAAGAGCTTGACGACTGCGTTGTCTTTGGCATGCATTGCTAGCCCAGCAATCATGCAATAAAACTCTCTAGGCCTTCTCCAAGCAACTGCATTTGCAATAAAGGTAAACAATTAATAATCGACGCGTGTTTGGAGTTTAATTCGATTCCACTTTCCTCTATACATCTGTGTATCCAATTCCCTGGCTTTATAGCACCTAATTTAGTAAAAGTTGTGAGCATACTTGCCACCAAGAACCATCCAACCCTAACTTTTCCTCCCGCAATGCTTCAAACAAAGTAAATGCCTCGTGAAAGCAGTAACTCTGCACAAAAGACGCGAACATGGCTTTCAAAGAAACTGAGCTCCTCTCAGGATTCGACTCAAAGGGGTGAAACGCCTCGTTGAAAAACCCACACCCAGAGTATCGGTTTATCAGAGTTGTACTAGACGCTTTGTCCCGCATGGGCATTTCATCAAACACGTTCCTCATATCATCCAAAGCTTAAAAGCTGACATATATATTGGTCAAGCTGTTTTGACAAAAGTCTTTTTCCCCGAAGCCAAACTTGAGAATGTGGCATTGGCAAGGCAGCATGCGCCAACAATGGAAAGGAAAGTGAAGTAGTTCGGAACTTCGGTGCTTTGGAGTGGCGCGACATGCCGAGGTAAAAGAGGAGGCAACTTGTGGGCAACTAGGAATTCAATATGTCTCTCGTGATGGTGTTGTAAATGAAGGTATCTGATTGGGGCATTTTGTCGAACAACTTGAGTGCGTGCATTATAACTCAAATGGCCATTTTGAGAGAGTACATTGAACTTGATGAGGCGACCCATGGCGTCGTTATTGGAGCTAAGGCGGATGGTTTGGGAGTGGAGCTGCTCGACGTGGGCCATCAAGTAACACCGCTCCAATTCATGGCTACGTATTAGTGACTTGTGAGCCTCCGACCACCGGGACTTGGAGAGAAATGACATTTTGATGTCTGTCATTTTGGCTTTATTATCAACTTTTATTTATTGTTTTTTTAAGGACTTTATTATCAACTAAAAACCAATAAACATACTAATTTATAGTAATTGAAATCATGAGCTTTATATATACAAAGTGCATACATATTATAATTATTAGAGATTTATTTTATGAACGTAAATGTAAAAATTTTCGATATAATAATTTTTGACACATATGTTAGGCTATCACAAAAAAATTTGAACGTAAATACACAAATTTTTATTAAGAAAATAAATTCATTAAAAAATATATTTTTATAAAAATAAAAAATAAGAGCTTAAAAAAGACAAATTTAGAAAAAGTTGAAGGGAAAAAAAAAAGAGAGATAGAGAACGAATAAAATAAAGTAACAAATCAATAATAATAAAAAAAATACATAATCACAAAAGATAAAATAAAGTAAATAAATTTTTGAATGGTATTTTTTATTTTAAAAAAACTTTGCCCTTTTAATATAGTTATATAAATAAGGGAAGAGACAAAGAAAAGACAGTGTGTGACGATCTGTCACTTAACTTCATTTGCATATACAGTATAACCTTGATAAATTAATAATTATTCAAGGTCATTATCGCCTTAAGTGCTTCTTTGTGTGAGACAGGCTCCATAATAAAACTGTCACCTTCAAATTCATCTTCTCTATCACTACCCATGAATTTTTCAACAATTTACTTGTCACTCAAAATCTATGAAGTTGTGTCATTTTCCACAGGGTAGTTATAATGAGGTATATATTCAACATCCATTCCATCACTGCACCACAAACTCTTTGATTACTATTTCTTGTTTTTGCATGCCTTAACCTTACAAGCTTGGTCCATCCAAATTATCAGTAGCCATGTTATCCATGGACTTAATTATGCAATGTCAAAAACAAGTTGCAATAGTTTTTGCCTGGACGTCTATTTTTCAAGCCAAAATGGAAGATGCATTGCATTAAAGTTTCTTTTCTAGATTTTGTCACTCTTCTTTACAACCTCCAAAAGATTATGATAAAATCGATGAAGATGATGCGTCTTGAAAGCACGTATGATCCCTCATCAGTCATCACAAGATCTTAGATGTTGTGTTGGGTGGCAAACAAAAGTAATTCGACATTGTTCAATCCTTCAATAGTTTTTGAATGAGCACAATACTTTATGCATTTCATTTGTCATTGTTGCTTTAGTATTTAAAACTCTAAAAGATTAAGAAAATTCAGAAATTAAAAAACCAAATTACACACAAATTAAAAAATCACCAAAAAAAAAAATGAGGATAAGAAAAGGATTGAGAAAAGGTGAGGATAAGAAAATTTTGTTAGGATTGATGCCTAAAAAGCATATGCTTTAAAAATTTATTGTTATTTAAGTAAATTAGTTTTATGTTTTCTTATACTCTAATATGCATATATGTTTGAAACTTAATAATTCTTATAAAATTTTGTAATTATCGAATACAAGTTAAGAGGGTAATATTTAAATAATACTCTAAAATCGTCCCTAATAAATATCTAAAATTTAGATCTTTAATTAATTATTACTAGCACGGTTCATCTCATTATGAACGGGACAATTCTATTCGGATTGTTGTTAAAGTGTTAGTCAGAATAAAGGTGCTTTATATAATATGATTATATATGATAGGAACACTCTTAATTTGATTATATCTCCATTAGTATATAGAGTATTCAAGTCCTGTTTAGGAACACTTTTCCAAACGGTGGAATATCGTCCGGGTTACAATGGGCATTTGGGGAACTTTTTGGTTTCCAAAAGTCTTTACTGTAATTCACAATTTGTTTATATATACAAATCAACAAAATACGCATATCAAAACAACTATTTTTCCAATTATTCTTCCACTAAACACACAAAACTCCAAAACAACTTTTTTTTCCAAAAAAGTTTTAGCCCAAACTCACATAAAAGCTCCTCAACTCCAAAAGTCCCAACGACAAGACTCCGTCTCCGTAAGTCCACCAAACAGGCCCTCAAATGTAATCGACGATGATCATATAAAGAATAGTCTTAATTAGTATAATGTATCCCTTATGAAATAATTTTATATATGCTAAATTAGTTATGAAAATCTCACGTATACCTCATTTAAGTTTCAATTTCAAATCTTTTATTTAGTGAAAAATTAACTAAAATGGCTACATTACAATGATTTAACAAGTTCAGTGGCCAAATTGCCAAATTTAAAAGTTTGGGGACACGTTACCAAAGGATAACAAGTTACGGGGCATGAGTGCTAAATTGTAACACCCAAATGTTCTAGATGATCGTAAAGTATAGTGTAAATTGGTATTACCAACATTTTTTTTTTTAAGTACATTGCAGGTGAGGGCGACAAAAGCTTTAATGCACTCAAAAATTCATGTTTCATGTGAAAGATAATAAAGTAAGAATTATGAAGTTTTATAGTAGTTTTATGTTGATTTTAGGATGCTAGGTTGCCCATGTATAGATGATTTGGTGTAAAATAGGCTAAAAATATCAATAGATGAATTTGAACGATGCTAATTAAAGGCTTGGTCAAGCCTCAGGCGCCGTGGTGCCATCACAAGGGCATCACGGCGCTTTGGGGGCTTTTTTGAGTCAAAAACTCGAGCGTAGAGCGTTGCAACACTCATAAATGGGCTTGCAGCACTACTTATAAAAGTACGTAGTGCCACAGCACTACATTTGGGTGCCGTGGTGCTACGAAGAAAAAGTACATAGCGCCGCGGTGCCTGTCACTGCTACAGTGTCGATCCGAAAAAAATAAAAAGAAAAAAGGGATTTTTAAAGGGTCAACTTGGTAACTTGCACTCCATACAATAGCTGAGTGATAACCTTGGACGATTTTAATTATAAAAGCTTGTTTCTTGTCATTTTAATATTCGATTTAAAGAATTTATATCACATTTTTAGAATTTTTCATCATTTTAACATTTTCTGTGAAGTTCAAGTGCTACCATTTTTGTCGAGTACTAGAATTCGCTTGTAAAATTTCTATCAATATCTATGAAATCCTTTTGATAGCACTCAAAAATATGCTAATGCAGTCTTTCTCAGACTATATGTATTATTAAAAGCCAAAAACATGTAGAAACAAAGCATGCGTTTAGTGCTAAAAATTTAGATTGTAGAATTTAGATTTGAATTAATTATATTTTTATCGAAGCGTTTGAATTGTTGTAGTTAAAAAGTGTAAACACTTGAAACGTGTTTAAAAAAAAAATCAATATGAAACATGTTTCATTTGTCTCAAAATTCTATGCAATTTAAAAAAAATATATCTCATTTGATCTTGTCTATACAAAATTATAGATTTTTAAAATCTAAGTTATAAAACTGTGTAAAGAATAAAACTGAGGGGGTGTTTGGTGTGTTAGTTTGAGTTGAAATATTTTAGTTGTAATAGTAAATTTTTTTGAATTTTCAGAAAAGAGAAAAAACTTTTTGGGAAAAAGACAAAAACTTTTTAGGAAAAAGACAAAAAAAAAGTTTGAAATGAGTTGGAAATGGGATATCTCCCAAACTCCCCCTGAGAGAAAATGATAAAAATTAAATTATAATTGTAAGATTTAAACAACCTAACAAACCAAAAGTTTGCAAATTAATATACAATACGTCATATACTTCGCCGAAAGTGCTTAAAGTATATCTACTACCTTTCCTTATATTTCCTTTGGGAAGTTTCCTTGGAGTTAGCCAGGACTTAGGTGGAAGTCTCGTTCACACAGTGCCTATAGAAGGTCTTTTTTTTTTTGTTTTTTTGTTTTTTCTCTCTCTCACTCTCTCTCTCTCTCTTCATGTACAGTCATATTTTCCAAGGGGAATTTCATAGAAGAAAACTGAGCCGGAAGTTTTTTTTTTATTTTTTTTATTTTTTTATTTTTATTTTTTTTTATAAACATACGCAGTCATACTTTCCAAGGGGAATTTCATAGAAGAAAACTAAGCCAGAAGCCTTTTTTTTTTTTTTTTTTTTTTTTTTTTTGTCGAGTACTGGAATTTGCTTGTAACATTTCTATCAATATCTGTGCAACTCCCTTGATAGCACTCAAAAATATACTAACGCGGTCTTTCTCATACTAGATATATTATTAGAAAACAAAAACATGTAGAAATAAAACATGTATTTAGTGTTAAAATTTAGATTGTAAAATTTATATTTGAATTAATTATGTTTTTATTTAGGTGTTTTAATTGTTAGAGTTAAAAAGTATAAAAACGTAAAATGTGTTCAGAAAAAAATATAATCATGGAACTTGTTTCATTCGTCTTGAAATTTTTATGTAATTAAAAAAAATCATCTTATTTAAATTTATTTATATAAAATTATGAATTTTTAAAATTTAAATTAAAAAACCATGTATAGAATAAAATTGAAAGAAAAAAATGAAAATTAAATTGTAATTGTAAAGGTCTGCAGTACCTGACAAGCCAAAAGTTTGCAAACTAATATACAATGCATCGTATACTTCGCCAAAAGTGCTTAAAGTATAACTACTAATTTTCCTTACAATTCCTTTGGGAAGTTTCTTTGAAGTGCGCTGGGACTCACGTGGGGGTCTCGCTCACACTGTCACACAGTGCCTATAAAAGTTTTTTTTTTTTCATATACAGTCATACTTTCCAAGGGAAATTTCATAGAAGGAAACTAGGCCAGAAGCTTTTTTTTATTTTATTTTTATTTTTAAATTTTAATTTGTTTTATTTTTATATCACTACACTTTTTTTTTTAAATTTTCTTAACTATTTTTTCTTCTCCTCATCCTCTAGCTTTATTTTTTTAGCTTTGCTCGTCAAATGTCATTATTTTCTTATCCCAAATCTCTCTCCAGCTTTTTATTTATAACTTTTTTTTTTCTTTTCGTTGCTTCTCGTCTCATTTTCTCTTATCCCATGCTCGTTATTTAAAAGATAAAGTTATTTTAGAGCGAAAAAAAGCTAACAAAACAGTTTTAATGTGTAAAAATTAAAACTGAAAAAATTAAATAGTTATAGATATAATCTAATATAATATCACATACAAATTTATTAAAAGGTATAGAGTTTTAATTCCTTACCTTAAATATAAAAAATTTTGAAAAAGATTGGTAGATAAACTACTTTTTGAATTACTGTTGTTTTTTTGTTTGTATATTTATATAAATATAAATATATAATCTATAAGAATATTTGAATCCACACAAATTCACGTATATTAAGGGTGTGTTTGGTTGGAGGGAGAGATGAAGAGAAGAGGGGGATGGAGGGAGAATCTCTCTCCTTACGCCCACCATAATATCCTTCCATTTGGAATGATGCACACTTTCCTTTTCCTTTTCAATTAAAAAGATAATTTTGTTATTAACTAAAAAAAAGTTTAAAATGGACAATATAATAATTAACTAAAAAACTATTATCTATCATTTTAACTATTCCTCTCTCTTATCAAACAACATGAGAGATTCATACAATCTTATCTATCCCTCAAACTCTTTCCCTCCCCTCTTCGTTGCATCCCTCTTATCAAACATAGCCCAAAGCAAGAAACCAAAAAGGAGCATAACCATTTACAAGCGTACCAATACTATTATATATATGTATCGCGTCTTGTACATAGGTATATGCACAAAGTCTTATATTCGATACTATGTAGTATTCTGTAACGTGAATTTCAATTACTATAAATATGAACTTTAGTTATTAAGAATGTAAATTCATGTATAGGAGAATATAATTAAAGTGGATGTGAATTTTCTTTATTTTATATTTTCCTCTGCATAAATTCATATTTCCAACTGAAATTCACGTTTACAATAATTAAAGTTTATATTGCCAGAGACTTTCTAGTATTGTATATCAAACCGACCTATGTATATGTATATATATGTAATGTTATATATATATATATGTATGTATTGTTTTTAAAATATGTAATGTTATACATGTAACAGAAAGTAGGTAATGGATACTTTTTCAATGACCAAGGAGTAAGAGAGTCAAAAAGCCGTTCACATAGTCGGTACACCCTACTTTTTTTTTTTTTTTTGCTAACTTTAGACCCTACTAATTAATCCCAGCACAAATTCACCCAAATATTTTCGTAGGTAGTGGATAGTTTTATCAATAAAATAATAATAATGGGTGGTTGAGTGATATTGTTAAAGGATTTTAGTATAAAAATTAGGTTTTTCGTCAGTCTAATATTCTATTTAAAATGTTTGATATCACATGTGTAAGCGTATGTTTAATAGAGTGAAAAAGGGAGTGGAAGAAAATTAGAAAAGGGATTTTGGAGAGAAAAATAAAATTTTGATTATTTGATAGAGAGGAAATAGGAAGGAAAAGAAATTGAAAATCCATACGTTCCACCATTTTTTAATCCTCCTAACTTTAAAAAGAAAAGTAGATGAAAATCTTTTAACAAAGTAAATATAGATTAAATAATCATTTTGACCGTAATTTATAATCATCTCTTAACTTATATGAGATTATTTTTACAAAAATATATTTCATTAGATATTTTTTTGTTCTTATTTTCTTTCTCTTTTTTCAAATAATATGAAAGAAAACATCTCTTATTTTTATCACGTAAAAATTTTAGTCTTCTTTTCTTTCTATTTTTCATCCTTCCTGTCAAAAATAGCATAAGTATCCTTACATTTAAATTATTTGACGAGACTGTTTTCCCCGTGAAGCAGAAGAACCACACCGGCCTGACATTCTTGTCGCTTTTGATAAAACTCAAAGAACGTGCTAGTGTCAGTCCTTTCAGGACTTTTTATTATTAAAAAAAAACATGTATTTAAAAATTATATCCATGGGAAACTTCGACGAAAGTGCTTTAAAGTTAACCACTTTCCCTTTCATTTCTTTCTTTGAGAATGTGGAGGTCTCTCGTTCACATGGTGTCCATTAAAGTTCTCAGTTTTCTTGTCATACTTTCCAAGGAGAATTTCATAGAAGAAAACTGAGCAAGAAGTTAATTCACTACTCCATCACACAAGAGGTATGTTTCTGTAAGGCTTCTTCTTCTTCTTCTTCTTCCCTTTTTTTTTTTTTTTTTTGTTTTTTTATTTTTCCTTATCAGTGCTAAGCCTAATATTGTTAATTTATATGTATTGATATCTACAGTTTCCCTTCTGAGTGATCAACTAGGCATATGGCTGCTGCTTCTTTTGCGAACGATGTTTTTATCAGTTTCAGAGGTGAGGATACTCGTAATACGTTCACTTGCCATCTTTACGAAGCTTTTCGTCAAAAAAAAATCCAAGCTTACATAGACGAGGAGCGCCTAGAAAAAGGAGATGAAATCTCAGCTGCACTTATGAAAGCAATCCAAGAATCAAAGATTTCCGTGGTCATTTTCTCGGAAAATTATGCTACTTCTTCTTGGTGTTTGGAAGAACTCGGTCACATTCTTTACTGTAAGGAGACAGATAAACAGATTGTGATGCCGGTTTTTTACAACGTCGAACCAACAAATGTTCGACACCAGAAAAAGAGTTATGCAACTGCATTTGCTAATCATGAACACAGCGATAAAAAGGACAAGGTGCAGAGATGGAAGAACGCTTTGACAACAGTGAGCAATTTATCTGGATTCCATTCATCATCAGCCACTAGGTAATTTAAATGTCAAACTCTGTATGGTTTTATAATTATGTGCTTTAGCCACTAGATTTATTGCTCCAGTTGTTATTTTCATTACAATTAGTATTAGGAAGGACTTAATTTCCATGTTGTCTGATGATTATTTTGGGATGGTTGGGATATCAATTTGTTAGAAAATTGAAACTTGTCTATAGGTGTAGGACTGAATTATCACACTAACAAAGGTTTAGTCCAATTGGTCGGATTATTTTTGTAACAATATCGTATATATAGTTTTCCACATTTTCAGATATTCGTATACATAATTGAACTCTTAGCTAATTAATATCATCAACTACTGTTGTAAATTTAAGAACATATAGGGTGAAAATTAGTATTGATAAAATAAATTTTTTGGGAAAACTTTTATCGATAAATCAGGCAGCAACCACAATTAAAAGCTTTATCCTATGATGAAAATGAGCCGCCATCTTTATTAAATAATAATAATAATTAAAAAAAAAAAGAATTACAAAGATCCATAAAGGGGGGGAAGTAAGAAACAACAAAATTTACTCCAATTAATAGGCATGAAGTAACAGTAGTGTATATTAAAAAATGGAATAACAAATTAATTTTAATTTTTTAAATTCACATGTCAAGAAAACAACTTTAAAATTCATCGTTTCCTAAAATAATACCAAAAATTTAAAGATATAAAAATCTGTGATCAAGTTCAATTTCATTCAACAAGGATTGTTCTGCACTAATTAAAAGGGCGCACTTGTTTATATGATAAAACACAAATGGATAACTAAGAAAAACGGTCTAAACATAATTAGAAAATAAAGAAATGCAAAATTTTTCAAGAAAAGGAAAATTTTAAACAAGAATAAGAAATCGCACCTATCGGACTCAAAGATTAAGGAAATGCTATTGAGAATGGGAATCCGAAATTCCTAGGTGAACTTATTCCCAAACAAAAATTACCATAAAAAGGAAAAAACGTCATGTTGAATATCACACATTGTGGCTATACAATGTCACAAGTCTTGGTCGTTGGTTCGTTTCTACACAAAAAAAAAAAAAACAAACAAAAAACAAAAACAAAAAACAAAAAAAAACAAAAAACAAAAAACAAAACAAAAAAAAACAAAAACAAAAAAAAAAAGACAAAAAAAAATTTTTTTTCTCCCAAATCTAACACTGTTAGTAAAGCTTCTGAAAACTGGAAATGTATATTATTTAACCTTGAGATGATCCATCACTGTATAAAAGCCCGGATCTTGCTGGCCCATATCATCCTCCACAAGATGGAGAAAATTTATTATTAACAAGTGAGATGGTTAGTTACACATATATGGACCTTAAAACAAATGGTCCATATTTAAAAGGCATAAGAGAGCCCAAATGGCATAGAGATAGTTCATATTGTCCTGTTTTAAGGTTTATTTAGAGTTAATCCTTATTTACTTGTTCATTTTTTTTCTTACAATGGGGAGTGGGAATGGTAGGCCATACATCAATTTGGGATTGAAGAATCGTATTGACAATTCCATGCCACTCCGAATTGTGATTCATAATCCTGATATTTGTATTAATTTATCATCTTATCCTTTGTTTGCTTGCAAATTATTATATTAAAAAATAAAAGCAACATATATTAATTTTTTATTAACTAAATATAATATATTTTTTATTAACTTAATATTATATAACTGTCCTAATTATTATTAACTTTATTACATGAATAAAGAGCTTAATTTTATCATAATGTATATGTATCTATTTTTATGCTCTATTTTTATTTTACTTATTTTAATTCAGTTTTTTTTAATTCTTTTTAACTTTTTTTAGAACCAAAAAAGTTACACAACTTAAGTTTTATTGTCTTAATATTTTTTACTTGTAACGCCCCTGAGTGGGGGTTAATTAGTAGTAATAAATTAATTAAAATAAACAAAATGAGGTAATTTCATAAATACTTAAAACATTGCCTATGGGACTTGAAAGAAAATTTTGAAAATACAGTTATACATCATCAAATCCACAATAAGAGTAGCACCATAATTTTTTTTTTAGTACCTAAAAATCCGTCATCATTGGAATAATCCAAGTCAAACATTAATTTTTTTTTTTTTGAAAATAGTCAAACATTAATTTGATACAGTCCACAACGATAAGTTCATAATTACATGGAAATGTAAAAGACCCATTGTTACAATAAAATACTCCTCTACGATCTCCACAGCAAAATCCCTCGACCTACTCCTCACTGGATAAGTCGCACTGAACACTACCTGAGAGGTTAAATATAAGGGGTGAGCATTGACATGCCCAGTTGGAATGCTCACTCTGATTATGCATTAGTAAACATACCCATAATATGTTCAGATATTGGTCCTTCATCTTCAAATTATCTCTTACAATTCAAAACAAGAACTTGTTCGTGCCTAATTCGTTTAAATGGCTAGACAAGAACATGAATTGAAAAAAAAAAAAAAAAAAAAGATATTATAAGCAACATTAACATTAAATGAGAACGTCTTTGTCATAAGTCTGTTTGATTTCTTATCATAGCTCATTGCTATTTACTCTTCATGGTGGTAGGTCCGATGCTAAATTAGTTGAGGAAATTGTCAAAGATGTTATGCGGAAGTTGAATCGCCTATCACCAAGCAATAATTTGAAGGAAAAGGGCTTGGTTGGAATGGACAAACGAATTGAGCAATTTGAATCATTGTTGAACAACGGCTCACAAGAAGTTCGCATTGTAGGCATTTGGGGCATTGGCGGTATTGGTAAGACAACCCTGGCTCGTGACTTTTTCCACCGATTTGCATCTCAACATGAAGGTTGCTTCTTTCTTGAAAACGTTAAGGAAGAATCAAAAAGAAGAGGCCTGACTGATTTGCAAAAACAACTTTTTTGTAAATTATTGGGGGAAGGAAGTTCGATGGAAGTCAACGACTTGGCAAATGATAGGCTTCAGCGTACAAAGGCTCTTGTTGTTTTTGACGATGTGGATAGTGCCAGACAACTAGAATATCTAGTTCAACCAGTTTCATTTGGTCCTGGCAGTAAAATCATTATAACAACCAGAGATAAGCAAGTGCTCAATAATATTGCTGATCATAAAATATACCAAGTTAAAGAATTAAATTTCGAAGAAGCACTTCAACTCTTTTGCTCAAAAGCTTTTCGACGAAATGCTCCCTCGGAGGGTTATGAATCACTGTCGCGTAGGGTGGTCGAGTATGCTCAAGGTCTTCCATTGGCTCTTAAAGTTTTGGGTTCTCACCTATGTTCCGAGAGCCCAGAGAGCCCAGAGAGCCCAGAATTATGGGAAAGTACATTGGATGACTTGGAAAAATATCTAGCCAAGGACATCCATGAAGTACTGAGAATCAGTTATGATGGTCTAGAACGTAATGAGAAGGAGATGTTTCTTGATATAGCATGCTTCTGCAATGGCGAGAATAAAGAATTGGTAGAAAGAAAACTACATGCTCTTGATCGCAATGTGGGAAAAGGAATTAGGACTCTTAAGGCCAAGTCTCTCATAACTCTCGAGCAAAACAGGTTACGTATGCATGATTTGCTACAAGAAATGGGGCGGAAGATTGTTCGTGAAGAATCTTATGATGAGCCTGAAGGGCGTAGTAGATTGTGGTTGGCTAAGGAGATCTACCGTGTCTTGCAATATAAGACTGTAAGTAGCACCTACAATAAAGTTTCATTAGAATTTGAGTAAACTGTCTGCATGAAGAATAGAAAGCACAAAACCATTGCAATTAATTTGTCTATAACCGCGCACACATATGTTATGTCAGCATTCAGCATGATCTAGTATGTTTAAATTAAGATAATCAGATACCAAACACCTAGATTTGAGCGGCCAAAAAGGAAAAACTACAATGTGTGCATATATAGTGGTGTTTCTAGTTATTACAAGCTCGTCTCTATACCTTACATGAAGTTTGCATTTTACAATTTTGTGTATGTCATATATGCTTATGACTCTGTTTCTTCTCAATTTTCAGGGGACAAAAAAGATCCAAGGGATTTCTCTGAATATTCATGAACTTGAAAGTGATATAAACTTGGATCCCCTAGTCTTCAAAGACATGATCAATTTAATATATTTGTCAATTGCTGGATATTTTGATGATCATATATATCTTCAAAGACATGATCACAAAACGTTAAACCTTCCACAAGGTCTTCTGTCTCTTCCTGATGGGCTTAGATATCTTTGTTGGAACCGTTACCCTTCAAGAACTTTGCCTCCAAATTTTAATCCACAAAATCTTGTTGAGCTGCACTTGCAGGGGAGTAAGCTAGAGAAACTTTGGGATGGCGATCAGGTAATATTTAGTTCCAATAGCTTTAAATATCTTGTGTAATGAATCTAATATAAGTTTCTTTATTCCATTTCTATTTGGTGACAGAATTTTGGGAGCTTAAAAGTTGTAGATCTTGAATATTCTCAGAACCTGATTGAAATTCCAAACCTCTCTCAAGCACTAAATGTGGAGAAGATCTTGCTCACTGGTTGTAGAAAGTTAGAGTACTTGCCAGAAATTTCAGAGCCAATGCCAAAACTTAGGGTTCTTGATTTATCAAATTCAGGGATTATAGATTTGCCAAAGTCAATTTACAATCTAATTGGGATTAAATGTTTAGATCTTAAGTTTTGCACAAATCTCAAGAGTCTTCCAACCACCATCTGTAAGTTAAAATCTCTCGAAGAAATTGGACTAAGTTATTGCCTAAAACTAGAGTGCTTGCCAGAAATTTTAGAGCCAATGCCAAAACTAAGGGTTCTTGATGTATCATCTTCAGGGATTATAGATTTGCCAAAGTCAATTTACAATCTGATTGGGATTAAACGTTTAGATCTTAACGTTTGCAGAAATCTCAAGAGTCTTCCAACCACCATCTGTAAGTTAAAATATCTCGAAGAAATTAACTTTTTTGGTTGCTCAAAACTAGAGTACTTGCCAGAAATTTCAGAGCCAATGCCAAATCTAAGGTCTCTCTTTTTAAGCTTCTCAGGGATCAGAGAGTTACCAACGTCATTATTGGAAAATCTAACCAGGATTGATGAATTCTCCCTTTTTGATTGCAAAAATCTCGAGCTTATCCCACCCAACATCTACAATAAGATTGGTCTGATGATTGTTGAATGTCCAAAGCTTAAAAGCTTGCCTCGTCCCTTGTCAAGTGGTTCGAACTTGGTGCAACACTTAAGTCTTTCAGGCAAAAGTCTGCCCCAGATCCCCAATAATTTGTTCCCATGTTTAACCTCCTTGTTGACTTTACAGCTCTCTCAAACAAATATTAGGAGAATACCTGGAGACATCAAATTGTCTAAGCTGCGTGAATTGTACATAATAGGTTGCAGGTTTCTCCAATCTCTACCAGAGCTTCCACTGACTATAGAGACAGTTGATGCAAGTGGATGCACGTCACTGAAAATGGTGTCAAATTTATTGACTGCACTCACACAACCACCTACAGATCATGTTAATCTTAGGGTCACCTTTTCATTTATGGATTGCTTAAAGTTGGAACATCAGAACTTAATGTCTGAATTTCAGATGAGAGCTTTGCTCATTGCAACAGAATTTGCATTGAGGAAAACTCTGGATTTGGTATGCCTCTTCTTTCTTTTATTCAAGTAAAATGTTAAATTTTATTTTATCTATATTTGAAATAATTGTGATGTTTTCATGGCATAGTCAAGTTATAAGCTTTTTATCCCAAATTTGCTACATCTTGTAACCAATAAATTGATGTTTTATTTAAAAATAACCATGATTTATTCTTGCTTTGCTGCAGTTTTATCATAGAGACACTGTAATGTGTTATCCAGGGGATAACATTCCGGAGTGGTTCAGCTATCAAAAGAAGGGACGTTCAATTAATATTCGGCTTCCTTGTAATTCCTACTTCATGGGCTTTGCATTTTGCTTTATTCTTTTAGGCAAGAAGTACGACGTATCGGCCGTGCTGCAATATCCATTACTCGGCGAAATATATGTCAAAACATTCGACGGCAATGAAAGGCACCTCCCACTTCGCCTGGATCTATTACCTTTAAATGCCAAGAACCATGTGTTGATGACTACATTTGAGTGTGATGTAGAAGACTTTTACTCTGCAGAAGAGATGTTATTTAACTTCAGAACTCATGAGGAAGCAGATGTAAAAATAAAAAGGTGTGGGGTCCGCTTGCTACATGTCCAAGACGCAATGGAATTTGGTATCATCAGCAGTCAATATGTATGTAGGAAATCTAATGTTGTCAACGATGAGGGCGGACCGTGCTTGTTTTGGGAGAGTATTTTAGAGCAGCTGCGTCACTTTCAGGTTTCCTCGTCTAGAAAGAAACTTTGTGAGAAGATATGGAGCTCCAACTTCAACCAGAGGTACAAGATACTATGGTGGCGGCTTCTTCGGGATGCTTTACCGGTCCGAGCAGCTCTGAATCATTCAACTTGCCCATTGTGTGGGTCGAGTGATACGAGTATGGAAAGTGCCATCCATTTGTTTCTGTTTTGCGAGAGAGTTAGACCTCTTTGGTTCATGTCTCGATGGGGCCTCCGCACAGATTCCCTCTGTGATTTCATGGCTTCTGTCCTTGAAATTGTGTCGGATCGAAATTCTGACCGGGATTTCTTGATCTATGCGTCTCTACTTGTGGAAACTATTTGGCGGGCTACGAATGAGCTCGTTTATGATGGGAAGGAGTTTCACATTGCCGAAATCCATTCCTCTGTGCAAGATCAATTCAACCAAATATCTACTAGCAAGAGAAAGAGGAAGTGGAGGAGTTTAACATTAAGGAAGAGCTGCTTTTTGAAGCCCCAAAAAAGGTAATGGTTGCTTTTTTTTTTTTTTTTTTTTTTTTTTGGTACAAATTCAATTCCAAATTAATAGTTTAATTGGTATTGATCTAAGTTAGGACGTCCCAATTAGGTTAGCTCTCTGACGGAGCTACCCTCTATCAAAAAAATACGCCCAATTTTACTAAGTAAAAATTAAAATATACCTATAATAAGTTTGGGTTGAAAAAGAAACACAATAAGATTATATTTTTATCTTATCATAATTCATACTATTGGGTCACACTATTGCAAACTCATATTGTGACATATTATTAATTAAAATTTAATACATTTTTAGTTGTCACATCATCAGATTTAACATATCATAACTTTAGGTTAAATTTATGACAAAAGCTTTAATACTACATAGGAAATCTTAATGAATTTCCTTAAGTTTATTTCGTGATATAGATTTCAAATTTTTTTAAATATTATTTTTATCTTATTAAATAACCTGTATAATTAATATAAAATTTAAAATCTATATCAGGAAATAAACCGGAGAAAATCCAAAATAGTCTTCCAACCAAAAATAACAATAAACCAAAGATCTTTGTGAGAGGAAGGAAGGGAAAGAGAGAGAGATAATAGTGAAAGAGAGAGAGAGATGGCTCATAATGCATAGACAAAATTTAAGAGGATTAATTTTGGAATTAACTGGAAATTAAATTTATGAAATTGGCTCTTAAAAGGTAGGGGATGGCTGTTATTGGAGTATGAAAACATGTGAAAGAAAAAGAAAAAAATTTGGGCAACTTCTAGAATTTCCGCACCTATTTTCACACACAGTAAACTGTTTGGTGACTGGCAAGTATCCGGAGAGTATACTAGCCATAACTTCTTACTCTAATGTCAAATTTATGCCAATAAGTAGGCGTTGGAACAATTATGAAGCGCTCTATAATTTTATATAAAATAGAGAGATACAAAATTAAGTGTGAAGTTAACGTCATGAAAAATGGGTCTTTTTTTGTAAAAGGAAATATCAAGGTAAACTTTGAATTTTCCTAGAATACTTAATTCTATACTTTATAACATAAAACACATCACGTCATGATCATATCATAATTCATCAAATCAAAACATGAGCATACAGAAAATTTTCATTAAATAGCATAAACTTGTTCTTGTACATTGTGTATTCATTGCGTGTACCTGTGGAAAATAACACAAGGCAATATTGAAATTAATTAAATATAATACCATTACATTACCTATGTTAATTCCTAACATCTAATTTGTAACAATATTGTTAACTAAAATTTAGGTCGTTACAATTCTCTACTGTTCTTTTAGTTCTCTTGATTTAGTCCCGTTGTATCTAATAGAAAAGGGGAAAGCACCTAAATGTCACAAATTTAAAGACCATTGCACCAACATGACATAAAAATTTAACATAAGACCAATATAACACAAAATTAAACTAAAGTTAGCTAAAATTTGTATCATGTTGGTCAATAATAGAGATTTTGTGTCATGTTAATCAATAAATTAAAAAAAAAAAGTAGTTATTTGAGTAATTTTCTCAATAGCGGAAAATGAGTTGCTTCTTTCCTTTTTGCTAGATTTTGTTCTCTTGATTTTCATTTTGGCATTGGGGAAATAATTTAAGTTAATTTATGCGTAAGTTTCTTCATCCGATGTTTAGAGTAGAATACACAAATTTGAAAGTTTTGCCCTTTAGAAATGGACTACTTTGTTAGTATGATTGTAGTTCTTAGTTATAATTCACCAGAAGAGAAAAAAAGAAAAAAAGAAAAAAAAAAAAGGCAATTGACCATTTCATGCCTGCTTGTAAATTATCCATTGCATGCTGTCGGAAACAAAGGGGAGATTCGATAATTATTTTGTGCAAAAAGAGCTATTCTATGATGGTTGTTTATGTTTATTATCTGCCATTGGAGGAGTTCAGAAGAAGATATAATTGAGTTCAATGTTGATCATGATCTAGTTAGTGAATAATGCAAAAGGAAATCCTCGAGACTAAATATTTGTGTTCTTGTTATAACTTGTGCATGACAATTGCATCTAATCAAAGAAAAAAGCTTCTAAATTGTGACATTCCACGTTCATATAAGTAGGGCTTTATTTTAAACTATCAGATTTATATTAGATTCTATCAATTTTACATTTAGTTTCATTTTTATGTGATCTTACTCAAATATAACATTTATAGCATATCATATTGCTCAAGATTCCATAATGTAGAAAGCCCATCTAAATATTACTAAATTTATGTGTTATTGAAAGTGACTTGGAATAGGAGAATTATTGAATTTCAAGTTTCACATATTGCTTCTGTTTCTCTGCAGTGGCGTAATTGACACAAGGTTCTCTCTTAACAATCTCAATCACACCATAAAAACCAAGTTGTATATACAGTACTCGATGACAGGTATTTACAAAACCGACATTATTTTTCTTTTTACCCTAATAAGATTAAAAGTTTTTCTAAAATTTTTAGGGTAAAATTTTAATTCTATAGGTAGGAGGATGAACAAAGGTAGACAAAGGCTTGACTTAGCAACTGTGAGTGGAGCTGGCCATGAATTTCCAATCTTTCAACCAAAACGAGCTTTCATTTTTCTTTTTCTTTTTCTTTTTTTGTTTTTCAACTCAGATAATTTTTGGTGTTGGGTCCGCCTCATAGTTGGACAAATTAATGGGGCCAAGCCCAATAGTCCTTAAAGGTTTTTTTTCTTTCTTTTTTAAAGTATTTAGCTTAATGATTGTGAGCATCTAGTGGTATCTAAAGAAAACTTTGTAATTTGTTGTTAATATAGTGAAAGTTGATATCGGCCTATGGTCCCCTGGTTTTTTCCTTCGTGTTGAAGGGTTTTCCACGTAAAAAATCAGTGTCCCTTGTGTAATTGATTATTTTGATTTATTGTTGCTTTGATTGGTTTATTGGCTTTGCCGCATTTTATCACATAGAGCAAAAGGTTTAATTGGTAGTTCTCCCAACATTTGGTGGGGAAAGAATTGCTGAAATCATGATGATGGCAATCGAAAATGGGGTTTGATCGAGAAAGATTGATTGGATAGGGAAAAAGCAAACATATAATTGATGGCTTAGTGATGAAGGAATTAGATTAGGAACCGTCACCATATAAATGAACATTCAAGTTTAGATATCAATATTCTCATGAAATTCATTTGTCTTGAAGATTGAAGTGAATTGGGGAACACAGACAAATTTTAATCAAATTTGTTATTCTACTTGAAAATTGTTCAACGCAAGATAAATTAGGATCTACAAATGTATTATTGATTGTGTTTGCCAGGATTATGGACTTTCTTGTAAAGACAATGAATTCCTCAAAATAAATAACAACCATGAATAACAAGGACTACAAGTTTTTCATTATTACACTCAAGTGAGTAATTTCTTTACCAGACAAATTTTATAATCCATTGATTTTGTGGCAAGGCCAGGGATATAGGATCGAAAAACTTGCTACTACCGTAAAATAAAATGAAACTAAACTTTAAGTGCCTTTTAAAGTGAGCATTTTTGCCTGCTACATAAACAAAATTGTTCATCTCAGACCATTACATTAAGAAAAATAAGATTACTTCAATGCGTCGTCGAGACCCGGAGGCATTCCGAGACTCTAGGCAAGATCACTCATCCTTTCCTTCATAGCCAGAGGATCAACAAGGTAAAGTATTTCATTTAGCAGCAAAATACGATAATTTCTTCTTGTTTTTTTTTTCCTTTGATTGAATAAACTGAAAAATTCTCACCTGAACACTTTTTTGGTGTGCATCCTTGTATGCCTCAGTAATCAAAAGAGAGAGTTTCTGCATTACAAAGCGGGAATATGTAAAAATCATTCCCTATTGAGCACCTCATGAAATCTTCCGAATTGTCATGCCAGACCACCAAATTCGGAGTGCATGGTGCTGATCACGAGTTTACTTGCAAGTAATATGTCCATATGACGATAAAATGAGTAGTAAAATTAGTGATGACCGAGTAGAAATGAGTTACTAACATGCCCAAATGAGAAAGGGAAAAAAATGACGGTAAAATCAGCAATGAAAAAGTATTAAGTTGCCACTTTGGGACTCAGGGGTGGCCAAAGTAAAATCTGTTGTAAAAACACTTTAGAAACCTCTTTTTTATTATTTACAAAGAATTGAGAGTTATATTTGCATGTTTATCAAATCATAATGGAATATAATGCGAAAAGCAATATGTTTGAACAGTAAAGAAAAGGAATAAGAATGGGTATCTATATTGATTCTCTTTTAAGGGTTTCCTTATCTATTAGGACGGGGAACTAAACATCTATTTCCATCTCAATTATTTACTGAACTTAGGAATAAGAATCTCATCGATTTAAATATTAAATTGGCTTCGTGCATAATTAAATAACTATTCGAGATCATTGGCTCAATAGGGAATATAAGTTAATTTAACGTTTATTCCAAAGAACTAGGAAACAACACCGAGGGAAAGGGAAACACTAGAGAAAAGTAGAACTCTATAAGCCAAAACAAAGGATCTTTCATGATACTTGATTGATAATCAATCCAGGACTACCAAAAGTACCCACCAAGAAAGCAAAAAAAAAAAAAAAAAAAAAAAAAGGATAAAACACAAGGACCATGCATTTTCATTTGTCAACAAAGACATAAAGCAAGATTATATGTAAGAATATATATATATATATATAAACACATATATACGTATATAAATTAACCATCCAAAGCAAAAAAACAAGGTGAAGTAAATTGTGGACAATCACTTCTGGTCCTAATTCCATTGCTGCTTCAGTGATCTCCGTGCGTATAATTTGTTGGTTCCCAGATAGTGTTACCTACATGGTAGTGATCAAGTTACAACCTTTATTTATGCTTATGAAAGAAGCAGGTCCAGTGCATATAAACAAAGTTAAAGTCAAAGATTACACGGATTTTCTGTTCTTCCTGTAGAATAAAAATGTAGACTTTCGGAAAGTTTAGGGAGGATGGCAGGCATAAGATCAAATGACTGAGCTCATGAAAACAAAGTCCACTTTTTCACTAATTAATCTCCAAATTCCAAAAGAAGATTTACAAGAATAAAATTTCACACAATTTCTAACACCATAAACAAATTGCATACTTGCAAGAAAAAGATACCTTGATTAGCTCGCCTTCATAGTAACCATCAATCTCTGTTCTGCAAATATAACAAGAAAAATAGGAAAATTTAAGAATTAAAGCAGGTAGAAAAACTAGAAGGGTTACATTGCAAATGAAAGTAATTTTCTCATACGCGGCCAGTTCTTTTTGTACTTTAACCGCCTCAACTTGGACAATCATTTGTGCCTTCTTCACAGTCTCAAAGAGGTTTTGCATGTTTCTGAAAACCCCTGCCTAAAACAATTTGGCATAACAAAATGTTAATCTCAACTAACAGATTTGAAATTGAGATGCAAAATAACCTGAAACCAGTTACACAATGAAAATGCGTTCACAATAATAACGGTGATGGTAAAGATGATTCATAACTCACAAGCCCCATCTTATCGTAGAAATTATTCATGATGACCAAAAGCCAATTAAAAAAAAAAAAAAAAAAAGCCATATGGCATTTTCCTTACAAAACTAACATTTAATTTGATAGATGGCATGATAGAAATGCTTAAGATGGTGCTTCACATTTATGTTATCTAAAGTTTCTCAAGTTAAACAACAAAATCAATGTGAATACAAATACTTAGATGACGAATGTTGATATTGGATTGGCCCAAAATTGTAACGCCCCAAAATCTGCTCTACGTATGTAGGGCCATTACCATACTTTCTTAATTTAGTTTCTAAATCTAATACTTAGACTAATCGGGAAATTTCTAGATATAATTTTTTTTTTCTTCTTCAACTTCATTTTAAAAAAATTCGTAACTTGAAAACGTTACATACATGAAATGTAACATGGTACATATTCCTTAATCATACATGTACAACTTCATAATTTAAACACTTTGCGGAAAATCTGCGTAGTGGTATCCCACACCGCCCTTCACTTGCTGCATCGTCTCCATGGCCCACCAAGTAATGCTACAGGCATCTTACTTTTACCTACAGTATGAAATATAAACTGATGAGCTTTCGTTCAGTAAGTACAAACATGATCTCGCAAAACATTTCAAACATTTAAAAAGAAATGTACCAATCATCATGTAATTTATGCATGAACCATTTATGATCGAATTGAATGTCTTATGATTTATTATTATCTTGAACTTATTATCTTGTTAACATATGGGCCCCTTATGTGTACGTACCAAATGTGCGCAATCTCCAGAAAGTTAGGGTTTGCAAAGCTCTTAACAATTCTGAGAATCATAAACATAACATAACCCTTCACGATATAGCGGAAGGTTGATTATACCCTCACGCATCAACGAGAGGTTGATAATCATAACTTAAACTTGAAACATAAATCCTCCACCTAGTGAGAGGTTGGTACGACACCTTACTTGTATGTTCTTACTGTAACGATCCGCCTAGCACAGGCCGCTACCATACATACATACATACTGGCTCATCGTAATAACTTACTATCATGAAAACAGCAGAAATTTTTTTTTATACAATGCTAACTAGCACATAGCTGAAATGAAAGAACAATGTTAAATTAATATACTTAGAAAGAACAAAACGCGTAGCGGCACATTTTCTCACATTTCACAGTTCGCCCTGCCACGTTCCTCCATCTTGTATCAGTAATTACTTGCAGGTTACTTACCTACAGCATAGACGTAAGACAGTGAGCTTTCGCTCAGCAAGTACAACTAACTATACCGCGACAAGCATAAAACATGACATTTCACCATGTGCATAGTATACCTTAACTTTCAACTCATAACATAGCATACTCTTCATACATAACATAGCATACCGTAACATATCATATTACATTTAACATGCCAAAAGCATAATATATGCATGATCCGGTTATGCTCGTATTATGCTTTCCTTATTCATTTTATCTTACTTTCATAGCTTATCTTACTTATGGGCCCCTACTTGAGTGTACGTACCGGGCGCGTAACTATGGAGTGGTTGGGGCGGCCAGTCCATTTCCAACCCGACCTACGAGCGGGTTGGTATGACACAGGCAAGCTCGCTTGCCATCTTACTTTCTTTTTATCTTGTCATGTCATACTTAATCTTATCATTCTTGTAAGATTACGTGAACATGCTTCATGATAACATACTTATATGCTTCATGTCTCAATCATCATGACATAACTTCAACGTAACATACATCGTGAACATACATTGGCATAACTTGCATCATAACTTGACTTCACATAAACTATATCTTGAACATATCATAAACACATCACTTCATACAATATATCACAACATAACATATTACAATCAATCTACCATACCATATGGCATACAATAAGGCATAGCATCACAACAACGTAGCACAGCAACAATCTAACGTATAATCATAGCATACATCTAACATACTTAACAGCATACATCACATGCTTAGGCAAGTATTAACACAAAACCTATGCTGTAGGCAGAGTTGTACTTACCTTTCTTGCTATGTCCCATGTAATGCTGCTCCTCTTCCGGGTACAGCTGCAGGTAACTTCCTGCTTGATGAAGGACATAGATAAGCGTCTAGTTAAACTCGTGAAATGTTGGTGACCTAACCAACATGCTTACATAATCCTGGTTGTATGTCCCTTTGTGCATAACGTCTTACTTGGTTACAATTAGTAACCCTATTGCTTAAAATAAATATGGAATATCACTTAAGAGGTTACATTGGGTAACCTTATATGCTAAGACCACCACATACCATTAGGGTTAGGTTATCTTCCAACCTTTGGCTTCATCTTTAATCTATAAACTATTGGGTTATTTCCATTAACCCTATATCTTAGCCCAATTTTAGTTCTTGGTATCCTTTAGGGTTATATTGGGTAACCCTTAAGGTGATGAACTTGGGTCAAACTTAGTCAACCCAAGTCAACTATGATCAACTATGGTCAACTATGGTCAACTCTCTACGGGTCAACCTTTGAGCCTTGGGCTTAACCCAGTAACTCGAGTATAACTCCCGGTTACCATCCGTAGTTGATTCGCTTACTAAACCTTAACTTGAAAAATCTCATTTTCCATAACTTGGAAAATTTGGGTGAATAATCCCAAAAACTCTTTACTTAACTTGTGAAAATCCATATTCTTGAAATGGGGCTTTATAAAATCATTTGGGACTGAAAACTGCCATTGGGACAGTTTTCCATAGTCAAAACAGTGGGTTTTGGAAAAATACCGTTTTTCTAAACAGTTTTTAGAAAATCCTGTGCAGGAATTTCCTGTTCCCTGCACAGTCTTTATAAAACCATGTCATTTTAAAAACTCCATTTTGAATTTGAAAAAATTGTCTTCATGAAAGTTCTAGCTCTCGAAAAATCCTAAAACTTTTGTATTTTACGAAAAATTTAATTCGGACTCTAATGCATCCATATTACCGTTTGAACTCACCTGGCCGTGCATAAATCCTGGGCACGGTCAGGCTCGGATTTTCATGAAAATGAAGGCCATTAGAGCCTTATTTTGGAAATCCGTTCACGTGGCCCACTAGGAAAAATCGTTATGAACAACTTTCATGTTTTATGTTTTTCCCAATTCGGCCTCTAAAGGCCTCAAATTCCACTTTTTAGATAACTGGACAGTTCCAATCCGAACTGGCAGTTTCTATTATTAATTTCATTTTACGTCGTATTGCGCGAAATGTAACTCAACTGAACACGTGGGAGCCTAAATAGCATACATGCAGCGTTTTCTAACGTCCCACATGAACAAACATGTAACTCAAATGCGTCCATGCAAATCAAAACAGATCTGCCCTAGCCTAGGGTTTGCATGATCCTAGGTTTGCTTCACATTCCATCCATACAACTCATTCCATACCATGGCTAGCACTAGCAACCTAGCATAAATTCCACAACTGGCTTGCACAAAACAGGGACATACAATCCATCTAACATGCAACCCTAGCATGAAAATAAGCATAAACATAAAGCAAACAAAAGCATAATCAAACCACCCTTAAAACCCTAATCAAGCACCACACCTAGTCTAGGGCAATTGAAATTAACTTGAGCTTATGCTCTTACAAACCTTAACTTGAAATACAAGTAAATTTCAAATTGAAACCAAATGGAAAGGTTAGGGTTTGTGGGAGAATTACCTTGGCTAACCCTAGAAATGGGTTAGGGCTTGGGATCCGAATTTCTCCCTCTCCCTTGGTCCTTCAACCACTCGGTTTTGACCCTCCAAATGGGTACCGAAATTTTTCACCTCACTTGGTGATTGAACCTAGCCAATCCGAACACCCTCCATACTAATCCTCTTCAATTTTTCCTTTCCCTTTTCTTGCTCACCCACAATCGGTCTCACACTCACCTAGGGGCACCAAAATTCTTTTGGTCACTTGGTTGGTGGTTTCTCCTCACTCTCGGCCATTCTACAATTTTCCCACTTAAATTATTCTCTTCCTTTTCTCCTTCTCCCACAGTTGGCCACAAGCCAAAAATGGGTTTCCAATTTCTTTCAAACTTTCTCTTGGATCCTTGATTGAAAAATCTGAACACTACCCTAGGGTTTTCTCTTGGATTTTCAAATTTTTCTTGCTTCTTTCTTGGTTTCTCTTGCTCGGATTTTAGAAAGAAAATTTGGCTAGAGTTTGGCTGATTTTTCCCATTTTTTCAGCCCAAAATCCGCCCCCCCTCATGGGTATTTATAGGTGTGGAAAACTTTTCAAAAATTCTAAAACAACCCCATGAGACTTAAAATTTACACAAATTGGAGGTGAGGTGGCCAGCCATCCCCTTGTAGAGCAAGTTAAGATTACCTCATTATGATGACATCATCTAGATGACATCACTATGCTTACATCACCAATTTTTCAAAATTTGCACTTTAGCCCCTAAGGATAAAATCTTGGCATTTTTGTCCCTTAGGTGGCCGGCCAACACATACATTTTGGAGCCTTCCAAAATTTCTTTCCAAGCTTAAATAATCAATTATGATGTCATAAATTAAGGATAGGATGATGTCATCCCATTTAAGCCTTGTTTGGCTTTTCCTCAATATACAGTCCATTTCTAAGCTACACAGATATTTCTAATACTGTGTTCACTTAAACACAGTATTTTTATACTGTATTACAGTCCAAAATTTATCTGTGTAAAAACGGACAGTATAAAATTTTTTTTCTTATTCTTCAAGTCCTTTTTGCCCCCGATCCTTACTAGGTGTGCTTGATTTTCTAAGGTGGTTTTAAAGCCTATTCAAGCTATCTTACCCGTAAAGACAGGTTTTACAGTATCTTTTCCATACTGCATCTCGTAATACTGCAAAGTCAACCCGTTGGCCACTCTTGGTTAAAATTTGACTTTCTTTGTCAATTTTGACTTTTTCGGTCAAACTTTGACCAACATGAAATTACGTACTTTTTCATCCTTTTCGACTTAAAAGGGCGTTTGCTAGCCTTAACAACCTATTTTGAGTCTTATTGAATCATAAGAACTCACAAAAAGTATGAAAAACTCTTAACCGAGCTTTTTTATAAATACCTTCACGGTATGCATATAATTCCTTTGAAAAGGAAACAGTAACATAGAAATTCTAGGTATTACACTTACCATGTGGTTTAATATTAGTGAACATGCCTCATGATGTTACTATATCATAACATATACATACACATGGCATATTATAACTTAACATGGCATATCTTAATATAGCATAGCATATCGTAACTTAACATGGCATATCTTAACATAGCATAACATTTCGTAACTTAACATGGCATATCTTAGCTTATCATCACATGACATAGCATATCATAGCATAACATAGCATATCATAGCATAACATGGAAACATGTCATATATTTGAAAATAGCTTACTATTTTTCATACTGTAGGTGAGGTTTGTACTTACCTATTATCCTATGCTCTTGACTTAACAATTTGTTGTTTCAAAACACGTTACAACAGCAGGTTACTCCTGCTTATTTAAAAACAACAACATAGGATAAGAATCCTATCATAATCATAAAGTGTTGGTAACCTAACCAACATCTATGCATAACCTTAGTTATATGCCCCCCATACATATACGTGCTAACTAGCGTGGTTACAATAAGTAACCTTAGGGTTTATGGCTTATTATACATGGATCATAACTTATTAGGTTACTTAAGGTAATCTTGGGTAGTAAGCCCAATCATACATGAATAGTGTTAGGTTACAACTCCTAACCTTGGGCCTAAACCTTATCACATTTAATCCATAATCCATTGGGTTACAAGGAGTAACCGTAGATTCTAGGCCCAATACAAACTTAGTATCTTGTTGGGTTACATTAGGTAACCCTTGGTGTGAACTATCTAGGGTCCACTTAAGTCAACTCCCTATTGGTTTACTATGGGCAACCTTGGGCTTTGAGCCCAGTCCAGTAACTCGGGTATCCTTCCCGGTTACTGTTGGTCATCATATCATTACTAAATTTTAAGACAACTTGTGTCCAAAAACTTGTTCTTGTTATACAAAAATCCTTAGTTCAACTTGTAAAAATTGTATCTTTTGAGTAGGATTTGTAAAAGTTACTAAGTATTGGAAACTGCCTTTGGAACAGTTTTCCATTGTCAATTATCAGTGTATATGCAGGAATTTCCTGTTCCTGTACTGTTTTAGAAAATCTTGTACAGGAATTTTCTTGAACCCTGCACAGTTTTTGAAAATCTGATTTTATGTTAAAATCTGTTTAAAATCTGAGAAAATTTTCTTCATGAAAGTTTTAGATCTCGAAAAATACTACAACTTTCATGTTTTACTCAAGACCCAGTTCTGCCTTCAACTTAGTCAGTTTCCGTTTGAAACCTGCTGGCCATGCACACTAGGTCTGGGCAGACCAGTCTCGGTTTTTCATAAAAACAGAGGCTATTGGAGCATTATTTTGGAAAAATGTCCACGTTGTCCACTAGGAAAAATCGTTCCGAATAACTTTTGTGTTTTAAGTTTTCCCAAATTCGGCCTCTAAGGGCCTCAAAATCTGCTTTCCAGATAACTAGGCAAATTCTACCCGAATCTGGTAGTTTTCCTTGTTTAGGTTCGTTTTACATCCCATTCGCGTAATCTAACTCAACCGAACACGGGGGAGCCTAGAAAACAGACATGCAGCATTTTCTAACGTAAAACATACATCCATACATCATCCAAACATCTTGGGACATATCACAAACACTTAGTGAGCATACACCCTTAGCATGAAATTCTAGAACATAAAATCATGCAACTAAACCTATTGCATGCAAATAAAAGAGTGAGCTTATGCTCTTACAATCCAACTTGAAAATACACTTAAATCTCCAAATTAAAGCTCAAACCAAAAAGCTTAGGACCAAGGGAGATTACCTTTGTTCACACCAAGATTGGTGCTAGGTTTCGGGTCTAACTCTTTCCCCTTTTGCTCATCACCACAGCCGGCCCTTCCCTTCCAAATGGGGCTCCAATTTTCGGCCATACACAAGAAAACACACAAAAACTTAAATCAAAACTTAATTGAAGAACTAGAGGGGTTTAGAAGGATTACCATTATTACCTTAACTCTTTGAGATTGGATCTAAACTTTTGGATCCAAACTTTTTTTTCTAACTTTCTTCTCAAGAAAATCTGGTTTCCCTTTATGGAATTTCTCTCAAGATTTTCGGCCACGATACTTGGAATTCCACTCAAAATCCGGCCTTACCTTACTCTTTCTTTCTCCTCTCTTTTTCTTTCTTTTTCTTCTAGCTTTCTTCTCAAGAAAATCCGACCCTCTCATGGTTCTCTCCCACTTTTGGGTTCGGTTTCTAGGGAGGGAGAAGAGAAGAGAAAGACTAAAGAAAATGAACTAAAATTTGCCCAAAATTCCCACATGTGGCCAGCCACTTGGTGAGCCAAAGATGACTTGTCCAATAAGTTTTGTTGCCTTGTTCACCAAGTGTTTCATGCTTACCTCACTATGATGACATTATCTTGATGACATCATCATTACATAATCTCCCTTCCTTCTTCTTGGAATGGCCGGCCATGCAATGGTTGTGAGCCAAAAGTTGGCTTGTTCAACAAGCTTTGTTGCCTTATTCACCAAGTGTTGCATGCTTACCTCATAATGACATCATCTTGCTTACATCATGCTTACATCACCTTGATGACACATGCTTACATCATCATTACTAACTTTTTCAAAAATTACACTTTTACCCCTAAAGATAAAATATTTGTAATTTAGTCCCTACGGGTGATTGGCTAAGATAGAGCCACTTGACTTCCAATTCCTTTATAATTATCCACTTGATTCCAAGAATCCATTAATATAATTATACAGTCCATCTCCTTACTAACTTTAATAATATCAATACTGTTTTGTCCTAAAACAGTATTATCATACTGAATTGTAGTCCAAAATCTATCTGCATAAAATTGGACTACGTATAAATTTTTCTTAGAACTTGAAACCATTTAGTCCTTCATGTCCTAAAAACCGTGCTTGATTTTTCTCTAGGGTCGTCTCAAACCTTATTCTCGTTTAATCGTCCGTAACGACAGTTTTCTGCAGTACAGTTTTCATACCGATAATTACCATGCAGTACCATCTCAGTCAAACTTGATCAACCTAAAGTCAACCTTGGTCAACTTTAACCGGCATAACAATCAAAATTCCAATTTCTGTCCTTTTTCCTGAAAAGGCCTTATAATTGCCGAAGCAAACTATTTTTGAGTCTCGTCGCCAATTTACCAAGAATTCAAACATATACTGATATTTAACTCATATTATGAGTTTCATATCAACATACATGATTCAATCTTAAATTTTTCCTTGTCTCAAAGGAAATCATAAGTCATAAAAATTTCGGGTATTACAAAAATTTTACTGCTATATTATATACATGAATTTATCCAGGCCAGGATATTGAAAATATCAAGTAAAAACCAAATAAATGGGAAACATGGAAAAAGTTCGTTAGAATGTAACCTCATCAACTATTTCGCACATAAACCAAGTCAATATAACTTTAGATCAATGAGGGCTATGAATTTTGCATAGATAGATCAAAATCTGCCTGTCTCACAGTGTTAAGTAAATATAGGAATAAGAGGCACTTGGTTAACCTTTGAAGAAGCATAATCTCCCTCATCATTTCCCTGATACATGAACACCCATACCACGGAACTTGCTTACTAGCTATGTCTGTAGTTGAGCTTATGTTACCAGTTAAATGGAAAATAGAAAAAATTTAAACCAAAATTTTAACATATTATTCAATAAATATTCCAACAGAAAACTCCCGAAGCAACTAATAGTACTTCCAATGAAAATGAGGTTGCAAAATTGCAATTAAGCCTTCTCTATCTAAATCAAATTACAAAGACACCCCCTCGACTGAAATTAGTATCAATGTACCCCTTGACTTTTCAAATGTGCCAACAGGCAACGACACCCACGACACCCCTAAACTTGATATAAGTGGCATCAATAGTCCATCCTCTTGTTTTTCATTCAAAAACTAACATCAAGCACATGATTGCCCTTAAAATCTTCTGTCCACTTGTCTATTGAAATTTAGAATGCTTTAATACAACTCTTTAATCTAAGCCGTTCGATTGGACATCACTTTAATTCTCCAACATCCATTCACCATACAACATTAAACTAAAATCACCCAACACAGTAAATGAAGTAAAAACTTAACAGAACTTAATCCTTGTCCAAATTAACCAATACTAGGAAAAAAGATAAACTCAAAAATAGATATCATCGCACATTGACATGATAAGCCCTCCAAGAAAAAAGCATCTTCCAATTTTTCAATCTCTCTTGGGTTCTTCAATTCCAGCTAAGATTTCTACAAAAATTAGAAGTGGAATAAAAAAAGAGTAAGAAAATATAAAGTTAAAAACATGCAAAAACCAAAACACAATATATAGAGGAGATAAACAACTCCTAAATGGAAAGACACGACAACAGGTAGAAAATGTCGATTCAAAGGCAACAATGTCTAGATATAATGAAAGCATCTCAGCCTCTAGAAAAAAGTATATTGTTATAAATGATATATAACTTCTTTAAGAGTTATAATATAATTATATGGGTTGGATTAGATTTATTAGATTTTCAAAATTCACATATGATATCTAGTATAATTCAATTGGATGAGAAATATTATCATCCAAATTTAATTCTATTAAATATCTTTTTAAAAAAAATTAGATTGATTCGGTTGAATATATTCGAGACTGAATCTTGTGTCAATACCTACATAGTAGGCCCTTGATTTAATAAAGAGGCAATGAATTGGAATACTTCTTATTATTTTGTACGATATTAAATTTGAGGAGTTTTACGATCAGCAATGATGGGGGTAAAAATTTTAGACTGTCGGATGAGTTTTAAACGGTCGAGATTGAAAAGATTCATCAAAATTATTGTGAAATACATGTGTATGATAATATTTATAAAAAAAAAAAAAAAAAAAAAAAAAAAAAAAAAAAAAACAAAACCATTGTCTCCGACTCTCCATGAACACCGAGCAAGAGCAGCGGTGGTGGTGGCTCCCAGTGCGAACCCGGCGAGGCCTTAGTGACGACGGTGCCAGCATTCTCGATCGTCGACCGCCCATCCCATGTCGCAAATGGCCAAAGAACACCCTCGATTTGAAGCTATTCGGCCGGTGTTTGGGCGGAGCCGCGGAGGAGAGTGAGGGGTTTTCACGATCGTCCAGATCCGGCACAGGTCTCACCTCCATCGCCGCTGTGAGCCCACTCCGCCGTGCTAGCCTTCGAGCCCCCTCCACTGCGTAGCCATCGAGCCCACTCCGTCGCGGAAGCAAAGGAGGTGCTGAGTTAAAACTTCGTCAGATCTATGCTACCCAGTACCCACGATGGCGCCGCTCGCAAACCCTGGATGGGTCCCTGAGAAGATGAGTTGAGAGGCGGTGGCTGGCTGATTAGTGGAGAGGGCGGCTGCCGGAGGGCGTTGACGTTCGGAGACTTGAGATCGTGAGCTTGCCGGCATCCACAACATCGTGAGCTCGGATCTCCATTGCCGTTCGTCCCTTCCATAGCCTCGCGAGATTTTTCCGGTCCGGCAAACCAGTTCCTCCCACCTTGTCGCGAGATTTTTCTGATTTGGTTAACGTCCATCTCTCTGGTTTTTTGGACGAAAAGGAAGCAGAATTGTTTTCTTTTTTAAAGGTGTAGTCTCAAGTGTTGAAACTATTCTAGTTTTAATGCGCTTTTTCGATCCATACCGTTAAAAATTGATCTAATGGTCAAGATTTTTTAACTAAATTTTTTTTCTTCTCCTCTTACTCTATCTTTATTTTTTTGCTCTGCCCCATCAAATGTCATTATTTTCTTCATCCCAAATCTCTCCCGGCTTTTTCTTTATAACCTTTTTTTTTTTTTTTTTTTTTCCCGTTGCTTCTCTTCTTATTTTCTCTTACTTCATGCTCTTTATTTAAAAGATAAAGTTATTTTAGAGCGAAAAATATTAACAAAAATGGTTTTAATGTAAAAATTAAAACTGGAAAAATTAAGTAATTACAGATATCATCTAACATAATATCACATTTAAATTTATTAAAAGTTATAGAGTTTGAATCCTTCAACAGAATAAAAAAATTTAAAAAAGATCAATAGATAAACTACTTTTTGAATTACTGTTGTTTTTTGTATATATATATATGAATATAAATATATAATCTATAAGAATATTTGAATCCGCATAAATTCACATATATTAAGGGTGTGTTTGGTTGGAAGGAGAGGGGTGGAGGGAGAATCTCTATATTTAGGCCCACCATAATATCCTTCCATTTGGAAGGATGCATACTCTCCTTTTCCTTTTCAATTAAAAAGACAATTTTGTCATTAACCTTTTTTTCAAAAAAACAAAAAAAGTAGTTTAAAATGAACAATATAATAATTAACTAAAAAACTATCATCCATCATTTTAACTATTCCTCTCTCTTATCAAACAACATGAGGGATTCATACAATCATCTCCATCCTTCACTCCCTCCAAACATAGCCTAAAGCAAGAAACTAAAAAGGAGTATCCATTTACACACCAACCAATACCATTACATATATATTGCGTCTTATATATAGGTATATGCACCAAGTCTTATATTTGGTACTGTATGCTATTCGTTAATGTAAATTTCAGTTACTGTGAATGTGAACTATATTTGTTAAGAATGTGAATTCATGCAAAAGGACGTGTAGTTAAAGTGGATGTGAATTTTCTTTATTCTACATTTTCTTTTGCATGAATTCCTATTTCTAACTGAAGTTCACGTTTACAATAATTGAAGTTTACATTGCCGGAGATTTTCTAGTCCTATTGTGCTTAATCATGCAAAACAGTATATAATTTTGGGTGACGTAAAAATCATAAATTCAAAATTTTTGCAGGAAAGAAAGTTAAAAATTCATGTCATTTCGGAGTAGAAATATTACTCGAGGCCTGTAGACTGTAGTGCCTAATCGTCAGAGAAAAGGATACACGTTTCCTCGACACAAAAATCATGCCTCAATTTTGGAGGGAGAAAATTCAAAATTTTGGCGAGGAAAAAAAAGTGAAAAACATATTTGTTTCGCCGCAGAAGTATTGCTCAGTCCTATTGTGCCTAATCGTGCAAAAAAGTACGTACTTTTGCGCAACACAAGAACCATAAATTCAAAATTTTAGAAGGAAGAAAAGGTGACAATTCATGTCATTTCGGAGCAGGAATATTGCTCGAGGCCTATGGTCCCTAATCGTCGTGAGAAAGGGTACACGTTTTCTGCAAGTTGAAAATCGTGCCCCCAATTTTGAAAGGAAAAAAATCAAACTTTTTGCGGGAAAAAAGTAAAAAGCAACAAACATAATCGTTTCAGTGCAAGAATATTGCTCAGTCCTACTGTGCCTAATCGTCGTGAAAAAGTCTATAAGTTTGTGCGACGTGAGAATCATGCCCCAATTTTGGGGGGAGAAGAATTTAAAATTTTGGCCACGAAAAAGGTGAAAATTAGGCCTGGCAATTCGTGTTAAACATGTTAATCGTGTCAACCCATTTCCGGCCCATTTATTTTCGTGTTAAACGTGTCGACCCAATTTCAACCCAATTATTAATCGTGCGGTCCAAACCTATTTATTACGTGTCGTTTTCGTGTCGTGTCACCATGTCATATCCGAATAATTTAAAAATTCTAACATAAATGTGTTAAACGTGTTAATCGTGTCAGCTCATTTCCGACCCATTTATTTTCGTGTGATAAATGCACAAAAACACACTTTTGTTCATATAATTTATTAGATAATTTACAATTTAAATAAGTATTTTTATAATATTAATTCATAATATTTTTCTTTGTAAATATTTATAATTTTATTTTGATTTATTTGTTTATTTATTTATTTATTTTCCTTTCTTTCCTTCTCTTCTCTTTCCTTTCTTTCCTTTTCTTTCCCCTTTCTTCCGCAGACCGGCCGTGTCTCCAGGCCCACGTGAAGTCAGGTCCCTCTCAACTCCAGCTAGCAGTCCAGTTGTAACTCCAGCTCCAGGCCCGCGCCAATTTCGGGCCAAAGACTCAGCAGCCCAAGCCCGCGCACAGCCAGCTGCCATGCCAACTCAGCTCGTGATTTTAGGCCCACAATTCCAGCTGGCCCAGTGCCAATTTCGGGCCACGTTTCCCAGCCAAGCCCGCGCCCAGGAAATCCAGTCCCTCCGGCTGATTTACCGCGAATCTCCACTCAGATTACCAGCTGGACAGTGTGAATTTCTGGCCGAATTTCTCTCCATCATCATTGGACATTGAGGCCTATAAAAGCAAGCCATGGCAGCAAGTTTGGGACGTTTTTTTCATGAATTTTTGGTTGAGTTTAAAGCCAATTCCTCTTATTTTCTTGAGGATTTTTGTAAGCATGTTAGGCTAATTTATTTGGTGAGGTTAGAGATGATCTTATATGTGTAGTGAATTTATTTGGGTTTTGATTCTCCAATGGTTTATAAGTTTTATACATTTGAGTAAATAATTATCTTTTATCTTATTTATTCCTCATATCAATATATTTTATTGTCAACTTTTATATAAATTTAGTCAAGCTCTTTTTATGTGATTGTTGCATGATAGGATATATTGGTGGCATTATTTTATAAGTAGTCTTTTACTGCAATATTGCTTATGGTATATTGTCGCTTTTAGATTTCTTATAAGATAATTTTTACTAGCTTGTCACGTTAGAATTTTATTTACTCTAATAAATTTTTAATTCACAAGTTCTTCAAATCTTTATTTTCCGATTGATTGTTTGGGATGTGAAATAGTCAATTGAGTTATTTTATGAATCAAAATCTAAATAGGTAAACGAAATATATAGGGGATTCTCGATGCCTTACCACTTTTTATTATTGAATTTTTCTCCATTTTAAATTACGTTGTCTTAAATTTGTTTTAAAAATTCCAAAAATATTTCCTCTTCTTCTCTCTTTGATTACTTATTCCTCTAACGCTTTTGTTCAACTAATCTTTTATTGTTTGTTTTTATTACCTTCTCGTGGATACGACCGTCCGATCTGTACTACAATCGACCGCTTATTTCTGTACACATTTGGGCGTAATCATCGTGTTAAACGTGTCGACCCAATTTCGACCCAATTATTAATCGTGCGGTCCAAACCCATTTATTACGTGTCGTTCTTGTGTCGTGTCACCGTGTCGTGTCCGAAATTGCCGGCCCTAGTGAAAATTCAAGTCATTTCGGAGCAAGAATATTGCTCAAGGCTTATTGTGCCTAATCGTCGTGAAAAAGGTACACGTTTGCACTTTGCGAAAAACGTGCACCAATTTTGTCAAGAAAAAATTCAAAATTTTGACAGGAAAAAAATGAAAACCATTGTCATTTCGACACAGAAATATTGCTCGTGGCCTGCGGTGCCTAATCATCGTGAAAAAAGATACATGTTTCTGCGACATGAAAATTATGCCCCAAATTTGGAGGGAAAAAAATTCAAAACTTTTGTGAGGAAAAACTGAAAAACATTTTTTTTTTTTAATGCAGGAATATTGCTTGCGGCCTGCGGTGCCTAATCGTCGTGAAAAAAAGTACACGTTTCTGCGACCCTAAAATCATGCCCCAATTTTGGAGGGGAAAAAATTCCAAAATTTGGCTGGAAAAAAAAAGTGAAAAAAGTTATCATTTTGACACAAGCATATTGCTCACAGCAGGTGGTGCCTAATTGTCGGGAAAAAGGGTACATGTTTTTGTGATGCCAAAAACATGCCCCAACTTTGGACAGAAAAAATTCAAACTTTTTGGCTGGAAAAAAAAAAGCGCAAAACATGATTGTTTCGGCGTAGGAATATTGCTCAGCCCTATTGTATGCAATTGTCACAAAAAAGGACACACATTTGCACTCCGCAAAAACCGTGCCCCAAGTATGGAGGAAAAAAAATTCAAAATTTTGGCGAGAAAAAAAAAAAGCGAAAGACATTTGTTTCGGTGCAGGAGTATTGCTCAGTCATATTGTGCTTAGTCGTGCAAAAAAGTGTTTGGTTTTACACAATGCAAAAATCATAAATTCAAAATTTTGCTGGGAAAAAAAGGCAGTCAAAGACTCAAGTGGTTAAATGAGTGAATAACATATTTTGAAGACTACTTGGGGAAACGATGAAAATGATATTCTAGAAATGATAAGAGTGTTTTTATCCCAAGTGCTTTATTCATGAATGTCAATTTAAATTTAACTATATGAAAAATATAATAAATGTACTTATTTATGATTGGTGTGTTGCATAAGAATTGATCTATTAAACTTTCTGAAATAAAGAAAATTGATTAAAAATGCTTTGTATATTAGACTCTAAAGATTATTTTCATTGTGATAAATTAAGTGTGTTAAAATAAGTGACAACAACTAGTGATCTAAATAATAAAGCGAATAATAATGGGCCACAGTAATAAAGGCTGAGCATAAATAACTTTAACAATTTATCTAGTAAATAACCAATGGTAAACAGTAATAAAATTATTGCACTAAGTAAGTAATAAACAAATGAGCATGAATAAATAAATAAATATTGAAAACTGGAAAATGGACCAGTTTAAACAGAAAACTTGAAATAAATAAATGAAAAGGATAGACATCAAGAATTATTAAAGAAAAAAGAAATAAGAAAAAATTACCTAAATAACCATATTTTTTTCATTTATTGACCAACACAATACAAACTCCCTCATCTTGACCAATATAACACAAACTTTAGTTTATTTTAATTTGATTTTGAATCAGATTGGATTAATGTTACTTTTCTGTCTCATATATGATTTTTAAATTTGTATTATTCAGGTACTTTCTTCTAGAAATAATGGTGATAGAATAAAATACTTAAAATAGATAATATTAAAGGGAGATTAGAAGTATACTTGCTACCTGTGTTTAAAATAGAAAAGATATAGGAATGGTAACAAGAAATGAGATTGGGAAAAGTACAATTCCCACAGTTGTCGTTATAGAGAGTAAAGCCAAGGGAGGGCATTAGTTGCTTGTTGATGCATTGCAGCAAGCAAGTGCCTTTTGGTCTTTTTCCACGTTCCCTTGGGCTTACTAGCATGTTGTTTATAATCTCTTTTGCCTCCTTCAACATCCCAACTCTTCCAAGCAAATCATCCATGCATCCATAATGTTCGGGTCTGAGTTCTCAGCTCAACATCATGAACTTCTGTCATTTGAAAGAAGTCATGACGCCCTTCTTCGACCAATCTTGAGTGAGTGCAAGCACTAGGGAGACTAACAAAGTGATGTGATGTAAGAGTGATACAATCATTCATCCTAAAAGTTGCAACTGTGAGAGAGGCAAAAATCAACTTATTTAAACATCACCCATTATTAGACTCGAAAATCCACCACAAGCACTATCCGTTTGGGCCCTTACAAATCCGTAGGTGCACCTAACGAGTGGACTCGACACTTTTTCAAAGCCCAAGCCACGTAAGTCACCTCCCAATTTTAATTATGCTCTTGCATCATGACTTTTTCAAGAGCCACCAACTCCTTCCGCATATTCTTAAAGAGCTTGACGACTGCATTGTCTTTGGCTTGCATTGCTAGCCCAGCAATCATGCAATTCCACAAAGAAATCTCTTAGTGTGGTAGTTTCTTGAAAACTCTGTAGGCCTTCTCCAAGC
This sequence comes from Ficus microcarpa, assembly GCA_025413485.1. Taxonomy (NCBI): domain Eukaryota; kingdom Viridiplantae; phylum Streptophyta; class Magnoliopsida; order Rosales; family Moraceae; genus Ficus; species Ficus microcarpa. The sequence continues at coordinate 68,911 of JAINRI010000040.1, forward strand.
AACTACATTTGTAATAAAGATAAACAATTAATTGTCGACGCGTGTTTGGAGTTTAATTCTATTCCACTTTCCTCTATACATCTGAGTAACCAATTCCCTGGATTAGAGCACCTAATTCAGTATAAGTTGTGAGCACACTTGCCACCAAGAACTGTCCAATCCTAACTTTTCGTCCCGCAATGTTTCAAACAAATCATATGCCTTGTGAAAGCAGTAGCTCTACACAAAAGACGTGAACATGGCTTTCGAAGAAACTGAGCTTCTCTCAGGATTCGGCTCAAAAGAGGTGAAACACCTCATTGAAAATCCCACACCTTGAGTATCCGGCTATCAAAGTTGTACCGGACACTTTGTCCGGCATAGGCATTTCATCAAACACTTTCCTTGTATCATCCAAAGCTCAAAAGCCAACGTACATATTGATCAAGCTGCTTTGACAAAAGTCTTTTTCTCCGAAGCCGAACTTGAGAATGTGGCATTAGCGAGGCAGTATGGGCCAACAACAGAAAGGAAAGTGAAGCAGTTCGGAACTTCAGTACTTTGGAGTGGCACAACATGCCGACGTAAAAGAGGTGGCAGCTTGTGGGCAACTAAGAATTCAACATGTCTCTCATGATGGTGTTGTAAATGAAGGTATCTGATTGGGGCATTTGGTCGAACAACTTGAGTGCATTATAACTCAAATGGCCATATTGAGAGAGTGCACTAAACTTGATGAGGCGACCCATGGCATCGTTATTGGAGCTGAGGCGGATGGTTTGGGAGTGGAGCTGCTCAACGTGGGCCATCAAGTGACACTGCTCCATTTCATGGCTGCGTATAAGTGACTTGTGAGCCTCCGACCACCGGGACTTCGAGAGACAACGACATTTTGTTGTCTGTCGTTTTGGCTTTATCATCAACTTTTATTTATTATTTTTTTAAAGGACTTTATTATTAATCAGAAACCAATAAACATACTAATTTATACTAATTAAAATCACGAGCTTTATATATACGAAGTGCATATATATTACAATTATTAAAGATTTATTTAATGAAAGTAAATGTTAAAATTTTTGATATAATAATTTTTGACACATATGCTAGGCTATCACAAAAAAATTTGAACGTAAATACACAAATTTTGATTAAGAAAATAAATTCATTAAAAAAAAGACTTTTATGAAAATATAAAATAAGAGCTTAAAAAAGACAAATTTAGAAGAAGTTGAAGAGAGAGAGAGAGAGAGAGAGAGCGAATAGAATAAAGTAACAAATCAAGACAAAAAAAAAAAAGACAAAATCACAAAAGATAAAATAAAGTAAACAAGTTTTTGAAGGGTATCTTTTATTTTAAAAAAAACTTTACCCTTTTAATATGGTTATATAGATAAGAGAGGAGACAGAGAAAAGGCAGCGTGTGACGATCTATCACTCCACTTCATTTGCATATGCAGTATAACCTTGATAAATTAATAATTATTCAAGGTCATTATCGCCTTAAGTGCCTCTTTGTGTGAGACAGGCTCCATAATAAAACTATCACCTTCAAATTCACAATTTACTTGTCACTCAAAATCTATGAAGTTGCGTCATTTTCCACAGGGTAGTTATAACGAGGTATATATTCAACATCCATTCCATCGCTGCACCACAACTCTTTGATTACTTTTTCTTGTTTTTGCATGCCTTAACCTTACAAGCTTGGTCCATCCAAATTATCAGTAGCCATGTTTTCTATGAACTTAATTATGCAATGTCAAAAACAAGTTGCAATTGTTTTTGCCTATACGTCCATTTTTCAAAAAACTCAAACTTTCAAAGTTCATAACTTTCTCATTTCAAATCAAAATGAGATGAATTTTCTGTCAAAATACTCGTAACGATAAGACGAACAAAAAACAAAAAAAAATTCATTTAGCATATTTTGTTTTGGAACACATTTCAAATTTTTACACTATTTTCTACATTACAAAACTTTTCTAAAAGTTTTTTCTCCAAACATGTATTACCAACCCTAAATCAAAAACATCATCTCTAGATTTCCTCCAAACGGGCTCTTAATTTAAAAGTTTAATTAATCATTAAATTTATTGAAGCTTGAAATAATGAGTCCATAGTTCCACATGACGCTTGCACACTATTAATACATACCGACTTTATATGAAAAATTGATTTGGAATTAATTTTATAATTTAAAAATGATATGACTACTTAAATAAACTCCAATTGGATGATCCAGTGGGGACAACCACACCAAAGATGACGCCTACATCACAAGGATAATTCCTGGGGTGTGCAGCGAGCCCTTCGGGTGGATTCCTCCTTTCACTCCTCAGCCTACGGGGTATTAGCAGCCGTTTCCAGCTGTTGTTCCCCTCCCAAGGACAGGTTCTTACGCGTTACTCACTTGTCCGCCACTAGAAACACCACTTCCCGTCTGACTTGCATGTTTTAAGCATGCCACCGGCGTTCATCGTGAGCTAGGATCGAACTCTCCCTTACATTCTAGTTGCATTACGTATAGCTTTCTTGTTCGTAAACAAAGTGGATTTAGAATTGTCTTTCATTCCGAAGCATAATTTAAATTCAAACAATAAACAAAAGTTGAAAATTGGAATAAACCAAGGAGGAGATATGTGCCATCTAGCACTGGGTTGGGTGATAGGTGCCTCACGCCACCTCCCAGTGTAGGGAGATAGCCAATTTCTTTTACTTAAATTAATTTAATTATTTAACTAATTTAAAAGATTATCCAATTAGGTATTTCTCGTGACACTCTAAATAGATGATTTATTCCCCAAGATTATAACATTTGTCTTTTTTCTGAAAGAGAGAACCTAGAGTGAAAAAAAAAAAAAAAAAACAATTCATCATAGCTATATTTGCTTCTCTCATGTGTTGAGAATTAAATGCAAAGAACAGAAAGGTGAGATAGTGATCATATCCGATAACAAAACGCCCACATGTCGGTTTGTGAGATGTCGAGATTAGGCATGGAAGACCTACGGTGTCTTGGATTTGAATCATTTATGAAGTTATCACCTAGTTGGACGAGTGTAATATTTTTACTCTTGTGCATAATTTATTTATTAAATTTAATATATCTATGTAAAACTTTTAAGCAAGTTTTTGTTGTACACAATCCAAATTAATATATAATTTATTTTGTGACAAGGCAATGTTCGTTTGAATTGAACTATGTTGAATAATATGATTGTTAAGAGAAATTATTTATGATTGTTAAGAGAGATTATTAATGTTATTAAAATCACTTTGCTTTGTCAGCTGTTTTTCAATGAAAGTTTTTCTCAAGTTTAGCTCTTATTGTTTGGATAAGAAGTAAGACTTTTTTGACAATCGGTGTGTACGGGATCAAATCTGAACGTCATTTCAACCATGTCCCTGAGACAAGCTTTCCTGAAATATTAAGATGAGTAACATAAATTCGTTTGGCCTGAGTAGATTCGTTTGTCTTTGTGGAACATGCTACTAGTGATTCTAATAGAATCCAAACAATATTTTGACAGAATATGAAACATAATCTACTAGAATCCAAAACTATTCTAACAAAATCTCTCCTATGATTAATGCCAGTGACTGGAGTCGAAGATGTCCGACCACCTTTGTTGAAATCTAAAAATATATTATGTAATAATCCCTTTGGGAATATCTAACAGAATCTTTCCGATGACCTGTGCCGGTGACCGAAGCAGGAGACGTCTAGCTATCTTATCGAAAACATAAAATATTCTAGTAAAATACTCCAAATATTCTACTAGACTATTCTGGCGACCAACGCCGGGGCTAGACCTGGAGACATTCAACCATCCATGTTGTATTATAATAAAATCACTAATACAAAAAGAGGAATTCACGACGGTTTTTAACCGTCATGGAAAGATACCACAATAATTAAAAAATCATCGTGAAATCCACAGTAGATTCCACGACAGGTTATTAACCGTCATGATAGTTAACATTTTACAACTATTACAAACCGTCGTGGAATAGACAAAAATGACGCCAAATGGGATAGCAGAGGTAGTTTCGACTACAGTTTTTGATAACTCTATAAAATAGATAGAGTTATTTCAACATTTTTAAACTTATATTTTTGCTATAATCTTAGCATTAATTTTGATTTTTCCGTAAAATTATTTTGTTGTCCCAATGTGTAAGTAAATAATGTTAATAAGGTTAAAAATAATAATTTGGAGTTAAAATATGATAAAAATAAATTAAAATTACAAAAGGAAATTTAGTGCCACCATCCAACACTCGCAGGTAGACTCGACACGCACTCACACGTTTGATCTAGCTGCCAGATAAGTACCATAGCGGTGCAGATCGCAAGTGCAATCCACTCGCCCTAGCCAAGCACATCTGCTGTCGCGTGTCAAGGATCCAGCAGCGTGTCAAATCTGGTGTAGCACATCCCAAATAGCTCCGCGCCTCTTGCTCTAACTGAATTAAAACTAGCCATGTGTCCCACTGCTTCCAACTTGCCAACTATTCGTCAGCGTGGGCCCCAGTGTCTAATTGACGCGGTCAGCTGTAGCAAAAGAGAAAAGGAAAGAAAAGAAAAGGAAAAGAATAAAAAGGACACTTGTTGCGGCGGCTGGGAGGCTTCAAATAGGAGCTTTGGGATCCGTGCAAAGGGGTCTTTGGCAACCGGAAAAGCCGAAAACCAAAGAAGAAAAAGAAGAAAAAGAATATTTTAGGTTTTAGGTTTTTGTATTTTATTTTTAATTCAAGTTTTAGGTTTAGTTTTCTATAAAATTACGGAGAGATAATCTTGAATCATCAAAAGGAGAAGGAGAAGAAACTTTAGGAGAAGACTTTGGAGACTTATGACCCTTTTTAATTGGATTTTCTTGCATTATTTTCTAATCTTTTTATTTCTTGTAATTTGAGAATGATTAAATCTTTATTTTGTGGAATTCTATTTTTAATTATGAAATAATTTTCTTTTCTAGGGATATGATCTATCCAAGTTATGAATATTTGTGTTGTTTTTTATTTTTAATTAATTGATATTCTATTTCAGTTCTATGTTGAGTATTTTAATCTGTGTTTAATACTTGTGAATTTCTAGTCAATTTTTGCATGATTATGTACTTAATTTGAGACTAGGAAGTAATAATTAATAAATAATTGTTTAATTTACCATGAGATTGTCATAAGCTAGAGATAGTTATGAAATTTGTGCAATATAATGAATTTTTGATTCTTAATAAATTATGATAAGTTGTTTGAGACCGAGAGGTAATAAGAGTTATTATAATAAATTGTTAATTGTTGAGAAAGATTAATAAATATATTAGAGAGATTCACTGAAAACATAGAGAATAGATGTTGATTGGTATACACTAGATTGTTCAAATGTCTTTTTATTTATTTTGTTATTTTTATTTAAAGATCTCTTTTCGGTTATTCAAATAAAGTTAGAATTAATATAATTTTGATAATTAGTAATGACAGTACTTGTGAGAACGATACTTTACTTATCACTTTATTATTTGTTAACGATATTATGCACTTGCAATTTTCCGTAACAAGTTTTGATGTTGTTGGCGGGGACTGTAGTGTTTTACTAATAGCGATACTAAATAACTCTAGTTTTAATTTTAATATTTTTTTCCTTTTAACTTATTTTCATTGGTTTTAAATTTTTTTTTTTTTTTTTTGGTCTTATTTGAGGTACTTCAAGATGTCTTATTGATGGATTCTCATGAGTTTGGCCCAACAAAACATGAAATCGATGTATAGTTTGTCCCAACCGAAATTTCCACCAAAATTTTCGACATGCCCTCTGTTGGGATCTATATGTGCCATAAGGATAGAAAATCAATATTAAGAATTTTCTGTAAATATGACATTTTGATATTAATAAGAGGAAATTATTCATGTTTAATAAGTTGTGTCCTATTTACTTTCATTTGTTGATTGTATAATTATTTTGAGCAAACATAAAATACTCCTGGGCTGTTAGTAATATATATCAAATTACCATATGTATACGGGATATGCATAGAAGACGTAATAATTTGATAACAGTCTAAATAAATAGTCCGCAATCAACGGAATAAGATTTGGGGATCTTATTCATGATAAGATTGTAAAGTTTGTCTACTTCCTTAGAGGGATGGTTTGTCTTGACCATCGGATAGGTTCCGAGTAGAAACTTTAATGTATACCAGTATTGAGGTATGACATTGGACTGGACGTAAAGTATTAATTAATTCGGTTTAATAATTCCATTTATAAGAATCAATGATGCTTTGATTATCATCCTACATTAATCTTAATCATGAAATGATTACTTGAGTTCGCATCCATGACTTATGTACTTTGATGCACTAAAGGTGAGACACTGTTAATTCATGGTCAACATACTTGTGTTTTGGGTGCATGACTTATGGATGGAGAAATCAAGATTCAGAGATACGGAATCCATAGCTATCTTAATGATAGTAAATGTTATCTACTTAAAGGTATTACTCGGGGATTGAAAGATAGTATAACAAGATCTTGGCCATCGGTTTACTTTGTGTTCTCTAGTGGTTTACCAATTGTATGGTTTTACAATTGGTGGTTATTTCAATGGAGAATAATTGAACTTTAAATTAAAATGATTGAAAAGGTAAAACGGAAAACGTCCTTAATTCAATCATGGATAACATATGGGGATTAAGCAAGCGATGAATAAATCATGGAAGAAGCACTACGTGAGAGAGCTTTCGTAATACGGTATGTAAACAGGGGTTCAGTTTCAAACTTTTAGTGGAATAGTTTTGAAGTTGATAATTGATGGATAATTAATCTGGGATTAATTTTTCACAATTATAGGAGCCTCTTTACATATTTCCATCGGGTCCCTCTATTAGCTCATATAGTTCCACGAAGCGTCTCAGGATTTGTTCCTAATGAGATCGGTAAATTATAAATGGAATTTTGTAATATCTATTAAGACATGGTACTCTCTAACATGCAATCTAGAAAGGATTGGACATGTGAAATTTGTAGACAAATGTTTTGTCAACATATGATTGGTCAATTGAATTTTGAAATAAGATTGTGTTTGAATCATTTAATTTTGGAAAACAAAATTTTTTTCTCCTAATCTAATTGTGATGTACGGTTTTTAGATAGGTGGAGGAAGAAAATTTTGGTCCAAAATTGTTTAAATATATTTCAAACATTAAATTATTAATTGATTTAAATAATGGAGATTATTTGATAGATTTTTTCTTTCCTTTTAATTGTGATGGTCGGTTTTTTGAGGAAGAAAAATTTCAAATATTCCATTTATTTAAATTAATAGATATGGTTGATGTTTGAGGAAAATATTTAATTCAAACAAGAGAATCTTATTTAAATTCAAAAAGGTTTAAAAGAAGTTTGAATCTAGATAGGACTAGGATTTTTTGACTAGTTTAGATTCTTGATTTAAAATTTAAACCACCAATCAAGATTTATCTCATGCTCTTTATTTCTTTATCTTTGCTTTCTTTTCTTTATTTTTCTTTGATTATTAACTAAACAAATTAAAAGATAAAGTTAATCTAAAGCGAAAAAAGTTAAATTGCTGGTTTATTAAGATTTGGATAATCTTAATTCCAAAATTTGAATAAAACTGTTCAAGACAAAATTAGAAATTAAAAATACACAAAAATTGCAAATTAATATCCTCAGATTCTTTGACAAAAGTGCTTTAAAGTCTCACCACTTTCCTTTTCATTTCTTCTTTGAGAAATTTCCTTGATATTAGCTGCGACTGTAATGAGGTCTCTCGTTCATATGTAGATTAAGAGTGCCCAATGAAATTTTCTTTATTTTATATTTTTTTCTACATGAATTCACATTTCTAACTGAAATTCACGTTTATTATAATTGAAGTTTACATCGTCGGAGACTTTCTAGTATTGAAAATCAAACCGACCTATGTATATGTATATATATGTAATGTTATATATATATGTGTATGTATTTTTTTTAAACTATGTAATGGTATACATGTAACAGAGAGTAGGTAATAGATATGTTTTCAATGATCAAGGAGTACGAGAGTCAAAAAGCTGTTCACATGGTCGGTAGACCCTACTAATTTTTTTTAAAGAAAGAAAGGTAGACCCTACTCTTTTTTTTTTTTGGACTAACTTTAGACCCTACTAATTAACCCCAGCACAAATTCACCCAAATATTTTCGTAGGTGGTGGATAGTTTTATCAATAAAATAATAATAATGGGCGGGTAAGTGATATTTTTAAAGGATTTTAGTATTAAAATTTGGTTTTTCGTCGGTGTAATATTCTATTTAAAGTGTTTGATATCACATGTGTACGCCTATGTTTGGTAGAGTGAAAAAAAGAGCGGAAAAAAAATTAAAGTAGGGATTTTGGAGAGAAAAACAAAATTTTAGTTGTTTAATAGATAAGAAAATAGGAACAAAAGGTAATTGAAAATTTATACGTCGCATTTTAATCCTTCCAATTTAAGAAAGAAAGTAGATAGAAAACTTTTGACAAAATAAATATATATAATAACTATTTTGACCGTAATTTATAATTATTTTTTAATTTATATGAGGTTATTTTTACAAAAATATATTTCATTAGACTTTTTTTTTTTCTTGTTTTCTTTTATCTTTTTTCAAATAACATGAAAGAAAACATCTCTTATTTTTATCACCAAAATATTTTACTCCTCTTTTCTTTCTATTTTTCATCCTTCCTGTAAAAAATAGCATAAGTATCCTTACATTTAAATTATTTGGTGAGACTGTTTTTCTCGTGAAGGAGAACAACCACACTGGAATGACATTCTTGTCGCTTTTGAGAAAACTCAAAGAATGTGCCAGTGTCAAGTACTGGAATTCGCTTGTAACATTTCTAACAATATCTATGAAACCCTTTTGATAGCGCTCAAAAATATGCTAATGCGGTCTTTCTCAGACTATATATATTATTAAAAAACAAAAATATGAAGAAACAAAGTATGCTTTTAGTGCTAAAATTTAGATCATAAAATTTGGATTCGAATTAATTGTGTTTTTATCGAAGCATTTGAATTGTTGGAGTTAAAAAGTATAAAAACTTAAAATGTGTTAAAAAAAATCAACATAGAACTTGTTTTATTCGTCTCGAAATTTTTTGTAATTTAAAAAAAAAATTATCTAATTTGGATTTGTCTATGCAAAATTATAAATTTTTAAAATTTGAATTATAAAATTGTGTGAAAAATAAAACTAAGAGAAAAATATAAAATTAAATTGTAATTATAAAATTTGAACTGTGATACCTTACAAACTAAAAGTTTGCAAATTAATATATAATGCATCGTATACTTCGCCGAAAGTGCTTAAAGTAACTACTACTTTTCCTCATAATTCCTTTGGGAAGTTTCCTTGGAGTTAGCTAGGACTCATGTGGAAGTCTCGTTCACACAGTGCCTATAAATGTTTTTTTTTTTTTTTTTCCCTCATATACATTCATACTTTCCAAGGGAAATTTCATAGAAGAAAACTGAGCCAGAAGCCTTTTTTTTTTTTTTTTTTGGTCGAGTACTTGAATTTGCTTGTAACATTTCTGTCAATGTGAAACCCTTCGGATAGCACTGAAAAATATGCTAACGCGATCTTTCTCAGACTAGATATATAATTAAAAAACAAAAATATGTAGAAATAAAGCATGCGTTTAGTGTTAAAATTTAGAATGTAGAATTTAAATTTGAATTAATTATGTTTTTCTCGAGACATTTGAATTGTTAGAGTTAAAAACTGTAAAGACTTTAAATATGTTCAAAAAAAATCAGTATGGAGCTTGTTTCATTTGTCTCGAAATTCTATATAATTTTTAAAAAAAAAATCTCATTTGAATTTGTATATGTAAAATTATAAATTTTTAAAATATAACTTAAAAAACTATGTAAAAATAAAACTGAGAGAAAAAAATAAAAATTAAATTATAATTATAAAGGTTTGAACTGTATCACCTAACAAGCCAAAAGTTTGCAAATTAATACACAAGCCGAAAGTGCTTAAAGTATAACTACTACATTTCATTTTAATTCCTTTGGGAAGTTTCTTTGAAGTTAGCTAGGACTCACGTGGATGTCTCGCTCACACAATGCCCTATAAAAGTCTTTTTTTTTTTTTTTTTTTTTTTTACATACATTCTTTCCGAGGGAAATTTCAGATAAGAAAACTGAGCCAGAAGGCTTTTTTCTTTTTTTTTTTTTTTTGAAATTTAAATTTTGTTTTTTTTATATCACTATACGCATTTTTGTTTATTTTCTTAACTAAATATTTTTTCTTCTCCTCATCCTCTATCTTTATTTATTTATTTATTTTTTTGCTTTGCTTGTCAAATGTCATTATTTTCTTATCCCAAATCTCTCTCCAGCCTTTTCTTTTTAACTTTTTTTTTTCGTTGCTTCTCGTCTCATTTTCTCTTACTTCATGCTTGTTATTTAAAAGATAAAGTTATTTTAGAGTGGAAAGGTTAACAAAACACTTTTAATATGTAAAAATTAAAATTGAAAAAACTAAGTAGTTATAGATATAATCGAATGTAATATCACATTCAAATTTATTAAAATGTATAGAGTTTGAATCTCTCACTTTAAATATAAAAAATTTTAAAAAATATCCATAGATAAACTATTTTTTGATTTACTGTTGTTTTTTTTGTTTATATATATATGTGAATATAAATATATAATATATAAGAATATTTGAATATGCACAAATTCACGTATATTAAAGGTGTGTTTAGTTGGAAGGAGAGATGGAGAGAGGAAGAGAGGGATGGAGGGAGAATCTCTTTCCTTAGGCCCACCATAATGTCCTTCCATTTGAAATGATGCACTCTCTTTTCCTTTTTCAATTAAAAAGACAATTTTGTTAGTAACTTAAGAAAAGAAGATTTAAAATGGATAATATAATAATTAACTAAAAAACTATCATCCATTATTTTAACTTTTTATCTCTCTTACAAAACAACATGATGGATTCATACAATCATATCCATCCCTCCAACTCTCTTCATCCCTTCTTCGTTGCATCCCTCTTACCAAACATAGCCCAAAGCAAGAAACCAAAAAGGAGCATAATCATTTACACGCCTACCAGTGCCATTATATATATATTGCGTCTTGTACACAGGTATATGCACCAAGTCTTATATTCGATACCATATAGTTTCCGGTAATATGAATTTCAGTTACTGTGAATATGAACTTCAGTTGTTAATAATGTAAATTCATGTAAAAGAGAATTTAGTTACAATGGATGTGAATTTTTTATTTTATTTTACATCTTATTAACATAATGAGTATAGTATATACTTAGAAGGATAAGTAAAAATAAAATAAAATAAATAAAATTATTAATATTAATATTAATATTATTATTATTAATAATTATTAAAATTATTAATAATATTATCAAAATAAAAAATTTTAAGAAAAAAATAAATCCATTTATATATTTTCTTTTATATAAATTCATATTTCTAACTGAAATTCAAGTTTACAATAATTGAAGTTTACATCGTCAGAGATTTTTTAGTATTGAATATTAAATCCATCTATGTATATATATATATATATGAAATGATATATATATATATGTATGTATCGTTTTTAAACTATGTAATATTATACATGTAATAAGGAGTAGGTTATAGTTACTTTTTCAATGGCCAAGGCGTAAGAGAGTCAAAAAGCTGTTCACATGGTCGGTAGACCTTACTAATTTTTTTTTTAAAGAAAGAAAGGTAGACACTATCGTAAACTTCGCCGAAAGTGCTTAAAGTATAACGACTACTTTTCCTTATAATTCCTTTGGGAAGTTTCTTTGAAGTTAGCTAGGGCTCATGTGGATGTCTCGCTCACACAGTGTCTATAATTTTTTTTTTTTTTTTCATGTCCAGTCATACTTTCCAAGGGGAATTTCATAGAAAAAAACTGAGCCAGAAGCCTTTCTTTTTTTTTTTTTTTTTTTATATCACTAGGCATTTTTTTTTTGGTTATTTTCTTAACTAAATATTTTTTCTTCTCTTCATCCTCTATCGTTATTTTTTTGCTCTGCTCGTCAAGTGTCATTATTTTCTTCATCCCCAATGTCTCTGCAGCTTTTTCTTTATAACTCCCCCCCCCCTCCCCCGGCGGTTGCTTCTCTTCTCATTTTCTCTTACGTCATGCTCTTATTTAAAAGATAAAAGTTATTATAGAGCCAAAAAAAGTTAACAAAACAGTTTTAATGTAAAAATTAAAATTGAAAAAAATTTAGTTATAGATATATGTAATATCACATACGAATTTATTAAAAGATATAGAATTCAAATCCTTTACTTTTTTATTTTTGAAAAAGATCAATAGAGAAACTACCTTTTGAATTACTGTTGTTTTTTTTTTTGTTTAAATATATATATATATATATATATGAATATAAATATATAATCTATAAGAATATTGGAGTCTGCACAAATTCACGGACATTAAGGGTGTGTTTGATTGAAAGGAGAGATGGAGAGAGGGAGAGGGAGAATCTCTCTCCTTGGGCCTGCCATAATGTCCTTCCATTTGGAATGACAGACACTCTCCTCCCTCTTTTCAATGAAAAAGGTAATTTTTGTCATTAACTTTTAAAAAAAATTTTAAAATGGACAATATAATAATTAACTAAAAAACTATCATCCATTCTTTTAACTCTTCCTCTCTCTTACCAAACAACGCGAGAGATTCATACAATCATATCAATCCTTCACTCCCTCCATCCTTCTAACTCTCTTCATCCCTTCCCCTTTGCATCCCCCGTACCAAACATAGCCTAAAGCATGAAACTAAAAAAGAACATAATGATTTACACGCCTACCAATACCATTATATATATATAGCGTTTTGTACATCGGTATGTGCACCAAGTCTTATATTCGATACTATATGGTATTAGATAATGTGAATTTCAGTTACTGTAAATATGAACTTTAGTTGTGAAAAAAGTGAATTCATTTACAAGAGAATATAGTTAAAGTGAATATAAATTTTCTTTATTTTATATTTTCTTCTATATAAATTTATATTTCTAATTGAAGTTCACGTTTATAATAATAAAAATTTATATTGTTGGAGACTTTCTAGAACCAAATATCAAACCAACCCTGTGTATATATATATGTAATGCTATATATATATATATATATATGAATGTATGTATTGTTTTTAAACTATGTAATGTTATACATGTAACAAAGAGTAGGTAATAGATATTTTTTCAATGACCAAGGAGTACGAGAGTCAAAAAGCTGTTCACATAATTGGTAGACCCTACTAATTTTTTTTAAAGAAAGAAAGGTAGACCCTACTTTTTTTTTTTTTTTGGACTAACTTTAGACCCTACTAATTAATCCCAGCACAAATTCACCCAAATATTTTCGTAGATAGTGGATAGTTTTATCAATAAAATAATAATAATGGACGGGTAAGTGATATTTTTAAAGGATTTTAGTATTAAAATTTGGTTTTTCGTCGGTGTAATATTCTATTTAAAGTGTTTGATATCACATGTGTAAGCCTATGTTTGGTAGAGTGAAAAATGGAGTGGAAGGAAATTAAAGTAGGGATTTTGGAGAGAAAAATAAAATTTTAATTGTTTATAATAGAGAAGAAAATAGGAAGAAAAGGAAATTGAAAATTCAAATGTCGCATTTTAATCCTTCTAATTTAAGAAAAAAAGTAGATAGAAAACTTTTGACAAAATAAATATATATAATAACTATTTTAATCGTAATTTATAATTATTTTTTAATTTGTATGAGGTTATTTTTACAAAAATATATTTCATTAGATATTTTTTTTCTTGTTTTCTTTATCTTTTTTCAAACAACATGGAAAAAAAACATCTCTTATTTTTATCACCTAAAAATTTTACTCCTCTTTTCTCTCTATTTTTCATCCTTCCTGTCAAAAATAGCATAAGCATACTTGCATTTAAATTATTTGATGAGACTGTTTTTCTCGTGAAGGAGAACATCCACACAAGACTGACATTCTTGTCGCTTTTGAGAAAACTCAAAGAATGTGCCAGTGTCAGTCCTTTCCAGACTTTTTATTATTAAAAAAAAGCATGTATTTAAAAATTAATATCCTTTGAAACTTCGACGAAAGTGCTTTAAAGCTACTTTCCCTTTCCTTTCTTTCTTTGAAAATGTGGAGGTCTCTCGTTCACATGGTGTCCATTAAAGTTCTCTGTTTTCTTGTCATAATTTGCAAGGACAAAAATGTCAACTCACTGTAAACAAAGGAAAATCAACTAAATCAGAGAAGTAAAAAAATCTCTGTATTGTAAACAAAACAGTAAAATATGTGTGAACAAAACTGTCATTCCACTGTAGATAAGTCAAAATCAACACATAAGATAGGGGTAAAATCGACAGTTTAATATAGAAAAAACAACTACTGTGCATTACTGTAGAAAAAAAATTATACAACAAAAATAAAATAAAAAAACAAAAATCACTGTTTATTAAACAGTGAAATATTACATCATTCTATTGTAGTAAAGCAGCAAAAGTTAAAAAAAACTGTAACAAAGCAGCAAAAGTTTAAAAAAAACACTATTCATTGAATAGTAAAGCAAAGCAGCAAAAGTTTAAAAAAAAAAAAACCATAACAAAGTAGCAAAAGTAAAAAAACACTATTCACTGAACAGTAAAATGTTACACTCTTTCAGTATATTAAGTAATTTGGTTTTTCGTCAGTCTAATATTCTATTTAAAGTGTTTGATATCACATGTGTAAGCCTATGTTTGATAGGGTGAAAAAAGGAGTGGAAGGAAATTAATGTAGGGATTTTGAAGAGAAAAGTAAAATTTTAGTTGTTTGGTAGAGAGGAAAAAGGAAGGAAAGGAAATTGAAAATTCATACGTCTCATTACTTTTTAATCCTTCCAACTTTAAAAAGAAAAATAGATATAAATCTTTAACAAAGTAAATATAGATAAAACAACTATTTTGATCGTAATCTATAATCATATCTTAACTTGTATAAGGTTATTTTTATAAAAACGTATTTCACTGAACATTTTTTTTTCTTATTTTCTTTCTCTTTTTCCAAACAATATGAAAGAAAACATCTCTCATTTTTATCACCTAAATTCTTTTCTTCCTATTTTTCCTCCTTCCGATCAAAAATAGTATTTAAACATAGTATCCTTTTAATTAACACATTTAATGAGACTGTTTTCTCGTGAAGGGGAAGAACCACACATGACTAACATTCTTGTCGCTTTTGATAAAACTGAAAGAATGTGCTAGTGTCAGTCCTTTCCGGACTTTTTATAATTAAAAAAAAAAACATGTATTTAAAAATTAATATCCTTTGAAACTTTGACGAAAGTGCTTTAAAGCTACTTTCCCTTTCGTTTCTTTCTTTGAAAATGTGGAGGTCTGTCGTTCACATGGTGTCCATTAAAGTTCTCAGTTTTCTTGTCATACTTTCCAACGAGAATTTCATAGAAGAAAACTGAGCAAGAAGCTTAATTCACTGCTACATCACACAAGAGGTGTGTTTCTGTAAGGCTTCTTCTTCTTCTTCTTCTTCCTTTTTTTTTTTTTGTTTTTTTTTTTTTTCCTATCAGTGCTAAGCCTAATATTGTTAATTTATAAGTATTGATTTCTACAGGTACCCTCTGAATCATCAACTAGGCATGGTTGCTAGTTCTTCTGTTCCTTTTCGAAAAAAGCTTTACGATGTATTCATCAGTTTCAGAGGGGAGGATACTCGTAAAAATTTCACTAGTCATCTATACAAAGCTTTTGTTCGTAAAAAAATCAAAGCTTACATAGATGAGGAGAGCCTACAAAGAGGAGATGAAATTTCACCTGCACTTATGAAAGCGATCCAAGAATCAAAGATTTCCGTTGTCATTTTATCGGAAAATTATGCTACTTCCTCTTGGTGTTTGGAGGAACTCTGTCACATTCTTCAGTGCAAGGAGATGGATGAACAGATTGTGATACCGGTTTTTTACAACGTCGAGCCAACAAATGTTCGACACCAGAAAAAGAGTTATGCAACTGCATTTACTGCTCATAAAAAGCGCTTTCGCCATAAGATGGACAAGGTGCAGAAATGGAAGAAAGCTTTGACAACAGTGAGCGATTTATCTGGATTCGATTCATCATCAGCCACTGGGTAATTTCTAATAAACTTTGATGTCATACTCTGTATGGTTTTATAATTATATGCTTTGGCCACTAGAATTATTGCTCCTGCAATTATTTTCATTACAGTTAGTAATAGGAAAAACTTAATTTCCATGTTGTCTAATGATTATTTTGGTATGGTTGGGATATCAATTTGTTAGAAAATTGAAACTTATCTATAGGTGTAGGACTGAATTATCACACTAACAAAGGTTTAGTCCAATTAGTCGGATTATTTTTGTGACAATATCGTATATATTTTTCCACATTTTCAGAGATTCGTATACATAATTGAACTCTTAGCTAATTAATATCATCAACTACTGTTGTAAATTTGATAACATATAGGGTGAAAATTAGTATTGATAAAATAAAATTTTTGGGAAAACTTTTATCGATAAATCAGGCAGCAACCACAATTAAAAGCTCTATCCTATGATGATAGCCACCATCTTTATTAAATAATAATAATTATTAAAAAAAAAAAAAGAATTACAAAGATCCGTCAAGGGGGGAAGTTCATGCCCAAAGGCTTATAGAAACAACAAAATTTACTGCAATTAATAGGCATGAAGTAACAGTAGTGTACATTAAAAAATGGAATAACAAATTAATTTTAATTTTTTAAATTCACATGTCAAGAAAAGAACTTTAAAATTCATCGTTTCCTAAAATAATACCAAAAATTCAAAGAGATAAAAATCTGTGATCAAGTTCAATTTCATTCAACAAGGATTGTTCTGCACTAATAAAAAGGGCGCACTTATTTATATGATAAAACACAAATGGATTACTAAGAAAAAACGGTCTAAACATAATTAGAAAATGAAGAAATGCAAAATTTTTGAAGAAAAGGAAAATTTTGAACAAGAATAGGAAATTGTACCTATCGGACCCAAAGATTAAGGAAATGCTATTCAGCATGCGAATCTAAAATTCCTAGGTGAACTTATTCGCAAACAAAAATTGCCATTAAAAGGAAAAAATGTCATGTTGAACATCACACATTGTGGCTATACAATGTCACGAGTCTTGGTCGTTGGTTTGTTTATACACAAAAAACAAAAAAAAAAACAAAAAACAAAAAAACAAAAAAACAAAAAAACAAAAACAAAAAACAAAAACAAAACCAAAAAACAAAAAAAAAAACCTAAAATTTTCTCCCAAATCTAACACTGTCAGCAAAAGCTTATGAAAACTAGAAATGTGTATTATTTAACCTTGAGATGATCCATCAACATACAAAAGCCCAGATCTTGCTGCCCCACATCATCCTCCTCAAGATGGAGAAAATAGTAATTTTAAGTTTAAATAGTAATTTTTGTTGACTTTTCAGAAAAGATAAAAAACTTTTCAGAAAAGACAAAAAACTTTTTCAGAAAAAGACAAAAACTGAGATAAAAAGTTTAAAACGGACTAATGAAACAAACGAGGGCTTATTATTAACAACCAAGATGGTTTGTTACACATATATGGACCTTAAAACAAATGATCCATATTTAAAAGGCATAAGAGAGCCCAAATGGCATAAAGATAGCTCATATCATCCTGTTTTAAGGTTTACTTATCAGAAGTAGGGAATGAGCTTAATACCTTATTTACTTGTTTATTTTTTTTTTCCTAAAATGAAAGTGAAAATGGTAGGCCACACATCAATTTGGGATTGAAGAATCATATTGGAAATTCCATGCCTCTCCGGATTGTGATTTCTAATACTGATATTAGTATTAAATTATCATCTTATCCTTTGTTTACCTACAAATTATTATATTAAAAATAATAGCAACATATATTAATTTTTTATTAACTAAGTATAATATATTTTTTTATTAACTTAATATTAAATAACTATCATAATTATTATTAACTTTATTACCATGAATAAAGAACTTAATTTTATCATAATATATAGGTATCTATTTTTATGCTCTAATTTTTTATTTTGCTTATTTTAATTCAATTTTTTATTCTTTTAAGTTCTTTTTACAACCAAAAAAGTTACAGAACTTAAGTTTTATTGTCGTAATATTTTTACTTGTAACGCCCCTAAGTGGGGATTAATTAGTAGTAATAAATTAATTAAATAAACAAAATGAGATAATTTCATAAATACTTAAAAACATTGCCCATGGCACTTAAAAGAAAATTTTGAAAATACAGTTATACATCATCTAATCCACGGTGTAAGAGTAGCACCATAAAAATTTTTTTTAAGTACCTAAAAATCCATCATCATCGGAATAATCCAAGTCAAACATTAAGTTGATACAGTCCACAATGATAAGTTCATAATTAAATGGAAATGTAAAAGACCCATTGTTGCAATAAAATATTCCTCTACGATCTGCACAGCCAAATCCCTCGACTTATTCCTTACTGGATAAGTTGCACTAAACACTACCTAAGAGGTTTAATATAAAGGGTCAGCATTGACAAGCCCAGTAGGAGTGCTCACTCCGATTATGTATTAGTAAACACACCCATAATATGTTCAGATAATAATCCTTCATCTTCAAATTATCTCTTACAATTCAAAACAAGGACTTGTTCGTGCCTAATTCGTTCAAATGGCTCGAACATGAATTGAAACAAAAAAAATAGATCTTATAAGCAACATTAACATTAAATGAGAACGTCTTGCGATAAGTCTCTTTGATTTCTTATCATAACTCATTGCTATTTACTCTTCACGGTGGTAGGTCCGAAGCTGAATTAGTTGAGGAAATTGTCAAAGTTGTTATGGCGAAGTTGAATTGCTTATCACCAAGCAATAATTTGAAGGAAAAGGGCTTGGTTGGAATGGACCAACGAATTGAGCAATTTGAATCATTGTTGAACAACGGCTCGCAAGAAGTTCGCATTGTAGGCATTTGGGGCATTGGCGGTATTGGTAAGACAACCCTGGCTCGTGTCTTTTTCGACCGATTTGCATCTCAATTTGAAGGTAGCTTCTTTCTTGAAAACGTTACGGGAGAATCAAAAACAAGTGGGCTCATTAGTTTACAAAAACAACTTTTTTCTAAATTATTGGGCGAAGGAAGTTCGGTAGAAGTCAACGAATTTGCAAATAAAAGGCTTCAGCGTACAAAGGCTCTTGTTGTTCTTGACAATGTAGATAGTGCTGAACAACTAGAATATCTAGTCGAACAAGTTTCGTTTGGTCCTGGCAGTAAAATCATTATAACAACCAGAGATTCTCAAGTGCTCAATAATATTGCTGCTCATGAAATGTACCAAGTTGAAGAATTAAATTTCAAAGAAGCACTTCAACTCTTTTGCTCAAAAGCTTTTCGACGAAACTCTCCCCCGGAGGGTTATGAATCGCTGTCGCGTAGGGTGGTCGAGTATACTCAAGGTCTTCCATTGGCTCTTAAAGTTTTGGGTTCTCACCTATATTCCGAGAGCCCAGAGAGCCGAGAAATATGGGAAAGTGAATTGAATAAATTGAAAAAATGTCTAGACAAGGACATCCATGAAGTACTGAGAATCAGTTATGATGGTCTAGATCGCAATGAGAAGGAGATGTTCCTTGATATAGCATGCTTCTTCAATGGCGAATATAAAGCATTGGTAGAAAGAAAACTACATGCTCTTGATCTTGATGTGCCAATAGGAATTAAGATTCTCAAGGCCAAGTCTCTCATAACACTTGAGGAAAACAGGTTACGTACACATGATTTGCTACAAGAAATGGGGTGGAAGATTGTTCGTGAAGAATCTTATGACGAGCCTGGAGAGCGCAGTAGATTGTGGTTGGCTAAGGATATCCTTCATGTCTTGGAACATAATACTGTAAGTATCACCTTCAATAAAATTTCATTAAAATTTGAGTAAACTGTCTACATGAAAAATAGAAAGCACAAAACCATTTCAATTAATTTGTCTATAACCGCGCACACATATGTTATGTCAGCATTTAGCATGATTTAGTATGTTTTAAATTAAGATAATCAGATACCAAACACCTAGATTTGAGCGGACAAAAAGGAAAAACTGCAATGTGTACGTATGTAGTGGTGTTTCTAGTTATTAAAAGCTCGTCTCTATAGCTTATATGAAGTTTACAGTTTACAGTTTACAATTTTGTGTATGCCATATATGCTCAGGACTCTGTTTCTTCTCAATTTTCAGGGGACAAAAAAGGTCCAAAGGATGTCTCTGAATATTCATGAACTTGAAAGTGACGTAGACTTGAATCCTCTAGTCTTCAAAGCCATGATCAATTTAAAATATTTGTCCATTGATGAATATTTTGATGATCTTACCAAAAAGTTAAACCTTCCACAAGGTCTTTTGTCTCTTCCTGATAAGCTTGGATATCTTTGTTGGAACCGTTACCCTTCAAGAACTTTGCCTCCAAATTTTAAGCCACAAAATCTTGTTGAGCTGAACTTGCAGGGGAGTAAGCTAGAGAAACTTTGGGATGGCGTTCAGGTAATATTTAGATCCAATAGCTTTAAATATCTTGTGTAATGAATCTAATATAAGTTTCTTTATTCCATTTCTATTTGGTGACAGAATTTTGGGAGTTTAAAAGTTCTAGCTTTGGTAATGTCTGAGAACCTGATTGAAATTCCAAACCTCTCTCAAGCACTAAATGTGGAGGAGATCTATCTCCATGGTTGTACAAGTCTTGAACATCTTCCAAGCAGCATTTGGAAGCTAAAGTCGTTGCAACTTCTTACTCTAAGTAGCTGCTCAAAGTTAGAGCACTTGCCAGAAATTTCGGAGCCCATGCCAAAACTAAGGTATCTTGCTTTATCATATTCGGGGATTATAGATTTGCCAGAGTCAATTTACAATTTGAGTGGGCTTGAAAATTTAGATATCATGTTTTGCCAAAATCTCAAGAGTCTTCCAACCACCTTCTGTAAGTTAAAACATCTCAAAGAACTTGTACTCTCTTCTTGGTCAAAAGTAGAGTGCTTGCCAGAAATTTCGGAGCCAATGACAAATCTAAGGTTTCTTGATTTATTGGGATCAGAGATTATAAATTTGCCAGAGTCAATTTACAATCTGAGTGGGCTTGGAATTTCATGTCTCATGTTTTGCCAAAGTCACAAGAGTCCTCTAACCACCATCTCTAAGTTAAGATCTCTCAGTCCAATTCAACTTGTACTTTCAAGGCTCGGGGATCAGAAAGTTAACAACGTCAAGGTTGGAAGACAAAGCTGGCATTGATTCCTTCTCCCTTCGTGGTTGCAAAAATTTCGAGCTTAACCCACACAACATCTACAATAAGATTCATCTTGTAATATTCGAATTTTTCCATATATATTTTTCCTTTTAAAGGATTATTTTTACTATATGAAAATTTTCGTGAAAAAGCTCGGTTTAGGGCTTTTGAAAAGATTTGTGAGATTTAATGGGTCGAGAAGACTCAAAATTTATTTCTAAGCTCGGAAACGGACTTTTCAAGTCGAAATGGCCGAAACGGTATAAAATTTTACCAAAGTCAACTTTGACCGAAAAAGTCAAAGTTTGACCGACGAAAAGTCAACCCTTTGACTTTTTGAGAATTTTCGAGTTCAGCGCGGAACGAGTTCCGAGAATAAGTTTTGTGAACTAGATAGCAAGAATAAGTCGTAAAACGTCCCTAGAAAATCAAGCACATCGAGTTAGAGTTTAAGGGCAAAAAGGGTTCAGAAAAATTTGAGAGAAATATTTTTCGATCCAAAATTCACACAGATAAATTTCGTACTTCGGTATGGGATAAAAATATTGTGTTTTGAGGAATCACAATATTAGAATTATCTGTGTAACACAAAGGAGAGCAAAAAAAGAATGAGTTTTGGAAGGTAACTAGCCAATTAGAACCTAACTAAGCTAAACCATCACCCTTGTTGCATGACATTAATTCTCCACCAACCCAAGTACTTCATGTGGCAGCCCCCCCCCCCCCCCCCCCGCCTTTTAGTCAGCTACAGCAGCAAGCCAAAGGAAAGAAAAGAAAAGAAATGAAAAAAAAAAAGGAGAATGGGAAACACAAAGCCTTAAAACAAGGCAAGTTTCCAACAACTTCCACCTTTCCTCTTGTCCATCATTTCCCATGCATTTAATGCAACATTTTAGCCAACTTTTTTTTACCATTTCTTTGCTCCAAAGTCCGGCTGCAATCCTTGGAAAAGAAAGAAGAGAAAATCCTAGATTTAAGGAGAAGAAACCAACTACTTTTCACATCAAATCTCTTCCATTCTCTCTATTATCTTCCTTGTAATCTTCAGCCAAAAACCTTGTCTTCTTTTCTCTAGAGAGTCGGCAGTAGAGGGAGAGCAAGAAAGAGAGAAAACCAAAGAAAATTTCTTGAGTTGTGGAGCTTAGGAACTTCGGCAGCCAAGGTGAAAACTAGAGAGAGATGGAAAAATATTTCTTGTGGATTTTCTAGTTGTGACCGACCAAAGAGAAGGAGAAGAAGAGGTGAGTGATTCTTGATCTTTTTTCTTGGGGTTTTGCTCTTGAAGTTCGGATTTAGAAGGTGCAAGAAGAGCCAATAAAATTTCTCTTGGATCTTCATTTTCTTTAGGTAGCCGTGAGCTTAGTAGCAAAGAGGAAGAAAGGAAAATTTTTGCAACCATCTCGGCTTTGGTTGAGGTGATTTCTCAAACCCTAAACCCCTTTATTTTGAGCTTGATTTTAAGTTCAATTCGAGTCTTCAATGGGGTTGTATGGACATAAGTCCAATTTCGTTTTTTATGCTTTAGATTTCGGTGTGTGCTTGATTGCTAGCTCTAGGGTTGATTTGGCTTTAAAATCTTGCTTGATTGTGTTGATTTTTGTATGGTTTTCATGCTAGAAAAACTTAGGTTGTGTATCCCCATTTTGTTGCCAAAATCTGCCCTAGGCAGCCAAGAAAAATGCATGCTAGTTAGGGCTTTAAATGTTGATGCTTGTATGGATGTATGCTAGAGTAGAACCATTGCAACCCTAGGGGTTTGTTTTAAATTGTGGGTTGCATGGATTGGTTAAAACGGTTTTTGGGCTTAATGGGACGTTAGAAAACGTTGTGTGTTTGAATCGTAGGCTCCCAAAGTGATAGGTCGAGTTAGATTCACGAAATAGGACGTAAACCGAACTTAAATCCAAAACTGCCCAGGTTCGGAGTAGACTCTGACCAGTTTTGGAAAAGTGAAATTTTGGGGCCTTTAGAGGCCGAATGGGTTAAAACTCAAAACATGAAAGTTTCTCAAAACAAGTTTTCCTAGAGGACAACGTGGACGGAATATCAAAATAAGGCTCCAACGGCCTTCGTTTTCCACAAAACCCGTGGCTGATCCCTGGGGCCAGTTTCACCCAGATTTTTCAGGATCAGCCGTTTTCAAATGAAATCTGGTATTGATACAGGTAGAATGGGATTTTTTGCAAAATACGAAAGTTTTAGCATTTTTCGAGAGCTACAACTTTTGTGAAGAAAATTTTTTTAAATTCTCGATGCATTTTTAAACTGGGCACGTTTTCTGAGAGGTGCGCAAGGAATCCGAGAGTTCCTTCACCAAAGTTTTACAAAATGTTTTAAAAAAATTGTAAAGTGTTCTAAACCGCTATTTTAGCTACGAAAACTGTTCCAAAGACAGTTTTCGACCCTAAATAACATTTACAAGGAATTATTTCGAAGATCGAAATTTTATAAAGAGTTTTACGAATTTTTAAGAAAAAAAAAATGTTGTAAAAGTGCAAAAGGAAGAAAAATGTGATTTTAAATTTAGAAAATGAAGTTGAGTTAAGAAAATAGATTTCCAAGCTAAAAATGGTAATCAAGCCGATTACGGGCCATAGCCGGGAATAGGACCCGAGTTACCGGGCTTAGGCCCAAAAGGCCCAGAATTGACAAGGGTTGACCAGCAGTTGACCAATTGTCAACTTTGGTTAACCCATAACAAGAAAGAGGTAACCTTAAGGGTTATCCAATGTAACCCTAAGGACTACCATAAGTTTAATGGGCCAAGCAAAATGGGTCAAGGCTATTTACCCAATATGCTATGATAGAATGGTAAAGCCCAAGGTATTAAAAAGAAATCCAATAGAAGATCAAAGAGATAATTAAGAGGTTATCCAACGTAGTCTCTTAAGGGATTAATCAAGTTCAAATTAATCCCCAACAGTAAAAGGCCAATTAGGACAAGTCAGTTATCTGATAGAGACATACAACTAGGTTATAGTAGGTATGTTGGTTAGGGTACCAATATTCTACAATCAGAAACAGAATCTCACCTATGTCCTTTCTCGAGCAGGAGAGGACGTGTAGCTGTACTCCGAATTAAGACAGCGAGAGTGAGAACTTAGCAGGAAATGAGGTAAGTACAACTCCGCCTACAGCATAGGCTTTAGTTGATGCTTACCCTAGTAAAGTTAGATGCATGCTAAAGGTGTATGTTATGAAATGCTATATGCTGCTAAGTGATGCTGTGCAAAATGTTAATTGCCATGTTAATTGTGCTAGTATGCCATGTATAGAAAGCATGATCAAGTATGATTTAATGTTCAGTATGAGTTAGGATTATGTGACATCACGATTGCATGTTCACTAAATTCCTACAAGATAAATAAACTCAAGATCGAGTTAAGATAAGATAAGAAAACATAAGAAGGCAAGCGAGCTTGCCGGTGTAGTTCCACCCGTCCGAGGTCGGGTTGGACTATGGTTTGAGTTGGAATGGGCTGGCCGCCCCAACCACTCCATAGTCGCGCGCCGGGTACGAACACCAAGGTAAGGGCCCTAAAGGAAAGATAAGCTAAGAAAGTAAATACGAGCATAACTGGACCATGCATGTATAGGCATTGTTAGTTTATGCTATTATGACTGATGTTATGTGATTATTAATGGCTATATATGTTAAGTTAGAAATGTATTTCGATATGGTTGCATGTAAGTTGCGGACGAGACAGTTGTACTTGCTGAGTGAAAGCTCACTGTCTTACGTCTATGCTGTAGGTAAGCAGCCGGTCAGCAATGCATGATGCAAGGTGGCGAGGCGTGGTGGGGCAAGCTGTGAAATCGTGGGACTCTATGCCGCTACGCGTTTTGACTTTTTGAGTTTTTATAATTACGTAATTATATTTTATTCAGACACCTTTTCTAAGAACACGTTTTAATTCGTGTATAAAAAAAAAAAAGAAATTTCCGCTGTGTTTTGAGCTAATTTATAAGTATGTAAGTAAGTAAGTCAACAGTGTAACGGCCTGTGCAAGGCGGGTCGTTACACATCTGGGTATTACTGGATGTCCAAAGCTTAAAAAGCTTGCCTCGTCCCTTACCAAGTGGCACAAACTTGGTGCAACACTTATTTCTCACAGGCACAAGTATGTGCTAGATCCCTAATAATTTGTTCTCATGTTTAACTTCCTTGTCGAATTTAGAGCTCTCTCAAACAAATATTAGGAGAATACCTGAAAACATCAAATTTTCTAAGCTGCTTAAATTGGGCATAAGAGATTGCAGGTTTCTCCAATCTCTACTGACTATAGAGATAGTTGATGCAAGTGGATGCACGTGACTGAAAATGGTGTCAAATTCATTAACTGCGCTCACACAACCACCTACAGATCGTGTTAATCTTGGGGTCGCTTTTTCATTTATGGATTGCTTAAAGTTGGAACACCAGAACTTAATGTCTGAATTTCAGATGAGAGCTTCGCTCATTGCAACAGAATTTGCATTGAGAAAAACTCCGTATGAGGTATGCCTCTTCTTTCTTTTATTCAAGTAAAATGTTTAATTTTATTTTATCTATATTTGAAATAATTGTGATGTTTTCATGGCACAACCAAGTTATGAACTTTTTATCCCAAATTCGCTATTTCTTGTAACAAATAAATTGATGAAATAACCATGATTTATTCATGCTTTGCTGCAGTCTTGTCCTCCAACTACTAAACTGTGTTATCCAGGGGATAACATTCCGGAGTGGTTCAGCTATCAAAAGAAGGGACGTTCAATTAATATTCGGCTTCCTTGTAATTCCAAATTCATGGGCTTTGCATTTTGCTTTATTCTTTCATGCAAGAAGTACTACAGACGTTACCCTGTAGAAATACATTTAGATGGCGAAATATATGCCAAAACAATCGACGGCGATGAAAGGCACCTACCACATCCCCTGCAGCTATTGCCTTCGAATGCCAAGAACCATGTGTCCATGACTACATTTATGTGTGATGTAGAAAACTTTTACTCTGCAGTAAAGATGTCATTTAACTTCGGAACTGATGAGGAAGCAGAAATAAAAATAAAAAGGTGTGGGATCCGCTTGCTACATGTCCAAGACGCAATTAATGGAATTTGGTATCATCAGCAGTCACTATGTATGTGGGAAATCTAATGTTGTCAGCGATGAGGGCGGACCAAGCTTATCTTGGGAGAGTATTTTAGAGCAGCTGTGTCACTTTCAGGTTTCCTCATCAAGAAAGAAACTTCGTGAGAAAATATGGAGCTCCAACTTAAACCACTGGTACAAGATACTATGCTGGCAGCTTCTTAGCAAGAGAAAGAGGAAGTGGAGTTTGAAATTGAGGAAGAGCTGCTTTTTGTGGCCCCAAAAAAGGTAATGGTTGCTTTTTTTCTTTTTTTATACAAATTCAATTCCAAATTATCAAATTGATTTTAACAAATTAATAGTTTAATTGGTATCGATCTAAGTTAGGACGTCCCAATTAGGTTACCCTCTACCAAAAAAAATACACCCAATTTTACTATGTAAAAATAAAAATATACCTATAATAAGTTTGGGTTGAAAAAGAAACACAATAAGATTATATTTTTATCTTATCATAATTCATACTATTGGGTCACACTATTGCAACCTCATATTGTGACATATTATTTAATTAAAATTTAATATATTTTTAATTGTCACATCATTAGAATTTAGCATATCATAACTTTAGGTTAAATTTATAACAAAAGCTTTAATACTACATAGGAAATCTTGATGAATTTCCTTAAGTTTATTTCATGATATAGATTTCAAAATTTTTTTTAATATTATTTTTATCTTATAAAATAAAATTTATAATTAATATAAAATTTAAAATCTACATCTGGAAATAAACCGGAGGAAATCCAAAATAATCTTCCAACCAAAAATAACAATAAACCAAAGATCTTTGTGAGAGGAAGGAACGGAGAGGGAGAGAGAGAGAATAGTGATAGAGAGAGGGAGATGGCTCATAACGCATAGAAAAAATTTAAGAGGATTAATTTTGGGATTAAATGGAAATTAAATTTAGGAAATTGGCTCTTGATAGGTGGGGGATGGCTGTTATTAGAGTGTGAAAATGTGTGAAAGAAAAAGAAAAAAATTTGGGCAACTTCTAGCATTTCCGCACCTATTTTCATACATAGTAAATTGTTTGGTGACTAGCAAATATTCAGAGAATATACTAGCCATAACTTCGTACTCTGATGTCAAATTTATGCTAATGAGTAGGCATTGGAACAATTATGAAGTGCTCTATAATTTTATATAAAATAGAGAAATAATTTCGGACATTGAGAGATACACAATTAAGCATGAAGTTAACGTCATGAAAAATGGGTCATTTTTCGTAAAAGGAAAGATCAAGGAAAACTTTGAATTTTCCTAGAATACTTATTTCCATAATTTAGAATATAAAACACATCATGTTATGATCATATCATAAATCATCAAATTAAAACATGAATTTACAGAAAATTTTCATTAAATAGCATGAACTTGTTCTTGTACATTGTGTACTCGTTGCATGTACTTGTGAAAAATAACCCAACACAACAGTAAAATTAGTTAAATATAATACCATTACATTTCCTATGTTAATTCCTAACATCTAATTTGTAACAATATTGTTAATTAAAATTTGGGTCGTTATAATTCTCTACTGTCTTTTAGTTCTCTTGATTTAGTCCCATTGTGTCCAATAGAAAAAGGAAAAGCACCTAAATGTCACAAATTTAAAGACCATTGCACCAACATGACACAAAAATTTAATACTAGACCAATATAACACAAAATTAAATTAAAGTTAACTAAATTTTGGGTCATGCTAGTCAAGAGTGGAGATTTTGTGTCATATTAATCAATAAATTAAAAAAAAAAGGTTATTTGGGTAATTTTCTCAATAAGGGAAAATGAGTTGCTTCTTTCCTTTTTGCTAGATTTTGTTCTCTTGATTTTCATTTTAGCATTGGGGAAATAATATAAGATAATTTATGCATAAGTTGCTTCATCCGATATTTAGAGTAGAGTACACAAATTTGAATGTTTTGCCGTTTAGGAATGGACTACTTTGTTACTATGGTTGTAGTTCTTAGTTATAATTCACCGAAAAAAAAAAAAAAAGAGTAAATAAAGAAGCCTGTATCTTCTAGGCAATTGACCATTCATGCCTGCTTGTAAATTATCCTTTGCAAGCTATCGGAAACAAAGGGGGAGATTCGATAATTATTTTGTGCAAAAAGAGCCATTCTATGATAGTTGTTTATGTTTATTATCTATCATTGGAGGAGTTCAGAAGAAGATATAATTGAGTTCAATGTTGATCATGATCTAGTTAGTGAATAATGCAAAAGGAAATCCTAGAGACTAAATATTTGTGTTCTTGTTATAACTTGTGCATGACAATTGCATCTAATCAAAGAAAAAAGCTTCTAAATTATGAAATTCCACATTCATATAAGTAGAGCTTTGTTTTAAACTGTCAAATTTATGTTAGATTCTATCAATTTTATATTTAGTTTCATTTTGATGTGACCTTAATCAAATCTAACATTTATAGCATATTATATATTGCTCGAGATTTCATAATATAGAAAGCCTATCTAAATATTACTAAATTTATGTGTTATTGAAACTGACTTGGAATAGAAGAATTATTGGAATTCAAGTTTCACATATTGTTTCTATTTCTTTACAGTGGAGTAATTGACACAAGGTTCTCTCTTAACAATCTCAATCACACCATAAAAACCAAGTTGTATACACAGTACTCGAGGACAGGTATTTACAAAATCGACATTATTTTTCTTTTTACCCTAATAAGATTGAAAGTTTTTCTAAAATTTTTAGGGTAAAATTTTCATTCTATAGGTAGGAGGATGGACATAGGTAGACAAAGGCTTGACTTAGCAATTGTGAGTGGAGCTGGCCATGAATTTCCAATCTTTCAACCAAAACGAGCTTTGATTTTTCTTTTTCTTTTTCTTTTTCTTTTTTTTTTTTTTCTCTTTCTTTTTTCAACTCAGATAATTTTTGGTGTTGGGTCCGCCTCATAGTTAGACAAATTAATGGGACCAAGCCCAATAGTCCTTAAATGTTTTTTTTTTTTTTCCCTTAATGATTGTAAGCATCTAGTGGTATCTAAAGAAAATTTTGTAATTTATTATTAATATAGTGGAAGTTGATATCGGCCTATAGTCCCGTGGTTTTTTCCTTCGTGTTGAAGGGTTTTCCACGAAAAAAATCGGTGTCCCTTGTGTGGTTGATTATTTTGATTTATTGTTGCTTTGATTGGTTTATTGGCTTTGCTGCATTTTATCACATAGAGCAAAAGGTTTAATTGGTAGTTCTCCCAACATTTGGTGGGGAAAGAATTGCTGAAATCATGATGATGGTGATTGAAAACAGGGTTTGATCGAGAAAGACTGATTGGATAGGGAAAACGTAAACATATAATTGATGGCTTAGTGATGAAGGAATTAGATTAGGAACCGTTACCATATAAATGAAAATTCAAGTTTAGTTACCGACATTCTCATGAAATTCATTTGTCTTGAAGATTGAAGTGAATTGGGGAACACAAACAAATTTTAATCAAATTTTTTATTCTACTTGAAAATTGTTCAAAGCAAGATAAATTAGGATCTACAAATGTTTTATTGATTGTATTTGCCAAGATTATGGACTTTCTTGTAAAGACACTAAATTCCTCAAAATAAATGACAACCATGAATAACAAAGACTACAAGTTTTTCATTATTATACTCAAGTGAGTAATTTCTTTACTAGACAAATTTTATAGTCTATTGATTTTGTGGTAAGGCCAGAGATATTGGATCGAAAAACTTGCTATTTCTGTAAAATAAAATGAAACTTAACTTTAAGTGTCTTAAAAAGTGAGCATTTTTGCTTGGTACATACACAAAATTGTTCATCTCAGACCATTACATTAAGAAAAATAAGATTACTTTAATGCATCGTTGAGACCCGGAGGCATTCCGAGACTCTGGGCAAGATCACTCATCCTTTCCTTCATAGCCTGAGGATCAACGAGGTAAAGTATTTCATTTAGCAGCAAAATACAATAATTTTTTTTTTCTTTTTTTCCTTTGATTGAATAAACTGAGAAATTCTCCCCTGAACACTTTTTTGGTGTGCATCCTTGTATTCCTCAGTAATCAAAAGAGAGAGTTTTTGCATTACAAATTGGGAATATGTAAAAATCATTCCCTATTGAGCACCTCATGAAATCTTCCGAATTGTCATGCTAGACTGCCAAATTCGGAGCAACAAGGTGCTGATCACGAGTTTACTTGCAAGTAATAAGCCCAGATGATGATAAAATGAGTGGTAAAATTAGCGATGACCAAGTAGAAATGAGTTACTAACATGCCCAAATGAGAAAGGGAAAAAAATGATGGTAAAATCAGTAATGAAAAAGTATTAACTTGCCACTTTGGGTCTCAGGCACGGCCAAAGTAAAATCCGTTGTAAAAACACTTTAGAAACCTCTTTTTTTATTATTTACAAAGAATTGAGAGTTATATTTGTATGTTTACCAAATCATAATGGAATGTAATGCGAAAAGTAATAGGTTTGAACTGTAAAGAAAAGGAATAGAAATGGGTATCTATATTGATTATCTTTCAAGGTTTCCTTATCTATTAGGATGGGGAAATAAACTCTATTTCCATCTCAAGTGTTTACTGAACTTAGGAATAAGAATCTCATCGATTTAAATATTAAATTGTCTTCGTGCATAATTAAATAACTATTTGAGATCATTGGCTCCCTAGGAAATACAAGTTAATTTAATGTTTATTCCAAAGAACCAGGAAATAACACCAAGGGAAAGGGAAACACTAGAGAAAAGTAGAACTCTATAAGCCAAAACAATGGATCTTTCATGATACTTGATTGATAATCAATCTAGGTGTAATATCCCGAATTTTTATGACTCATGATTTCCTTTGAGACAAGGAAAATTTAAAATTGAAACATGTATGACGATATAAAACTCATGATATGAGTTAAATATCAGTAAATGTTTGAGTTCTCATTTAATTAATTATGAGACTCAATAAATAGTTACTTAGACATGTATAGGGCTTTTTGTGATAAAGGCATCACAAAAATTCATGACTTTATGTTGGTCAAAATTTGACCGGAAAAGTCAAAGTTTGACCAAAAAAGTCAAAGGTTGACCATAGAGGTCAAAGGTATGACGGTCCTATGATACGATAAGCAGTATGAAAAATATACTGTGAAAAACCGTCATTATAGATAAGATAGGAAGATTTATATTCAAAACCACCATAGAAAAATCAAGCACACCAAGAAGGATATTAAGGGCAAAAAGGTTTTAAGAAATAAGAAAAATTTTTATACAGTCTGATTTTACTAAGATGAATTCTGGGCTGCAGTCAGTGCAACAATACTGTATTATAAGTGAAAACAGTATTGGAAATATCTGTGTTAGCATGAAATGGACTGCATATTAAGGAAAAAGCCAAACAAGGCCTAAAAGGTGGACACCTCATCAAGGATAATTATATAATTTTTTGAATTAAGAAAAGGTGGAAAGAAATCAAAAACTTATCCACCAAGCAACCATTATGGCCGGCCACATGTAACGGTAAAATTGTAAATATTTTGTCCTTAGGGGCTAAAATGTAATTTTTAAAAAATAGGTGATGTAAGCAAGGTGATGTCATCAAGATGATGTCATAATGATACAAGAACTTACCAAGTAAGGGAGACTCATGGCCGGCCACATGTTGGGCCAAAATTGCAAATATTTTATCCTTAGGGGTCAAAATGTAATTTTTGGAAAATAGGTGATGTAAGCATGATGAGGTAAGCATGATGATGTCATAATTTTGCTTGGAGAACAAGGCCATGGCCGGAAACATGCCACTTGGAGGGCATTTATGCAAATATTTTTGCATTAGGGGTCAACATGTAATTTTTGGAAATAAAAATAAATCCAAAAATTAAGGATTTTTCATCTATAAATAGGTGAAGGGGCAGCTGATTTTGCTTAGAAAAAAATAAGGAAACACCCCAAAACTATGGCCAAAAAAATTCTCTCTTCCTCCCCCTAAAATTCGAAGCCAAAAAGGAAGAGAAAAGAAAGGAAAAGAAAAAAAAAAGTGAGGAAGGAGATGATCTAGAGAGTGACCGGACTTGGGTGAGGCAGCCATTAAGGGGCTGAAAATTTTTGGAACCCATAGGCCAAGGAGAGGACGGTTGTTGAGGAGATCAAGGGGAAAAAGTTTGGACCAATCCCAAGTTCAATCTTGGTGATTAAGTGAGGTAAAATCCCTTTTCCCTAAGCTTTTAATTAATTTAAGCTTTAAATTGGAGATTTAAGTGTATTTCAAGCCTTGGATGTAAGAGCATAAGCTCATCCTATTTTATTGCCCTAGCTTAGAAATTTTTAGATATGTGCTTGATTAGGTTAAGGGTGGTTTGATTTATGGTATGCATGGTTTTATGCTTGTGCTTGATTAATTTTTTGAATTGCATGCTAGGTGTTTGATAAGTTGTATGTCTCTAATTAAGTTTAAGAATGATGTTGAATGGCATGCTAGGTTGCTAGAATAGATCTTGATTGAATGGTATGGTTTGATGCAACCTAGAAATCATGCAAAACCTTAGGTGATGCAATTTTGTAATGGGTTTGCATGAAAATGTTTGGTTATGCATAGAAAATATATGGATGCATGATGACGGAACTTTACATTAGAAAACACTGCATGACTGCTTTCTGGGCTTCCGCTTGTTCGGTTGAGGTAGTTTGCGCGAATTAGGATGTAAAACGAACCTAACAGAGGAAACTACTAGATTAGGGTGAAAATTGGCCAGTTTTTTGGAAAGTGAAATTTGAGGTCTTTAGAGGCCGAATTTGAAGAAAGTTAAAACTACAAAGTTGTAGAGAAGAGTTTTTACTAGTGTGCAACATGGATGGTTTTTGAAAATAAGGCTCCAATGGCCTTGGTTTTTACAGAAATCCAGACCTGACCATGTCTAGACTTCATGCACGGCCAGGCAGGTTCAATAAGGAAAACAAGTAGGTTAAAGGCCGAACTGGGTCTTAAGTAAAACATGAAAGTTGTAGGGCTTTTCAAGGTCTAAAACTTTCATGAAGACAACTTTTTCAGATTCGACCCAGATTTTTAAATAAAAATTGGATTTCAAACACTGTGTAGGACACAGGAAATTCTGTACAGGATTTTCTAAAACAGTGCAGGAAAAGGACATTCCTGCACATACACTGATAATTGGCAGTGAGAAACTGTTCCAAAAGCAGTTTCCAATACTTAGCAATTTTTACAAATCCTACTCAAGAGATACAATTTTTACAAGTTGAACTAAGGATTTTTGTATAATAAGAACAAGTTTTTCTAAACAAAGGGAAACAAGTTTTTAGACAAAAGTTATCTTAAAACTTAATAATAATATGAGGACCAAAGGTAATCAGAAAGGATACCTGAGTTACTGGACTGGGCCCAAAGCCCAAAGTTGCCCATAGTAAACCAATAGGAAGTTGACCTAAGTGGACCCAAGTTAGCTCACACCAAGGGTTACTTAATGTAACCCAACATGCTACTAAGTTTATATTGGGTCTAGAATCTAGGGTTACTCCTTGTAACCCAATGAATTATGAATGATAAGGTTTAGGCCCAAGGTTAGGAATGGTAACCTAACACTATTCATGTGTGTTTGGGTTTAATACGCAAGGTTACTCTGAGTAAGCAAACAAGTTATCATGAGGTAATGTAGGGGGGACATATGACTAGGGTTACTCATGGATGTTGGTTAAGATACCAACATCATATATAATGATTTATGGTAAGATAGGATAACCTTATCTTACACCTTAATTGAAACAGGAATAGAACCTGTTGATGTACCATGTTGGAGCTTTAAGTCAAGAGCATAGGACCTCAGGTAAGTACAAACCTCACATGCGGTATGGAAAATAGTAATCTATTTTCAAGAATGCTATGACATGTTTTTCATGTATGCTATGCTATGTTAAGGATGCCATGTTTACAAGTATACCATGTTTTCAAAAATGTCATATTTTCAAGAATGCCATGTTTTCAAGTATGTCATGTTTTTAAGAATGTCATGTTTTTAAGAATGCCACGTTTTCAAGAATGTCACGTTTACAAGTATGCCATGTTTTCAATAATACCATGTTTTCAAGAATGCCATGTTTTCAAAGAATGCCATGTTTTCGAGATATGCCATGTTATGGTTAAAATGCTAAGTTATGATATGATATAGTGACATCATGAGGTATGTTCACTAATGTTAAACCACATGGTAAAAACACACAAGTAAGGTGTCGTACCAACCTCCCAACAGGTGGAGGATTATTCATGTTCAAGTTCAATGATTCCCAGAATTGTTAGGGACCTTGCAAACCTTAACTTTCTCTAGAGAGCACGCATTCGGTACGTACATAAGGGGCCCACATGTTAAAGCAAGATAATAAGTCCAAGTAAATAATTGATCACAAAAGATTCATAATTGGACATAAATGGGTTATGCATAAATTATATGATGTGTGACATGTTTTGTGAGATTATGTTTATACTTGCTGGGCAAAAGCTCATCAGCATATTCCATACTGTAGGTAAAGGTAAAAAGCCTGCAGCTTTACTTGGTGGGCTATGGGGATGATGCAGCAAGTGAAGGGTGGTGTAGGATACCACTACGCAGATTTTCCGCAAACTGTTTAAATTATGAAGTTATACATGTATGATTAAGAAACATGTTACGTTTCATGTATGTAATATTTTCAAATTACGATTTTAAAATGAAGTTCAAAAAGAAAAAGAAAGAAGAAAAAAAATTTTATTCTGAAATTTTGCTGATTAGTCTAAGTATTAGATTTAGAAACTAAGTTAAGTACGTTAAGTAATGGTCCACATTTACGTAGTTAATTCTACGTGGATGATCGGGATGTCTAAGTTAAGAAATCATGGTAACGGCCATACGTACTAGAGCAGAATTCGGAGCGTTACACCAGGACTACCAAAAGTACCCACAAAAGAAAAAAAGGACCATGCATTTTCATTTGTCAACAAAGACATAAAGCAAGATTATATGTAAGAATATATATATATATATATATATATAAACACATATATACGTATATACATTAACCATTCAAAGCAAAAACACAAGGTGAAGTAAATTGTGGACACTTACTTCTGGTCCTAATTCCATTGCTGCTTCAGTGATCTCCGTGCGTATAGGTTGTTGGTTCCCAGATAGTGTTGCCTACATGGTAGTGATCAAGTTACAACCTTTATTTATGCTTATGAAAGAAGCAGGTCCAGTGCATATAAACAAAGTTAAAGTCAAAGATTACAAGGATTTTCTGTTCTTCCTATAGAATAAAAATGTAGATTTCCGGAAAGTTTAGGGAGGATGGCAGGCATAAGATCAAATGATTGAACTCATGAAAACTAAGTCCACTTTTTCAGTAATTAATCTCCAAATTCCAAAAGAAGATTTACAAGAATAAAATTTCACACAATTTCTAGCACCATAAACAAATTGCATACTTGCAAGAAAAAGATACCTTCATTAGCTCACCTTCATAGTAACCATCAATCTCTGTTCTGCAAACATAACAAGAAAAAATAGGAAAATTTAGACATTAAATTACATCGCAAACAAAGTAATTTTCTCATATGCGGCTAGTTCTTTTTGTAATGCCCCGACTACGTAGGGTCGTTACCATACATACTTGTACTACTTCTTGATTTTAATAACTTAAACTCACTTGGAAATTCGAGAATAAATTTTTTTTTTTAAACATATGTAAATAGATTAGTTCACAGAGTAAACTTGCCATACATATATACTGAAATGTAGAGACATACTCAAGTCTTCAACACCATACATACTGTATAACATAATTTGTTTTTGAGATATATATATATATATATATAAACATCTCAACTCAAAAGAGCTTGCGAAAAACTTGCGTAGTGGTATCCCACACCGCCTTTCACTCGCCGCATCATCCACATGGCTCACCAATTACGCTGCAGGCTTTTTACCTACAGTATGAAATATACTG
This sequence comes from Ficus microcarpa, assembly GCA_025413485.1. NCBI lineage: Eukaryota > Viridiplantae > Streptophyta > Magnoliopsida > Rosales > Moraceae > Ficus > Ficus microcarpa. Next base: position 105,399 of record JAINRI010000040.1, read on the forward strand.
ATGAGCTTTCGCCCAGAAAGCACAAACATAATCTCACAAAGCATAACAAATGTCGTGTACTAATGCATGAGCCAATTATGTTCAATTATGAATCTTTTATGATCAATTATTGACTTGAACTTATTATCTTGCTTTAACATGTGGGCCCCTTGTGTACGTACTAAAAGCGCGCAATCCTCAGAAAGTTAGGGTTTGCAAGGCTCTTAACAATTCTGGACATCATGTATACCTCCACGATCTGGCGGAAGGTCTTGGTAACTTGAAACTTGTAACTTGAAACATGTATCCTCCACCTGCCGGGAGGTTGGTACGACACCTTACTTATCTTGTTTTAGTCTTAGTCTTGTTATAAGACTAAGATTCTTTACATGCAATCTTATTAGTTATGATGCATGTGATACATAGACATGGCATGACCACAAATCATGGCATAACTTGATGTGTCATAGCTTAACATGACCTTAATGTGGCATACTTGTAGACTTGGTATACTTGAAAAAATGACATACTTGTAAACATGGCATTCTTGAAAACATGACATACTTGAAAACATGGTATACGTGGCATAGCATAACATAGCATACTTGAAAATAGTATTTACTATTTTCATACTGTAGGTGAGGTTTGTACTTACCTGATATGCTATGTCTTAGGTTTCGTTGCTCCAATTCAGGTCGTAACTACAGGTTACTTCCTGCTATTTAAAAGAATATAGGATAAGGGTCCTATAAATCATAATCATAAAAATATTGGTGACCTAATCAACATTCATACACAATCTTAGTTATATGTCCCCCAATTATACACATGATAACTCATTAGGTTACATAGGGTAACCTTGGTTACTAAGCCCATACATACATAAGTAGGGTTAGGTTACCACCGTAACCTTGGGCCTATGTCTTAATATCCTTAATCCATAATCCATTGGGTTATTATAAGTAACCTTAGAAGTGGTCAAACCTGGTCAACCAAAGTCAATATCTTATAGGTCAAACTTGGTCAACTAAAGTCAACATCTTAGTCAACTAAAGTCAACATCTTACGGGTTAAACTTGAGCTTTGGGCCAAGCCCAGTAACTCGGGTATCCTTCCCGGTTACCATCCGTTATCGTTTTGTTACTAAACTTTGGCTTTAAAAAATCCTCTTTCCCTTATCTTGGAAAATTTGGCCATTTTAATCCGAAAATCCTTTGATTAACTTATAAAAATTTGTGGTTCTTAAAGTGGGGTTTTATAAAAATTATTAAGGGCTGAAAACTGCCATTGGAAAAATTTTCACAGTCAAAACATTGGTGTTGGTGCAAAAATACACTTTTTCTGCATTGTTTTAGAAAATCCTGTGCAGGAATTTCCTGTTTCCTACACAGTTTTTAGAAATCTATTTCTGTTTAAAAATCTGGAGTGAATTTGAAAAAGTTGTCTTCATGAAAATTTTAGATCTCAAAAAATCCTACAACTTTCATGTTTTGCAGAAAACCCAGTTCGGCTTCTAACATGCTCTTATTCCCTATTGAACCCACCTGGCCGTGCATGAAGTCTAGGCACGCTCAGGCTCGGATTTTCATAAAAATCGAGGCCGTTGGAGCCTTTTTTTGGAAAATTGTTCGTGTTGCCCCCTAGGTTTTTTCTACAACTTTTATATTTTATGTTTTTCCCAATTCGGCCTCTAAAGACCTCAAATTTCACTTTCCAGAAAACTGGCCAGTTTGTACCCAAACTGGCAGTTTTCGTTCTTAAATTCGTTTTACGTCCTATTTCGCGCAATCTAACTCAACCGAACAAGCGGGAGCCTAGAAAGCAGTCATGCAGCGTTTTCTAACGTCCCAATCCAACTTTCATGTGACCTGATCATGTCCATGCAAACTATTAACGAAATTGTATCACCTAGGGTTTGCATGGGTTCTATGTTCAAACAAACCATACCATTCATTATATCAACCTAGCATGCTCATATAACATCGTTCACATACTTGGGGACATACAACTACATCAAGCATAAAACATATAAACCCTAAGTTCAAGCATCTAAAGCATAAAATCATGTATACTGAGCAAAATAAACCACCATATCCTAAATCAAGCACTAAACCTACATATTTCTAAACTAGGGCAATTAAAATAAATTGAGCTTATGCTCTTACAAATTTCAACTTGAAATACACTTAAATTTCAAATTGAAGCTCAATTAAAAAGTTTAGGGCTAAGGGAAAGTTACCTTGATCAACACTAGAAGTGGGTTAGGGTTTGGTCCGAAATTTCTCTCCCCCCTTTGGTCTCCTCCAACAACCGGCCTTCACCCTCCAATGGGTTCCAAAAATTTTTTGGTCACTTGGTGGTTGTTCCCACAAATTTCGGCTACTTTCCTTCTCCTTTCTCTCTTCACTTTCTTTTCCCTTTTTTCATTTCCCACAACCGGCCCCTTAACCTAAAATGGGCACCAAATTTTTTTCAAACTTTATTTTGTGGTTCTAGTTGAAATCCGACCACCCCCCTAAAGTTCTCCCTTTGAGTTTTTAATTTTTCTCTCTTCTTTCTTTCCTTCCTTGCTTCGGATTTTTGAGAGGAAAAATGGGCATGATTTGGCTAGATTTCACAATTTTTGTGAATAAAATGGCCAACACCCATCACCTATTTATAGGTATTGGAGAATTTCTTTAAATTGCATAAAAGTCCTTGATGAAGCAAGATTTTGCACAATTGCCCCCTTAGGTGGTTGGCCAACTCACCCTCTAGAACACTCCCAAATTCTTTCCATCTTTTCTTTAATTAATAATGATATCATAATTTGGTGATAAGGTGATGTCATCCTTCAAAGGCCTTGTTTGGCTTTTTCTTTAATATGCAGTCCACTTTTAGGCTAACACATATATTTTCAATATTATGCTCACTAATACACAGTATTGTTATACTGTACTGCAGTCCAACATTCATCTGTGTAAAAATAGACTGTATAAAATTTTTCTTATTTCTTAAAACCCTTTTGCCCTTTATTTCCTACTTGGTGTGCTTGATTTTTCTATGGTGGTTTTAAATCTTAATCTTGTTATCTTGTCTGTAATGACGGTTTTTCGCAGTATATTTTCCATACTGCTTATCGTATTACAGTACTGTCATATTTTTGACTTCTATGGTCAACCTTTGACTTTTTGGTCAACTTTGACTTTTCCGGTTAAACTTTGAACAACATAAAATTATGAATTTTAGTAAGCCTTTTTCCATAAATGACTTCATGCATGACTAAACAATTACTTATTGAGTCTCACAGCCAATTGAATGAGAACTCAAACATTTACTGATAAAATCATGAATTTCACATTGATATTCATAATTTTCATGAAACATTTTATAAACACATAATACGGACTTAAATTTCTTTACATGCAAGGAAATTACGAGTCCGTAAGAAAAATTCGGTTATTACACTTTTTGTACTTTAACTGTCTAAACTTGGACAACCATCTGTGCCTTCTTCACAGTCGCAAAGAGGTTTTGCATGTTTCCGAAAACCCCTGCCTAAAACAATTTGGCATAACAAAATGTTAATCTCAACTAACAGATCTGAAATTGAGAGGCAAAATAACCAGAAACCAGTTACTCAATGAAAATGCGTTCACAATAATAACGGTGATGATGAACATGATTCATAACTCACAAGCACCATCTTATAGTAGAAATTATTCATGATGCCCAAAAGCCAATTAAAAAAAAAGAACAGAACAAAACAAAAACAAAAACAAGCTATCTAGCATTTTCCTCACAAAACTAACATCTAATTGGATAGCTGGCATGACAAAAATGCTTAAGATGGCGCTTAACCTTAATGTTTTGTCTAAAGTTTCTCAAGTTAAACAACAAAATCAATGTGAATACAAATAATTTGATGACGAATGTTGATATTGGATTGGCCCCAAAATTTTACTACCATAATATATACAAGAATTTATCCAGGCCAGGATATTGAAAATAGCAAGTAAAAACCAAAGAAATGGGAATCATGGAAAAAGTTCGTTAGAATGTAACCTCATCAACTATTTCGCGCATAAACCAAGTCAATATAACTTTAGGTCAACAAGGGCTATGAATTTTGCGTACATAGATCAAAACCTGCCTGAATCACAGTGTTAAGTAAACACAGGAATAAGAGGCACGTGGTTAACCTTTGAAGAAGCATCATCTCCCTGATTATTTTCCCTCTTCCCTCCAAATAGACCGCATGCACCAAGAGATCTACGATTATGCCTGATATATGAACACCCATACCACGGAACCTGCTTACCAGCTATGTTTGCAGTTGAGCTTATGTTACCTGTTCAATGAAAAATAGAAAAAATTTAAACCAAAATTTTAACATATTATGCAATAGATATTCCAACAGAAAACTCCCAAAGTAGCTAAAAGTACTTCCAATGAAAATGAGGTTGCAAACTTGTAAGTAAGCGTTCTCTATCTAAATCAAATTACAAAGACACCCCCTCAACTGAAATCAGTATCAACTTACCCCTTTGACTTTTCAAATGTGCCAACGGGCAACGACACCCCTAAACTTGATATAAGTGGCATCAATAGTCCATCCTTTTGTTTTTCATTCAAAAACTACCATCAGGCACATGATTGCCCCGAAAATCTTCTATCCACTTGTCTATTGAAATTTAGAATGTTTTAATACATCTCTTTAATCTAAGCCATTCGATTGGACATCACTTTAATTCTCCAACATCCATTCACCATACAACATTAAAATAAAATCACCCAATAGAGTAAATGAAGTAAAAACTTAACAGAACTTAATCCTTGTCCAAATTAAACAATACTAGGAAAAAAGATAAACTCAAAAATAGATATCATCGCACATTAACATGATAAGCCCCCCCAAGAGAAAAACATCTTCCAATTTTTCAATCTCTCTTGGGTTCTTCAATTCCAGCTAAGATTGCTACAAAAATTAGAAGGGTAAAAAAAAAAAAAAGTGTAAGAAAATATAAAGTTAAAAACGTACAAAAACCAAAACACAATATATAGAGGAGACAAACAACTCCTAAATGGAAAGACGCGACAACAGGAAGAAAATGTCGATTCAAAGGCAACAATGTCTAGATATAATCAAAACATCTCAGTCTCTAGAAAAAAGTATCTTGTATGATAAATGATATATAACTTCTTTAAGAATTATAATATAAATATATGGGTTGGATTAGATTTATTCGATTTTCAAAATTCACATATGATATCTAATATAATTCAATTGGATGAGTAATATTATCATCCAAATTTATTTCTATTAAATATATTTTTAAAAAATTAGATTGACTCGGTTGAATATATTAGAGATTGAATCTTGTGTCTATACCTACAGAATAGGCCCTTAATTTAGTGAAGAGGCAATGAATTGGAATACTTCTAATCATTTTGTATGATATTATAAAAATTAAATTTGAGGAGTTTTACAATCAGACACGATGGGGGTAAAAATTTTAAACCGTCAGATGAGTTTTAAATGGTCGAGATTGAAAAGATTCACCAAAATTATTGTGAAATACATGTGTATGATAATATTTATTTATTAAAAAAAAAAAAAAAAAAAAGAACCATTGTCTCCGACTCTCCATGAACACCGAGCAAGGGCAACGGTGGTGGTCGCTCCCGGAGCGAACCCGGCCAGGCCACAGTGGCGACGGTGCCAGCATTCTCGATCGTCGACCGCCCATCCCATCTCGCAAATGGCCTAAGAAACTCTCGATTTGAAGCTATTCGGCCGGTGTTTGGGCGGAGCCGCGGAGGAGAGTGAGGGGTTTTCACGATCGTCCAGATCCGGCACAGGTCTCACCTCCGTCGCCGCTGTGAGCCCACTCCGCCGTGCTTGGCCTTCGAGCCCCCTCCACTGCGTAGCCATCAAGCCCACTCCGTCGCGGAAGCAAGGGAGGTGCTGAGTTAAAACTCCGCCAGATCTATGCTACCCAGTACCCACGATGGCGCCGCTCGCAAACCCTGGATGGGTCCCTAAGAAGATGAGTTGACAGGCAGTGGCTACTGGGGGGGAGGAGGGAGTGTGATTAGTGGAGAGGGCGGCTGCCGGAGGGCGTCGATGTTCGGTGACTTGAGATCGTGAGCTTGCCGGCATCCACAACATCGTGAGCTCGGATCTCCGTTGCCGCCCGTCCCTTCCACATCCTCGCGAGATTTTTCCGGTCCGGCAGTTCCTCCCACCTCCTCGCCACATCGCCGGAGAAGGAGACCGGACATCGTGCGAAGGTGTTAAGAGTCACGACCAACCGCAACGAGAGATTGTGATTCTCTCGCCATCAATCTCCTTTCTATCGCGAGATTGGGAGACACCGAAGCTCGTCGGAACTCGTGGACGAAGACGGCGCCGTTACGGTCTCAATTTGCACGCCCATCGTTGTTAGAGTCCTCACCGATGAAGATCTGTCAGTGACGATGGCTTTTGAGATCCAGCGTGCTCGCAATTTCACCGGAATCGAAATCTCATTCGCGATTCCCACCGTTGCGAGGCTGAGATCGGTGAGCTCTTGGCGGAGATTGAGAAGCTTGGAGCGGAGGTTGAGTCTTCTAATGATGAAGCAGAGCCGTCATCGGTGACAACGACAACGAAGAAATGATGCTGGCAACTGTGACGGCAGATTCCGATCGACAACAATGGTGGATTACCGGCGACGACTCTGCAGAGGTGAAGAGAGAAGAGAAGGTTGATGATTTGAGGGTCAGGGGTATTTTTGGGTTTTTATATTTTTAGTTTATTTCATTTAAAAAATTTAGAATCCAGACTTTGGATTTCTTTATATTAACATTTTCTATGAAATTCGGGTGACAATAACATATTTTTTGTCGAATACTAGAGTTCGTCTGGTAGATATTTAACAAACCTTCATGTCATTATCTTTGTCTTTGTATGTAATTTTGTATGAAAATTTTATCTTTGATTGAAAACAAAAACCATTTTTTAATTTGTCCACGGTATGCTCCATTCAATAAAGGATCATATTTCTCAAGTAATTTTTTTTTTTCCAGATTATTATGACCCAAAACTCGGCAATACCTCTACTTTATTTTCCTACCCATTGCTTCTGGTCCGTTATTTCATTAAAACGACACTTAGTAATTTTTTTATACAATATTATAACAATTAAATTTCTATAAAATGATACTTATAATTTTTTATACCTTATTATAATAATGAATTGATTTTAATATATTATTTTGTAATGATACTTATCCTTTATAGTAATGGATCTAAATAAACAAAAACAATCATACAAAAATTAATTATTAATTATAAGATTTTAATTATAAGATTTTAAATATAATGTCATAATTACAGGATTTATCATTTCTTATTTTCTTATATATTTTCTATGGCCACAAGTAGGGTAGTCAAAAAGCTCGACACATAGGTAGACCCCACTAATTAATTCCAACACTAAATTCACCCAATTTGTCCGTGGGTAGTGTATAGTTTATTCAACATATGTGGTATGTACACTCCATATGAATGCTGAGTGATATTCTTGAAGGATTTAATTATAAAAGCTTGTTTTTCGTTAGTCTAATATTTCATTTAAAATATTTAGAATTTAGATTTTGGATTTCTTTATATTAACATTTTCTGTGAAGTTTGGGTGACAATAACATATTTTTGTCGAACACTAGAGTTCGTCTAGAAGATGTTTAACAAACATTTATGTCATTATCTATGACCTTTTAATAACGTGTTAAGGATAAGCTAATGCGAGTCCAAACAAAATTTGCAAACTAATATGGTTCGGATGATCCGACGAAAGTGGTGAAAGTCAATATAACTACCTGTAAATAGATTTAACATTTCGTCGGTGTACTCCGATATGTGGCCAGGGTATTGCGGCAGGTTGGGTTATGGTTTGGGTTTTTGGGGTTGATTTGAGATTTTGAGGCTAAACTTGTAATACTTATATCAACAAGGAAAATTCACATTTAAAAGAAAATAAAAAAATTTTAGAAACGTATCAACAAGATGAATTAAGAGTCTAAAAAAGACATAGTAAATAATGGTATTTACATAAAAGTATCATATTTACATGTAAATGTCGAATCAACGGGATGAATTAACAATATAAAAATGACATGATAAATATGTACTGACGTGTAAATATCAAATTATTATGTAAATATAATTATTTCCTAGTAAATCTTGTATTTACTAGTAAATAAGATTATTAACTAAATATTACTTTTCATATAATATTTACAAGATTTTTTTTTACAATCTTTTGTTATTTTCTTAAAAACCTTTTTTTTTTTTAATTCTAAGGATACCCCTAAACTGAACTCAGATCTACCTTCCAAAAAAAAAAAAACATTCCAGATCTGAGCAGTGCTGCTGCCGCCGCTCCCACATCGCCGGAGAAGGAGACCGGACATCGTGCGAAGGTGTTAAGAGTCACGATCAACCGCAACGAGAGATTGTGATTCTCTCGCCATCAATATTGTGAGACACCGAAGCTCGTCGGAACTCGTGGACGAAGACGGCGCCGTTACGGTCTCAATTTGCACGCCCATCGTTGTTAGAGTCCTCACCGATGAAGATCTGTCAGTGACGATGGCTTTTGTATCCAGCGTGCTCGCAATTTCACCGGAATCGAGATCTCATTCGCGATTCCCACCGTTGCGAGGCTGAGATCGGTGAGCTCTTGGCGGAGATTGAGAAGCTTGGAGCGGAGGTTGAGTCTTCTAATGATGAAGCAGAGCCGTCATCGGTGACAACGACAACGAAGAAATGATGTGGCAACTGTGACGGCAGATTCCGATCGACAACAATGGTGGATTGCCGGCGACGGCTCTGCAGAGGTGAAGAGAGAAGAGAAGGTTGATGATTTGGGGGTCAGGGGTATTTTTGGGCTTTTATCTTTTTAGTTTATTTCATTTAAAATATTTAAAATCTAAACTTTGGATTTCTTTATATTAACATTTTCTGTGAAATTTAGGTGACACTAACATATTTTTTTGTCGAATACTAAAGTTCCTCTGGTAGACTGGTAGATATTTAACAAACCTTAATGTCATTATCTGTGATTTTTTTAATAACACGTTAAAGATAGGCTAAGGTGAGTCCAAACAAAATTTGTAAATTAATATGTTATCTGTGACTTTGTTAATAACGCTTTAAGGATCCAAACAAAATTTGCAAATTAATATGTTTGGGATGATTCGAGGAGAGTGATGAAAGTCAATATAATTGCCTGTCCATCCATTTCTTTCTTTGAGAAATTTCCTTAGATATTAGCTGCGACTCTAAAGTGGAGGTCTCTCGTTCACATGTTATCCGTTTTTTTCTCATACTTTCCAAGGGGAATTTCATAGAAGAAAACCGACAAGAAGCTTAATTCAACGATCTTTAATTTCCTGCTCTTCAATATAGGTCATTATTTTCTTTATCCCCAATCTCTTTGTAATTTGCTTTTTTTATTTTTTTCATTGCTTCTGATCTTCTCATTTTCTCTCACCTCATACTCTCTCTCCAATTTCTCTCTAGACTTTTATTCTCATTACTTGTCTAATGCTCTTTATTTATTTATCTTTGCTTTTTTTTTTTTCCTTTATTTTTCTTTGATTATTAACTAAACAAATTATAGGGAGTATATTAAAAAAAAAAAAAAAAAAAAGAAAGAAAGAAGAAGAAGAAAAAGAAGAAGAAGAAAGAAAAGAAGGAGCAGAACCAGATACACGCCTCACAATACCATTATCGGCACTTTTATATATGTATGATATATATATGTGTGTATATATGTATATATATGGTTCTTCTTCAATCACTCGAATGAGATGCTACTTCATTTTAAATTTCTTTTAAACAACTTATATAAATAGTTGATTTAATATAACTTTAGATAAAAATATATGTAACATAATTCAAACAACTTATATAAATAATTGATTTATATAACTTTATATAAAATTATATGTAACAGTTACGATAAAGAATATCATATTACACATAATTTTATATAAAAATTTAAATAAATCAACTGGTTATTATAAGTTATTTAACGGGAAGTTATATTTAAGTGACCATCCCATTATGGGCAAAAGAATTATAAATACCTTTCTATGACCGAAGTAAGATAGTCAAAAAGCTGTTCACATGGTGGGTAGTGTAATGACCCGCCTAGCACAGGTCGTTATCTTGCTTACATACTTACATATATACTGGCTAAAACACAGCAGAAATTTTTTTTTTTAAACACGAATAAAAAGCGTGCAACTTACGAACAAGTCTCGAATAGAAATATATTTACATAACATAGATACTTAAAGTTTCAAAACGCGTAGCGGCTGAAAATCCCACGATTTCACAGTGCGCCTCGCCATACTCCGTCACCTTGCATCATGCATTGCTGACAGGCTGCTTACCTACAGCATAGACGTACGATAGTGAGCTTTCGCTCAGCAAGTACAACTGTCTCGTCCGCATCGCACACATAACCATATAGTGTAATCTAACTGCACATACATATCATCATTCATAATAGCATAACCCACTAATGCCTAACATATGCATGATCCAGTTATGCTTGTATTTTACTTTCTTGCTTATCTTTCTTTTAGGGCCCTTACTTTAGTGTTCATACCCGGCGCGCAACTATGGAGTGGTTGGGACGGCTAGCCCAGTCCAACTTAAACCACAGTTCTACCCGATCTCGGACGGGTGGTACGACACCGACAAACTTGCTTGCCTTTTTTTCTTTTCTTATTTTTTCTTTATCTCATTCTTGAGCTTATTAGTCTTATAGAGATTAGTGAGCATACATCGTGATGTCACATAATCCTAACTCATACTAACATCAATATCATGCTTATCATGCTTTCTCTTAATCAACATTAATCATGGCATACTAACACATATAGCATGGAAAATAGCATATTGAAAAGCATCACATAGCATACCAAAACATTCACCCTTAGCATACATCTAATTTACTTGGGCAAGTAGCAACTAAAGCCTATGCTGTAGGTGGAGTTATACTTACCTTTTTCCCTATGTCTGTGTTGCTGCTGTCCTTCCCCGGAATACAGCGGCAGGCCGTCTCCTGCTTGAAAAAGGACATAGGTGAGATTCTGCTTCTTGTTTTAGAATGTTGGTGCCCTAACCAACATACATACTAAACCTAGTTGTATGTCCCCGACTGATATCTGACTTGGTCCAATTGGCCTTTTACTGCTTGGGAATAATTTGAACATGATTATCCCCTCAAGAGGCTACGTTGGATAACCTCTTGGTTAGATCCTTGATCTACTGTTGGATTTCTTTAAAACTTTGGGTTTTACCTTCTTATCATAGCTTATTGGGTTAATCTCTATAACCCACTTTTCTTGGCCCATTATTAAGCTATTGGTATCCCTTAGGGTTACGTTGGATAACCCTTAAGGTTACCTTTAACTAATTGTTGGGTTCACCAAAGTCAACATTTGGTCAACTACTGGTCAACCCTTGTCAATTCTGGGCTTTTTGGGCTAAGCCTGATAACTCGGGTACTATTCCCGATTACGGTCCGTAATCGGCTTGATTACCACTTTTATCTTAAAATCCATTTTCTTGTCTCAAAACTTTATTTTCTAATCTCAAATCTCTATTTCTTTACTTTTTGTACTTTTAAAAGATTTTACTTAAAAATCCTTAAAACTCTTTATAAAATTTCCGATCTTTGAAACAAATCTTTATAAGGGTCGTTTTGGGTTGGAAACTGTCTTTGGAGTAGTTTTTGTAGTTAAAATAACGATTTAAAACACTTTACAGTTTTTTTGAAAACATTTTGTAGGGCTAAGGTGCAGGAATTTTCAGATTCCCTGCGCACCTTTTATAAAATGCACCCAGTTTAAAAATCCGTTGGAAATTTGAAAAACTTGTCTTTACAAAAGTTGTAGCTCTCGAAAAATGCTAAAATTTTTGTGTTTTGCGAAAAATCCAGTTCTGCCTGTATTAGTACCAGTTTTCGTTCGAAACCGGCTGATCCTGAAAAAATGGGTCTAGGGGATCAGCCACGGGTTTTGGTGAAAACGGAGGCCGTTAGAGCCTCATTTTGGGATTCTGCCCATGCAGTCCTCTAGGAAAAATCGTTCTGAGAAACTTTTGTGTTTTGAGTTTTACCCAGTTCAGCCTCTAAAGGCCTTATATTTTCACTTTTCTGCAACTGGCCATATTCGAATCCGAATTGACAGTTTTTGTGCTTAGGTCCGGTTTACGTCCTATTTCGTGAATCTAACTCAACCGACTACTTCGGGAGCCTACAAGTCAAGCACGCAATGTTTTTAACATCCCATTCAAACCCATAATCCGTTCCATACAGTCTATACAAAATAGTTTCTAAAGCCATGAACCAAGGCTTCCACTTGGTTCTAGCCTAACATATCTCACTTACAAGCATCACAAATTCCATCCCTAACTAACATGCATCAAAGGGGCTGCCTAGGCAGATTTTTGGCCACACTTGGGGGACATACAACATAAGTCTTCTAGCATGAAAATCAATCATAAAACAAACATAAATCAAGCAAGAATCAAGCCATTCAAACCATAGATCTAACAAATTAAGCTCAAGTAATCAATTTAGGGCAAAAATTGAAATTAGACTTAAGTCCATACAACCCAATCGAACCTCAAATTAAACCTCAAATTGAGCTTAAAATTAGAGGGTTAGGGTTCTAGAAATTACCTTGACCAAAGCTAAAGTTTGGTCACAAATCTCTCCTTCTCCCCTTTGCTTTCTAGACCCACGGCCACACCAAGATTTGGGATCCAAGAAAATTTTTTTTTTTTGGCTCTTGCTTGCTCCTCCTAAAGCCAAACTCCACAAACAATAACCCAAAAAATTTCAACTCTCACTCACCCCTTTCCTTCCCTCTCTTCTTCGGCCACCACCCACAAGGAGACCCAAAAGTTTTCCAACTTGCTCAAGCTTGTTCCTACCTCAAATTCACACTCCCAAGAGTAAAAGCCCTCAATAAAATCTTGATTTTCTCTCCTCCCTCTCTTAATTTGTGGCTGCCGAAAATCCTAGGGAGAATTTGCAAAAGTTTGGTTACAAATTCTCATTAAAAGGAATAGGGAAATAAGGGCGGGTATTTATAGGCCTTTGGAAGCTTTGGTTAAATTGTATTTTTGACCCCAAAAATTTTTCTTTTCTCTTCCTTTCCCCATGGTTGCCGAACTTTTGAGTGGTGGGGGAAGCTCTACATCTTCAAGCTTTAGCTAGTGGATAGTGAGGTCATGAGGTATAGGTAAAAGACATCACCTTGCTAGGCCTTGTTTGGCTCTCCTAGTCTTCAAAGAACCCCATTTTTCTTTTCTTTGTGCTACACAGATAATTATAATATTGTGGTTCACCAATCCATAATATTTTTATCCTGTACCGTAGTACAAAATTTTACCTGTGTGAATTTTCGGACCGAATAATTTTTCTCTCAATTTTTCGAGTCCTTTTTGCCCTTAATTTTAACTTGGTGTGCTTGATTTTCTAGAGACATTTTACGGCCTATTCTTGCTATCTAGTTCACAAAACATTATTCTCGGCACTCTTCCCGTACTGTACTTTAAATTCTCGTAAAGCCAACTCTTTGACTTTTTGCCAGTCAAACTTTGACTTTTTGGTCAAAGTTGACTTTCGTAAAATCGTGCACTGATTCGGCCTTTTCGACTTGAAAGGTCCATTTTCGAGCTTAGAAATCAATTTTGAGTCTTCTCGACCCATTAAAACTCACAAAATCTTTCAAAAGCCCTAACCGAGCTTTTTCACAAATATTTTTATAAGGTGAAAATAAATTCCTTAAAAGGAAAAATGTACATCGAAAATTCGAATATTACAAGTAGACCATACTAATTAATTCCAGCGCTCTAATTCACCCAATGTTTAGTGCCCCTTATCATATTGGTACCGTACTCTTAACGTGTTTCGTTCTAAAATGTCACATCAAGCAAAGTCCATTTAATTAAACGTGCTGATTAGGCCTATCTAACAATCATATGATATTATGTTGTGTTCACTTTTTAACATGTTGTGCTAGCCTTTTTTAACATATTTAGTGGTGGATAATTTTACCAACATGTACATATAATGGGTCTATGATATCTGTTCAAAAATAATGGTAATAATAATTGGTCTATGATAAAAGTTTTGAGTGGTGAGTGATATTTTCAAGGATTTTTGTAATAAAATATCATTTTTTTTCAATCTAATATTCTATTTAAAGTGCTTGATATCGTATCTCTATTTATCATTACCATTAAAATATTTACAGTGAGGCTTAGATGACATATTCATCGTTAAGTAGATGAACCAAATTCAATGAATATTCTTGTGAAGACAACACTTAGTTAAGGAATATTCTAATGCTGATCCTTTCCTGACTTTTTGTCATTAAAATAAAAATGTACAAATTTGCAAATTAATATTCTTCAAATACTTCGACGAAAGTGCTTTAAAGTCTCACCACTTTCCTTTTCATTTCTTCTTTGAGAAATTTCCTTTATATTAGCTGCAACTCTAATGAGGTCTCTCGTTCATATGTAGAGTAAGAGTGTCCATTAAAGTTATCTGCTTTTTTCTCATACTTT